>CAKNXH010000641.1:57510-122660 GCA_932178445.1 Andricus quercusramuli | reverse complement strand
CTCCTCACTTCCTCTACTTATCCTCTCTTTTTTGCCATCACTTCTACTCCCCTCATTTCCAATCACTTTTTCTCACTTCCCCTACACCTCCGCAACTCTCTTACTTTCTCTTCTTTCATTTCATTTCACTTACCCTACTTCTCCACCGCTCATTTTCTCTCACTTTCCCCATTTCCCCTCCCCTAACTGCTTTTCACTTCCCATACCACCCCACCCGTCGTCTCCTCTTGCGACCCCTACTTCATCTCTCATTCGTCAACTGAAACTTGACATTTTTACTTGGACATTTTTAGTCTCCTTTCGAGAACCCGTAAAGGGACAAAGTTCGAAAAATTCTTGAATTTATTTTTTAACTTTTCTCGTGATCTATTCTCTTCAAAAGGTCAAAAATATCCCTATTAAAGGTCATTCGTTGCGTAGTTAAATAAGCTTTCCATCACTTTTTCAAAGAAATGTCTCGCTCGTCTTTTGAGCGAGCACTCACGTTTCAAAGTCAGCATCGATTTTGCATACTTCTTGCACTGTTAGTATCGACAAATTCCGATGGTAGTGATTCTAAATTCTCAAAATATATTTACTTCATTCCGTGAGATTTTTACTGTTTTCTTGAGAAATGTCGGATTTAATTGACCTAATTATTCAAATTGCGATGAAGAATTTTTGTATTGGCATCAGAGTCTTATGAGAATGTTTAATTAACAAACGTGCATTTCATAAAAGTTGAGGTTGGCAAAAGTTTCAACCACGGATAGAGATCCTCCTCAGTACCAGATATTAAAAAAAATGAGGTTTTTTGGATTTTCGTACTATTGTCTCCTAATTATTATCATTATACCTACCTCTCCTACAATCACCTAATAACTACCTACCTATAATTATACCTCCGCAACACATCTTTCAAAATTAATAAGTCTAAAGGTTCTATATCGTTCTGTAGATAATAAATCTGGCAGATAATGAAAGTTTGAGATCTGACTTCAATGTTCCACGATCCCCTCCATGGACTATGAATAATAAATACATCGTTGTTTCGTGCCTATTGGTCCAGCACTTTCTATAAATAACCAATCAAATTTTGCCAGGTTTCAGCTATCCCTACTAAAAAGCTTGTCTACATGATACGGCCTAGTATATATAGTAGCATTTTTTCATACAAAATTCATGAAAGATTAATCTTCAGTTATCTACAATTGAGTCTATTCTAAGAGAATGAAGATTGTTACGGAAATTCTAATCTTTCTCTTCGCTGCTTTCCTCGATGTGATACGTAAGTTTAATACTATATAATACCTAATTTATACTTATAATAAGTTTTACACACATATTTTCAGATACGTTTACTTTTTCAAGAGCTTACAGTTTGAATGGTTCATTCCTTAAATGTTCAAATATCCCAATTATCTTTATTGTAAGGTAGACTGAAGAAAATAACTCTAGCATTTTTTTAGCTTAGTTGTTAACCTTCAAAGGTAGATGCCTATAATTTTCTTGTCGATAGTAGATAAAAGTTTGCGACTTTTTTTACCGATAAATGACTTTTATCTAAAGAGATTTTTGAAATATTGTCAAATTGTAGAAGCTTTAATATTTATTTCTATGAGTCTGAATCAATATTTAAAGTCTTGACCTCATAATATTTCTTGCATATCCCCAAAACATTTTAAATGTGCCATTTTTATTCCGTTGTCTTTTCAAAAATCAGGTGTCTGGAAAAAGAGTTTTCTTTAGTTTCAAGAAAAATAATTACCTAGAACGATACTCTTTGTAATTGAATCATTTCACTGTCGCTTCTCACTCCTTTCTTTATTTCAAATGGTTGAATTTGAATACATCATGGTTTATTTTTCCGAAAAAATATTCTCTACAACTCTTCCGTTGCCGATTTTGAGAAGAAGTAAACAATCTAAAAATTCAGCCGCAAGAAGCTTGCCATTTATTATTTTAATAAAATGTTGAGTATCAATCATGAAATTTTTGTTAATCATTAAAGATAACGTTGAATGATTCTAAAGTCAAGCAAAAATTAGATCCTTGGAAGAGATAAGGCTGAATCAACATAGATACATTCTTGACCGAGGATTTTCTTCTTTATTTCGTAGCAGTAAATATTTTATTAAGCACACAATGTCGTATTATAGAGCAAGGCCGTAGCCAGAAAAAAATTTCAGGTGGGATATGGTTTGGCACACAATTATTATGTTCTCTCAGGGGTACATGTAGTAACAGGTAATGTCGCTAAAATTCTTAAAAGCTTATGAATAATTGGGAACAGGATCTGGTTGCATTCCCCAAGAGCTTCAATAGCACAAGTGGGAAGATTTATATCTGCTTCTTGTTGCCATTTCATTTTCCATTGATCAAACTCCGCTTCTAGACAGTCACATTCTAAACACTTTTTACAAACTTCAAAGGCATCTATTTCAAAGTTAGAATCGTTTTTGCAAAACAAAGATGGGATCAAAATGTAAAGAGATCACGGTGTTCATTTGTGATCTTCGAACTTGTAGTGAAGCTGATTGATGAAGTCATCCAAAAGCGGAATCATAACGGTTATCCTAAAATTAAATTCCGGATCGTTGGTACTGTGGTTTGCTCTCTGCTGTTGTCGATTTGACATTCGTGGGATTCTTACTTCTTCATTTGCAGTCTTGAGTAAATATTGCGCAGTTTTAAAAATCACTGCAACTTTTGTATCGACATTGCAGATTGTAGCAATTTGCAGAGTGTTGTTGTGTAGGAAAAAAGCATAGCCATACAACATAAACTTACAACAAAATCGCTGGCAATAATGTATCTCAAATAAGATGCCGCGCTTGATGAAGTTGCAAAGTCCATCTTAGAATTTGATTCTTCCAGTGCATCAACAATAGCTTCAAAAATTTCTTTGAATCTTATCAACCCATTGTGATTATCAACCAATCGAGTTTCGCACATCGCCAAAACGTTTTTCCATCCTTTCCAGGAAATTTTTAAAAAATTTGTTCCTTCAAACACTGGGTTCTCTTTGCGAAGAAATTCCCAACAGATTTCATAACACCAACAGTGTTTCGAGCTGACTGAATTTGGCAAGAATGACATAGAGCCAGATTCAACGAATGAGAGCAGCAATGGACACATAAGGCTTCTGAATAAGACTTGCGAATTACTGTCAGAACACCATTAAAACTACATTATATTCTACATTATTCTACATTATATGCTACATATTTACCCAAATCTAAAAGAATTCTATGGCTTAGAATATCATTCCGAGAAGTGGCATCACCTAAACCAGCACTGGAAGTAGGAAATGCAATTTTTTCCTGAACAGCACTGGAACTAGTACTGTCAGCATCAATTATCTCCTCTACAGCAATAGAAATAGTGCTGCCAACGTCAGTTTTCTCTCTATAGCACTGGAACTAGTACTGACAATGTTATTGTTTAGAATATCATTCCGAGAAGTGGCATCACCCAAATTAGAACTGGTAGCAGGAAAGACAGTTTTTTTTGTACAGCACTGGAACTAGTACTATTAATTTCCATTTTTTCCTCTTTATCACTGGAACTGATACTGGAAGTGCCAATATCAGTTTTGGGTAATTGTGAACACTGATTTTCAGGAAAACCATCTTTGTCTCCATCACTTATATCGGCTTCTTTATGTTTTTTAAACATATAGCGCGTTATTTTTCGTTCGTTTTGACATTTCTGATCGCGACTAATGACATTCAATACCAATGCATGGTAGCAATTTACTTGACTTAATTATCTGAAATTTAAAAATGAATATTGGCTACGGCCTTGCTATGGAGATAATCAGCTCATGCTCATCATTTGCACAAAGACTACAGCAAAACATAATTTTTGTTGATCAAACGTTATCTCTCTCAAAGCCTCAATTGTTGACAACATGATAAGAAACCGTTATTCAAATTTCGTGTTTGTACTAAAAATCTTCATGTAATGAAAACACCTTGAATTGTAAAGGTATCGTAATATTTTGAAAGATGTCATGCCATACATCTCGACTGATTCCAAATCAAAGTAGCTTACCCCTCCGGATTTTTTCTGTTCACACTCACGAGATATTTCGCGATTATTTTAAGTTCAAAAATAAAAGAATCGTCTGAGCAGATGACTTTGTAGAATTTTGAAGCTCGTCGTAAATCCACTTCGGAAAATATATTTTTCATTTCATGAATGAATAGGTAATTCTTTCTTGACCAGTGATTGTTCAAAATTGTTCAAAATTTAACATATTGGTGTGCATGAACTTTATAAAAGTCAATTTCTTCCCTCCAGAATTAGGTGCAAATGGATTTCCTTCTGGCCTTGAAGAAAACCGCATCAGGGTTATAATGAGTGACGACCGTTCTGTTTTGGAAGCAGAAATTGAAAACAGGGACAATCATCGGCCCCATAGAATGATGTGGATGTACCGTCAGGGAGATCAGCCTGTGCTGCCTGAGGGGTATATGGCTTACATAGAAATGCCAGATGACCATCATTATGGTTCAATAGGACCACTCAAAAGGCCATTAGGTTTCTTTTTTTATCATAACCTACACAAGCTGAAGCAGGCTTTCTTACGCTTCGAAGGGGATGTAAGATATGTAGCTGAAAAATTCAAACCGTACAACGCCCTTAATCCCTGCGATCGCCACCTTCGTGTAGGAACTTACGGTCGCCTTTATATAGCATTTCCGTCGGGCCGTTTATTTACTGCATTGTTAGAACCAGCAGAAATACCACCCAGATCGGCTCCACCACCCAGATCCCCTTCACCATCCGGGTCCACTTCATCAAAAAAACAGTCAAAGTGTTGCCCATTGTAATCAGGTGGGAGAAAATGAAGTTTTTTTTGTGGCGAAACAAAAGAAGATAGAATAGGTAACAGCTATAACACCAGAATTTTCAAACGCGTTTTTCTCTAAAGTGAATTTTTAAACTGGCGACCATGATTTCTCAAAAACGGTTCAATCGATTGCTTTCAAATTTGAACGGTACATCCAGTACACGTACGGCTATCGCCGGAACTAGGATCTTTGAAAAATATGGAACCGTTTTTTTTTCTTAAAGAAATTGTCGCAAAAAATCATGAAATTTTGGGTCTTGATGTTTAAAAGCATATACAAAATTGAATTTTCAAGATTTTTAAAAACTCCTAGTTCTGGCGATAGCCATCCACCCCTAGATTAACATCCAATTTTTACATACATGTATTTTCAGAAAATTATTATGTTTAATCGTATAAATAAATGAACTGTTCACTCAACAATATGAAAATATTTTTCCCCCTGAAGATGCTGTAGTGATGCTCTGAGAAAAATCGACAACTTTGTCTGTCTATAATCTGTAGTCTGCATTTTCTACTAGTTTGTAGGCACGATTTCTTTCAAAAGACGGATTACATTGGAATAATGTTCCGTCTAAAAAAAAATGGAAAATTTACTTAAAATATTTTTTTGCCAGAAATGGAAATAACATTTTCAGAAAAAACTATAAGACATACGAAAAATAGTCTAAAAGAAATTTTTGCTTTCAGAAAGACCTATAAAATCGCTTGCAACGTTTTTCTGGTAGAACTGGCGGATTTTTTTTGGAACATTGCTAGAAAAATAATAAATAAATAAATTTGTAACAAAGATGGGGAATTTTCTATAAATAGAGATGAGTTTTCAACAATATATATGAATTTTCAACTAAGTATTTGAATTTTCAATCAAGTAGCTGAACTTTCAACTGCAAAAGTAACATTTTGAGCCAAATAGTCGAATTTTCAAAAAAAAAAAAAAATAATAATAATAATAATAATAACTTTTATTTTTGACTGTATGCTTATCTTTTTTAGTTTAAAGTTTAATTATTCAGTTTGAAATTCATGTATTTGATTGAAATTTCAATACATTTCGACTTGAAATATTATATATATATATAAATGAATAAGTAAATAAATACAAATGAAGAAAAATATCAATATTAGAATATTATTTAAATATTAAATTTAATAAGATAAATCCATGAAACTCAACATTCATCTGGTTGGTTGAAAATTCAAATATTTTGTTTAAATTTTTTTTCTAATAAAAAAAACGAATTTTTAATGAAATATTCCAAATTTTAACAAACATATGAATTTTGAAGTAAATGCTTCATTTTTTAATCACAAAATTGAATTTTGAACATTATAGTGTAGATTTCAACCAAAAAGATGAATTTTTGAACGACAATATTAATTTTCTACAAAAAAAAAAATTTCAACAAATTGAATGAATTTTCAATCAATCAATTTTCAACTAAAGTCAAGAACTTTTCGCCAGAATAGTGAATTTAAATTTGCAACAAAACTTCTCACAGAATTGTTACATTTTGTACAAAGCGTAATAAGTTTTAACCAAAAAAAGATAAATTTTTTAACAAGAAGATTAATTTTCTACCATAAAATACAAAAATTCCACAAAATACATGAGTTTTCAACAAAATAGTTGAAATTTTCAACTAAAAAAGATAAGTTTACAATGAAAACTGAATTATTGGAAAATTTCATGTGAAAAACTTTTTTTAAACAACAAAATATAATCGAATTTTCAACAAAATAGTTGAATTTTTTATCAAAGCAGTCAAATTAATAACCAAAAAGATGAATTTTCAAAGGAGACGGTTAATTTTCTAATAAAAAAGACAAATTTTTAATAATATATATTAATTTTCAATAAAATAATTGAATTTATAAAAAAAAGTTAAGTTTTCTACCAAAAAGATTTCACTAAAAATAAAATGGTTACATTTTCAGTTCAAAAAGTTAATTTTTAACCAAAAAATAATTTCAAAGAAAATAGGCAGATTTCCAAACAACAAATTATCAACAATATAATTGATTTTTCGAAAAAAGAAAACAATTTTTCTACCAAAATAGTTGAATTTTCAATCCAAAAAGAAGACATTTTCAACAAAACACTTGAATTAAAAAAAAATGAATGTTTTACGAAAATAGTTCAATTTCTAATCAAAGCAGATCAAATCTTAACAAACCAGTGCAATTTTTAACAAAAAAGTGAAATTTAAAAACTTACTTCTTATAATCATAATTTTTCAATGTAGAGGATTCACTTTTCACCGAAAAATATATATTTAAAAAAAAAATGCATGAATTTCCAACTAAGGATCACAAATTTTTAACCAAAATCAAGTAGTTAAATATTCAATTTAAAAAAAAAGTGAATTTTTAACAACAACAAAAAAAAAAAGAATTTTAAGAGAGTAGTTAAATTTTTAACCCAACCATTTTCAACTTCAAGATAGAATCATTAAATTTTTAGATAAAAAATAGTTTCTTACAAAAAATCGTATGATCAACAATATAGTTACATTTTCAACTAAAGAAATAAATATTCTACCAAAATAGTTCAATTTTCAACCAAAACAGATCAATTTTCCACAAAGTCGAATTTTTAACGGAAAAGTGTTATTTTCCGTTGAAAAATCACTTTTTAACAACATTGTTGAATTTCCTTCAAAATAGATTAATTCTGCACCAAATAATCAATTTTCAACTAAAATCATGATTTTTGATAGAAAAATATTTACTTTTTACAGAAAAAACGGATTGTAAACAAAGAAATATTTTTTAAGTAAATAGTTGAATTTTCAACTGAAATTATATAAATATTAAATTCAGTATGATATATACACAGAACTCAACATTCATCTGGTTGGTTGAAAATTCTAATATTTCGTTGAAATTTTTTTTCTAATAAAAAAGAAACTAATTTTGAATTAAATATTCAAATTTTCAACCAAACATATGAATTTTGAAGTGAATTCTTCATTTCTTAATAACAACGTAGATTTTTGAACATAATAGTTCAGTTTTCAAGCAAAAAGATCAATTTTTAAACGAGAATATTAATTTTCTAAAAAAAAAAAGTTCAACAAAGTGAATGCAATTTCCACCAAACCATTTTCAACTAGAGTCAAGAACTTTTTTCCAGAATAGTGAATTTAAATTTGCAACAAAATAAATGAATTTTGAAGAAACTAATTGAAATTTTAACTGAAAAAAATTGGTCTGAAGTTTCAGATGTAATTTGACGCATTTTTTTTCTTCAATTTTTGGCTTATATATTGTCCAAAAACATAAAAAAAGCACAGAAGCTGTTTCTGTATTTGCTAAGGCGATTCCAGCGACGAAAAATAGGAAAAACCATGCTTGCAAAGATAGTGAGTTCTCCCCCAAAACGAAAATAAGTTAATTAATTTAAGAAAAAAAAAATTAAAAAAACCTAATTTTTGAGCAAATACATGTTTTTAATCATAAAGTTTAATTTTCAACAAAATATTTTTGTTTTCAACAAAGAAAAAAGAATTTTCAAGCAACAATCTTGCGTAACTATAAAAAAAATTCACAAAAATTGAGCTTCAACTAAAAAAAGATAAAAGTTAAGAAAATTATATATTGAGTTCATTGAAATTTTAACCCTCAGTTTTTGAGAACTTTTTTTGGATTCTGGCCCACCGGGTGACTGCCGAATCGTTTCCTTGACGACTGAAGGAAGTGGAATGGGATGACGGGTCGTGGATGGAATCTCAGTGCAGGGAAAAAGGAAAGGCGAAGTCAGACAAAAAGATGGAGGAAAGATGCGCCAGAAGACAGGATTGCAGAAACGTTCGCTGCGGCAAACTGGAAACTTTAACTTCCAGTCATTTTTCACGCGATACTTGCCGCTCTAAAGTCCGACTACGTCTCCCATTTTTAGAAGTATCTGCACCATTCTACCAGCAGCTGCACCTGCCTTCAGAAATAGATCCTTCAAACAGTTTTTCCACATTTTTCCAAGACTGGATGTCTCTTAAATGATGACAACGAAGCTGCTACGAACTTGAATTTGATCTCCTCTTTTCTAAGAAGTCACGAAAAATTCATTTTTTCCACTTTGATTTGTTTAGAAAGATACTGAAAATTTTTAATTTTCAATAGAATAGATTAAATTTTGAACAAACAGTTGAAGTTTTGAATAAGATTAATTTATTAACAAAAAAGACAAATTTCCAATAAAATATATGAGTTTTCAATAAGGTAGTAAAATTTTCAACTAAACAAGAAAATTTTTTACGAAACGGTTGAATTTTCAACCAAAAAATGTCAAATTTACACCAAAAATAAAATAGTTTAATTTTCAGTTAGAAAAATAATTTTCAACAGAAAAAAAAAATTTCATCAAGCTGGTTGAATTTTCAACCAGAGAGATGAATTTTCCACTAAAATGATGAATTTTACTGAAACAGTTAAAATGTCATTTAAAACATAAATTCTCAATAAAGAACAACGATTTTTTATATGAAATAAAGTATTTTTAACTAAAAATGTGATAGTTGATATTTCAACGAAAACAGATTTTAATTTTTGACCGAAAAAAGTTGAGGTCAACTAAAAAAAGACGAATTTTCAACTAAAAAGTTGACTTTTTAATCCAAAATTATACATTTTCAACCAAAAAGTTAATTTGCAAACAAAGAGGTAAATTTTGAACTGAAATAATGAATCTGCAACTGGAATAGTTACATCTTCAGTTGAAAATTAAATTCTCTACCAAAAAACAACGATTAAAAAAAAAGCAATTGTCAACCAAGAAAACGACATTTCAACTATAAAAATGGAATAGTAACATATTTAATTTAAAAAATCAATTTTCTACATATGAAAACGAATTTCCAACAACGTAGTACAATTTTCAAACAAGAAATTAATTTTCGATCAAAAATCACGAATTTTTGATAAAATAAATTAATTTTTCACCAAAGAGTTGAATTTTCTACTAAGAAAGATAGATTTTCAATCGAAAATGTTATCGTTACATATTCAATTGAAAACATTAATTCTCCACCCACAAAAATGAATTTTGAACAAATTAGTTTAATTTTCAAACAAGACATAAATTTTCAAGCAAAAATATTAATATTCTATGGAAAGAATTAAATTTCAACCAAATGAAAAAAAAATCAACCAAGAAAGACAAAATTCGACCAAAACTTGAGTACATAAATTTGCAGTTCAAAAAATTAATTTTTAACGAAAAAAAATTAATTTCCAGGAAAATAGTTAATTTTTCAACCAAATTATTTTTAATTGCAATCAATAATCTTCAAGCAGAAAACTGAATTTAAAAAAATTGCAACTTTCAATCAGTTGCTTGAATTTTCAACCAACAAGATACATTTTTAACAAAAATGGAACAGTTAATTTTCGAGTTAAAAAAATTAATTTTGAACCAAAAAAGACCAAATAGTTGCATTTTCAATCAAGGAATTCAATTTTTTCCAAAAAAAATGCATTCCTAACAAAACAATTGAATTTTCAACTAAAAAATATAAATTGTCCACCAAAAATTGAATAGTTAAAATTCTAGTTGAAAAACTAATTTTCAACCCAAAAGAAGATTTCTCAACTAGAATTATAGATCTTCAACCGAGATATTTACATTTTTAGTTGAAAAAATAAGATTGTAACAAAAAAAACGCTTGTACAAAAATAGTTGAATTTTCAACCAAAGAAATTAGTTTTCAACTAAAATGAAAAATCTTTAACAAAAAAGGACTTTTTATAAAAATTGTTAAATTTTTTACAAAGCAGAATAATTTTCAACCGAAAATGATACGCTTTTAGCATATTAATTAATTACCAACAATGTATATTAATTTTGAACAAAAAAGTGAAATATGTAACCAAAAAAATACATTTTAAACCAAGAAGATTTATTTTCTACCAAAAAAAATTTTTCAACAAAATCCATGAGTTTCCAACAGATTAATTAAAAATTCCAACTAAAAAAGATCAATTTTAACAAAAAATGGGAAAAATAAATTTTTAATTTCAAAAGTTAAATTGTTACAAACAAAAATTATTTCTAAACTACAAAATATAATCGAATTTTCAACAAAATAGTTACATTTTTTATCAAAACTGTCAAATTGATAACCAAAAAGATGAATTTTTAAGCAAGAAAGTAAATTTTGTAAGAAAAGACAAATTTTTAATAATATATATAAATTTTCTGTGGAATAATTAGATTTGTAACAAGAAAGTTAAGCTTTCAACAAAGAAAATTTTACTAACAATGAAATGGTTGAATTTTCATTGAGAAAAAATCGCTTACAACAAAAAATGAATTATCAACAATATAGTCGACTTTCCAATCAGAGAAAACAATTTTTCTACCAAAATAGTTGAATTTTCAATGCAAAAAGAAGAAATTTTCAACAAAATAGTTGAATTTTCTAAAAAAAATTAATTAAAAAAAAATAGTTTAATTTTCAAAAAAAAAGCTAAATATTCAATTTAAAAAAAAGTGAATTTTTAACAACAAAAAAATTAATTTTTGAGAGAGTAGTTACATTTTTAACCCAGACATTTTCAACTTGAAAATATAATAGTTAAATTTTCAGTTAAAAAATAGTTTCTTACAAAAAAATCGTATTATCAACAATACAGTTACATTTTCAACCAAAGAAATCAATATTCTACCAAAATAGTTGAATTTTCAACCCAAAAAGACGAATTTCCAACAAAAAAAATGAATTTTCTACCAAAACAGATAAATTTTTAACAAAAAAGTTTAATTTTCCATAGAAAAATCGTTTTTTAACAAAATTGCTGAATTTCCTTCAAAACAGATTAATTCTGCACCAAATAGTTCAATTTTCAACCAAAATCATTTTTTTTTATAGAAAAATATTTACTTTTCACAGAAAAAAAAACGATTTTCAACAAAGAAAGAATTTCTAAGTAAATAGTTGAATTTTCAACTGAAATCAAGAATCTTCAATTAGAAAACTGAATTTTTAATAAAGTTGTTCAACTTTCTACCAAAATCATGATTTTTCTATCAAAGAAGATTTTCTTTTTACTAAAAAAATCAGATTTTTAACAAACAAAAGACAACATTTTCAATTAAATATTGGAATATTCAACTGAAATCAAGAATCTTCAATCAACTGAATTTTTAATAAAGTATTTCAACTTTTAACCTAGTTGAATTTCTAACGAAAAATTGAATGGTTCAATTTTCAGACATGAAATAATTTCCAAAAAAGAAACAGATTTTAAACAATATAGTTAGATTTTCAACCAAGAATTGAAACGTCAGAAATAACTTGACTAGCAACTATTCGACGTGGAATTTCATAAGCTCTTAAAAGTTTGAAAAAAAAGTCTAGCTTTATTTCCAACCGAGATATCGTCTTTCAAAGTCATCAGTAATAATTTATGAAGGTAATGTATAAAGAATTCAATTTTTACAACTTATAATATAATAAGAATGCTTCAAAAAATACTAAAAAAGTTATGAATTTTCATACTTTTAATTGAAACTCTTAATGACTATTGCGAGAAAATAAAATGAAAAAATTGCTGTAAATCGCTGCCTCTGTTTTAATTTGTTTCAAGTTATTCCGTCTCATTTGCATCCAAGCTGAATTGAGTTTCTCCATTTCGCCGAAGAAAATGAAACAGGATGTCGAGGGTCCGAATGCAACGTTTCAAGTTTCAGCTTTTGTAATTTTTATTCTCAAAGTACTTATTCCCCAAGTTGAAATTTCCAGCCAGAACGAACCATTTTCTTGATCGAGTCGAAACTTTTCAGCGGATATTGTGTTTTTTTATCGAACCCACTTAATTACATACCCTGCATTGCTCGACGCAATAGTGGCAGATGCATGGGTTTACATTGCGATTTACTGTTTCAAATTCCCTCAGTTTTATTGCTACTTAGTTACAGCAAATGAGATCTGTAGGTAAATCGGCACAGTTTTTGGTACATTTGTTCAAAATTTATGGTCCGAAATGCCATTAACTTATCCGAATTGCGAGCCTAATTTACATTTATAATTTGAGAGATTGCAGAGATTAATTTAATGGTTTTCACTGAATTTTCTAGCAATATTTTAATATTTTTCCAATTAATTTAATACTTTATACCAATTATACCAATTATATCAATTAAACCAGAAAAAAGTACAAAACGACTTTGAGGGAACCATGAAACTACAATTTCAGCAGATGGAGGGAAGTTAAAGTACAGAGTTTGTTAGCATGAGAAAAAATAAGGTGAAATGCGACATGATACAGACGGAATAGTAGACGCTTTAAAAGCCTCTTTTGAAGAAATATTAAAAGGTGAAGCTATTTGAAACTATAATTTTAGATTGAAATGATGGAAATTAAAAAACTGATAAATGTTATTAATAAAAATCACATCACGTGAAAAGCAATCAATGTGGACAAGGTGATTTAACGTATTGGAAGATTATTATTATTGATTGTATATGTAGCTTCGC
Organism: Andricus quercusramuli; assembly: GCA_932178445.1. Lineage (NCBI taxonomy): Eukaryota > Metazoa > Arthropoda > Insecta > Hymenoptera > Cynipidae > Andricus > Andricus quercusramuli. The sequence goes on along the minus strand of CAKNXH010000641.1, from coordinate 109,346 downwards.
AAATATCGCAAATTAAAATCTCAATTCTCCGATATTGTCTCATTAAAAATCGCGTATTCAGAGAGAGCTTTTCATTCCTTCTAATTATAGTAAACGCTTTTAAATCGGATATTAATTTAGATTGACTTTAATGGAACCTCAAAAAATCATTTTTATAGATACTTGAATTTTTGTTCATTGTAGCAAATGTTCCGTGTGTCAATTTCCGTGGAAAACTTATAATTAAACTTTCACGAGCTGCTTGAAATTCAGCACGAGAAATCGAATTTCCGGTTTGTGTGTGCAGGCGTACTTGAAATAACTGAAAGTATTCAGTAAAGTATTTTCATTGTAAATTAAAATTTACTTTCAAAATGTAACAGAATGCCACTTTTGGCATTATCTGACAGTTTTTCAGCGATGCAACTATTTAAAAAAAAATGGCACTGACAAGTCTTTTTTTCTTGAAAAATATTTTCAAATATTATTGATGTATGGGCGAATGGGCGTCCATTAAATTGAAACTAATTTATTTTGAAGTGAAAGAAAAATAAAAGCATGAAGAAATTTCTGGTATCCAAAAAAAACTTCAAAAGAAAATTTATCGCGTTTGGAGAAAATTAAATTTTCTACAATCTAAAAGAGTTAAAATTAAAAATTATTCCATTTTAGAGGCGAATCAATAAAAATTCCTACATTTGGATGATTTTGGAAATCAAAAGTCAAGTTTTTATATTTTTAAGGTTTGGTAAATTTGGAACATTTATTTTTGAATAACTCAATTTTGTATTTTTAGGCAAAAATACGAATTCTTAGAACAGGTTTGAATTTTACACCCGGAAAATTGATTTTTTTAACAAAAAAGTTCATTTTCAATGATGAAAATTAATTTGTATATCACAAATAGGAATTTTGAATAAATGAGTTGAACTTTTTGGCATAAAGATTTTCAAGTAAAAATGAAAAAAAAATGTTTTGACCAAATCGTCGAATTTTTAGACTAGGAAGGCAAATTTTCTAGAAAGCAGTTCAATTTTCAAAACAAAAATATGAAATTTTAATCAAAAAGTTTGTTTTTCGCCGTATAGTGGAATTTCGTACGAATCCTATAAAATTTTAAACTCAACCAGACGAATTTTCAATAAAATAGTTTGAATTTTACACAAATTAATTTTCCACCTAAAAAAAACATTTCAACAAAATAGCTCAATATTCAGCAAGAAAGATAGATCTCTAACATATAAAATAAGTGTTCGACAAAGTATAGATAAGCTTTGAACCAAATAGTTGAATTTAATTCTTAAAGAAGAATTTCAAAAAAAAGATTAATTTACAAAAACATACATTTTTAACATAATTGTTGAATTTTGAACAAAAACGATCAATTTTGAACGAACAGTGGATGAAGTAAATTTTTACTTGAAAAATGAGTTTTCATTTAAAAAATGAGTTTTCATTTAAAAAATGAATTTTCATTGAAAAAATTAATTTTCTTCAAAAAATAGAATGTTCAACAAAATAGTTCCATTTTCAACTGAAGAGATAGGTCTACAACTAAGAAAGATAGGTTGTCAACCACAAATGATAAAGTTAAATTTTCATTTCCAAAAATTATAAAAAAGTTATCAACAAAATAGTTAAATTTCTAACCAAAAGAATGACTTTCTTATTCTATTTTCAATTAAAATAATGTATTTTTCAAACAAAAAATTATTTTCACTTCCAACAAAATATGTAAATCTTTAACCAAATAATAGAATTTTTAACACCACGAATCGCCAAAAAACCTTTTCACCTCTCCCCCCCCCCCCCACTTCTGGCAATATGACGTATTTTTTGGAACAGCTCTTAAGATCATCAGTGTAAGGACATAATTTTCATTGGCTGACTAAACACTACTTTAGCTACTGTTCATTCATATCCAATGCGGTATATTCTAGGCTGACTAAATATGTCTGTTTCTACTTTTCCTCACATTTGTTTAGTAGAGCGTGTAGCCTAAAACACAAATGTCAGAAAATGACAGACCCAGAGGTTCTATATTTTTCATTTTCACACAAAAAGCAATCACACAGTTTAACGAAAAATTATCTTCTTATATAGTGTTTTAAATATTTTATCACTATTATATTATATAACATTCCAACAAAAACAGATTAATTTTTAAGCAAAAATGTCTATTTTCATCTAAAAATGATACCATTCCTACGAAAGGAGATCAATTTTCGAACCATAGAAACCCCATAAGTGAAAAAATGGATTTTACGAGTTTTTGGGGCTAATTATGATTTTTTTGCGTTTTTCGAAATGTAAATTGTTTTCCAATGCATGGAAATTAGAGACTATTGGTGATTAGAACGATTGAAGTAGACAAATATAATAATTCAAACAATTTATTATCATTATTAATAATATTATCTTTGAATAATGCTAGAGATTGAGTTTTTTCTGAAATTTTCAATTTTTTCTTCACTTTTCATTTGAAGTGTTTTAATATTCAATTCAATGTAACAAAAATAATGGTTTAAACAAATGATCATGTCTATAGCTATCGTCTTCTATATTAATCTAGATAGTTGGGGTTTTTCCGATTTTTTATCATTTTCATATCAGAGTGGTCACAATCGTATCAAGTCAAATCAACAAAAATAATTGTTCAAACAATTTATTATTATTGTTAATAATATTCTCATTGCTTGATAGTAGAGAGTTGCCTTTCTTCTGAAATTCTCAACTATTTGTCGATTTTTTACTCGGTGTGATCAAATAATTATTTAAGTTGAGCAAAAATAATTGTTCAAACAAATTATCATTTTAATAACTGTATTCATCCACATTAATGCCATAAGGGTGCGGTTCTTTCTGAAATTTTTAACCTTTTGCTCACTTTTCACTTAGTGAGGTAATAAATAATGTCAGTTAATAAAAACTGTTGCTCAGACAATTTATTATTGTTTATAACTATTTTCCAACAAATAATAAATAAAAAATGGACAGTATCATTTTTTAAACAATCTCTTTCATTTTTGTTAATATATGTTGCTGGAGGAAGCTGATAATAAAAATATGTTTAATTTTTGTCCCTTGTGTAAGATAGCTTTTTTGTTTAAATTACTTTTTTCGAACTATGTGAAAAGTGCAGAAATAATTCAGTTAAAAAAGTGAAATAATATGAAAAAAATGAGAGAAGCTTAAATGTGGACCAATATACTGAATCGTAGATTACTATATATAATAATAATAATAACTGAGACCTAACTGAGAGAATAATAACCCTGATATATTTATCAGTATCAGAAAGCCAATTTTGTGGGCTGACTAAAAATTACTGTATCTACTTGTTGAGCCATATTCAGTTTGCTATATCATAGGCTGACAAAAGACGTCTTTTTCTACTCACAGTTCGTCTTTATTCACCCCCCACAATGTTATTTTTAAATTACATATTTTTATTAGAAAACATTCATTAAGAAGATATTTTATATGTGATGGATTGAAAATAGTAAAAAATAGTATGTATATCGCGTCTGAAGTAGAAAATCGTTTCAGCATGGCGACAACTTCAGCAGAGCCCGAGGGTGACAAAGCGCTAAATTCACCGCACTCTACATGTATAGACTTACTTTATTCCGCTCACTTGTTCTATTTCTGCTAAAGAGCCCTCAAAACCTCATTTCGTCCTGTTTTTGATGGAACTTGTGAAAGAATATTTCACAGGGATAATCAAAATACCAATCTATGAAAACTCTTTGATCCGCCATCGTATAAAGAATATACTTTGAGATTTAGTGGCTGATGTACATCACCTGTTATTTAGTGCACTTCAGTCTTTGAAAAGGAGTCATAAAATTGTTAAGAGTCAAGATAAATTTGCGCAGTATACGAGGCAGTTTCAAGTGAGTTAGGATTTGATCGTATTTTGAATATAGTGGGCTTTTGGTTTTATCGTGAGACCACTAATAAATCATGCCGAATGACGCCATTACTTTTGAGCAAATCTTCCATTACCTGACTCAAATGTTGCTTTATCCTTTTTTTAAAAAACATGTTCACGAGATCTCGTATACAACGTTGCTGAAAAACCGATTGGTTACGATTGTGAATTTTTTTCAACGAATTTATGTGAGAGAGGGTGAGGGACACCCCCAATTATTTGAAAAAGCTTTTTCAATTGAATAAAATAAAATTATAATTTATTTATAGTGTTTACACTCACTGAAAACCTAAAAGCAGATAAATGTTTGGGGCCGTACAGAAATTGCATATATTTTTCGGGGCCTGAGTGTGTAGGTATGGATTGAGGGGGGGAGGGGGTGAAGCAACGATTTTTTCATGCTGTCTTACACGAGCTACAATTTTTTTCAAAATTTCATAATCTTTGGTCGAAAATTCAACTGTCTGGTTGAAAATAAATTTTTTTGTTGAAAATTTGATTGTTTTATAGTAAATTTTTCTTTTTGTCTTGGAAATTCAACCATTTGGACAAAAAAATTAATTTTTTCTACTCTCAATTGGAAGGTTGACTATTCCTTCTTCCCCTGAAAATTTATCCCATTCTACACTCAAAATTTCAGTAATTGGTTAAAAATTTGTCCTTTTTGATAGAAAATTAATCTTGTTGAATAAAAATTGAAATATTTGGTAAAAAAATTAATGAATTTTGATGAAAATTCGTCATTTTCGCGATCAAATATCCAACCGTTTGGTTATATTCAATTGTGTTTTAATTGGAATTAAAATATTTTTGTTGAAATATCAACTATTATATTCTTCATTGAAGACTCATCTTTTTTAATTGAAAACATAACTCTTTGGTTGAAAGTTGGACTATTTTATTCGAAAAATTCATTTTTTCGGTTGTAGATTCATAATATACTTCAAAATGCAACTATATGGTCAAAAATTCCTTTTTTTTGTTTCGTTGAAAAATAATGATTTTTTTTTAATTTCGTCTTTTTTTGTATAGGATCAATTTTTTGTTGCAAAAGCAACTTTCTGGATGATTTTAATTGTGTTTTAATTAGAATAAAAAATTTTTTTTATTAAAATATTTACTATTTTCTTTCGAAAAGTCATCCCTTTGGATTGAAGATTCAACTACTTGGTTGACTGTTGAAATATTTGATTAAATTAATTTTTTTCATAAAATATTCATAATTTCAGTTGAAAATTCAACTTTTTGGTTGAAAATAAACTTTTTTGATAAAAATTTATATTGTTGGTTAAAAAATTCAACAGTTTGTAATCCTAGAAAATTATTTAATTCATAATTTTTCAGTCTTGCAAAACTGAAAGAAAAAAATCCAATAATTTTGAGAGATAATTTTTAACTTTAGAAAAATTTAGAAAATTGAAAACAAAGTGTAGATTTTGAAAAAAATAAAATAAAAATTTTTGAAGCGATTCAAGAAAATAAAGAGAATAAAGGAACTTTCCTTATATTTGTGGGAGAATTTCTAATAGTTTTTGATTTTGAAATATTAATTTTTAAAGAAACTGTTAAAAGATTTTTAAAAATTTAGAAAGAATCCGGAATTTTTTTTCTTCAATTTTTCCGAATTCAAAGAAAAATTAGAATTCTTGAGAAGATTTCAAAAAATTTAGAACGAAATGTAGCTTTTTTGAAGCTTTCTTAAAAAAGGCTATTCAAAAATTTGGAAAAGTTTGAGGGCAAAAAATTTTGTTCTTAAGATTTCTGGGAAGCTTTAAAGTAATTTTCAATTCCTCTAAATTATTTTTGTGAGAATATTTCAAAAAATTTCAATTAATTCAAGAGATTTCCAGAATTTTCAAAAAAAGAATCTGGAAGATTTTGATGAAATTTTAGAAATAATTCAAGTCAGTTCAGAAGATATTCAGAATTTTTTAAGTTTTGTATTTTAAAAATTCATCTTTTGCGGTAGAAATTTCATTTTTTTTGGCTAAAAATGCAATTGTTCACTTGGAAATTAATCTAATTTGGTTTCAAAATTCATTTATTTTGTTGAAAAGAACGTCTTGTTTGGATGAAAATTGATCATTTGAGTTAAAAATTCATCTCTTCGGCTGACAGTGTAAACATATTGTTGAAAAGTATGAAAATTAACTTTTATTTGTTGAAAATACGTATTTTCGAGTTGAAGAATCAACCATTATATAGAAAATGTGCCTTGTGTGGAAAACATTTTTTTTTAATTAAAAATGCAACTGGTTAAAAATTAATCTTTTTGTGGAGGATTCAAATATTTTGTTAAAAATTTGTCTTTTTTGACTGAACTTAACTGTTTTTTATTCAAAATAAAAATCTTTCGAAATATAAATTATTTATTCTTTTGGGATACATTAGTTTTTTAAAAATAAAAATGTATAAAAATTAATATTTTTTTGTTGAAAATTCGTATATTTTTTATGGAATCGACTGTTTTTAATTAAATAAGAATTTTCTTGTTCAAAATATCAATTATGTATCACAACTTATTAAACATTTATCTTTTTTGGTCACAACATCTATTAGGTCACGAAATGTATCAAGTTGAAATTTTAACAATTTGGTTTGAGTTTTTTTTTGGTCAAAAATACATACTTTCGAGTTAAAAAATTACACCATTTTCTGGAAAATTTGTCTCATTTAGAAACATTGGATCTCTTTTCACCATAAATGCAACTGGTTAAAAATTAATCTTTCTTTAGTTGAAAATTTACCTATTTTTTTTTTAAATTAGTAATTTTTGGATGAATTCAACTGTTTTTGATTTAAATTGAAAATATTTTTTGTTAAAATATCAATTATGCACTACATTATAATATTTTGTGTTTGAAAATCCATCCCTTTCGGTTGAAAAATCGACTACTTTGTTGAAAATAACCTTTTTGTTGAAATTTTTATTTAAAATCTGAAATCTTCCAGAATCTTTTTTAATTTTCTCATGAATCTTAAGAAAATTTATTGAGATATCCTAAAAAGACAAATAATCACATCAACCTAGAAAATAAATTTTTATTCCATTTTTTATTTCATTTTTGATGATATCTCCCTCTAAATTATAATTTGGTTCAGTGGAAAATTAATTTTTTTTTCTTGGTTTAGGATTGAACCATTCTATTGAAAATTCATGCTCTTTGAATGAAAATTCATCCTCTTAGTTAAAAATTCACCTCTTTGGGTGACAGTGTGAATGTTTTGTTAAAAGTCACCTTTTTTATAGAAAATTTATCTATTAAAATAAAAATTGACTAATTAGTTGAAAACTATCTTTTTTTTTTGTTGAAAATAAGAATTTTCGAGTTTATAATAAAAATTTTCGAGTTAGAAATTAAAATATTTTGTAGAAAATTCATCTCTTGGAAAATATTTGATATTTTCCATTTGAAACAACATGTTAAAAATAATCTTTTTTGGTTGAAGATGCAACTCTTTTCTTGGAAATCTCTATTTTTTTATGAATTCGACTGTTTTCCATTCAAAATATATATAATATATATTTTTATTTGGCAGAAGGAAACTATTTTGTAGAAAATTCGTCTCTTTTAAAAAACATTTGATTTTTTTCAAATACAGCTACTTAAAACACAATCCTTTTTGGTGAATGATTTTGTTGAAATTTTGATATCGCGCAATTGTTAATACTAGTGAAGTAAAGCGACAAAAAAAAAAAAAAAAAAAAAAAAAATAGGTATATGTGTAAGGAGTGATGCTTTGTACGAATCACGATTATCGAACTGCGAGAAGGTATTTGTGAGCTATTGGACCAATCTTCTTTTCTTGTTCGATGTGCTCGACATTTTTCCGTTTTTCAGCGCAAAGCGCCTCGAGGTACTTGGTCTTCAAAATGAAAGCCGGAATCTCTGCCGAGAATATAATAGAATCTCACTCCACATTCTCACTAGCCTTCAAAACTAATTTTCAACTGTTAAAAAGTAGCCTCTTCTTCCGCATCATGTCAGCGAAGAGCAGGAAATGCTTTTTCATTATTTTAATTACCAGCGTAAAAAGGTGGACACAAAGAGATTCGCGAGCTTATTATCCGTTTAGAACGCACCCAGTGGTCAGTTAATAGCGGTAATTTGCAGTTCTGACTCGTTAAGTAGAGATGAAAATAGTACTAACAAGATTTACGTCAAAATTAATTTAAACAACATTTTTTTTCCAGTGAACTTCATTCATTTTACAAAGGACTTTGCACAAAATGAAGTTTTTCCTTAAATAAAAATGTTTTTACAATAAACAAACATACTTTTGATAAGACCTCCGGACTTTGGACATGATGAAAAAAACAGTGACAAACCGAAAAAGCACGAGACCTTCATCATTATAAGAAAGTAATTCATATGGGCTGACTAAACATTACTTTATCTACTGTTCATCAATATTCTGCTGTTTTTATGATAGGCTGGATAACATCTCTTTTTCTACTTGTCATTAATCTTCATTTTTGAGGACGTTGCTTGAAACGTAATTTTCAGAAAATGAAGGACCCCCTTTCTTTTTCGTTTTACAAAAAAAGGAACTGTGTAAAAGGTTTCAATGAAAAAAAAACAATTTTCTAATCTATTTGGTCCTCGCAGCAAAAATTCATTTGAGAAGAAGCAGTTGCATTTACAACCAAATATTTAAACTTTCAGGCTAAGAAGACGAGTTTTTCAACAAAAAGTTCAATTTTCAATTCAAAAAGATAAATTTTTAACAGATCAGTTGAATTTTCAGAGAAAAAAGATTACTTTTTGTTAAATAGTTAAACCTATTTGCAATCGAAACCAGTTCGATTTTTAATTAAATAGTCGAATTTTCAATCCAAGAAGATTAATTTTCCGCCAAAAAGACGAATTTACAACAAAATACGTAAACTTTCCACAAAATCGTCGAATTTTGAACTATGAACTATCAATTTTCAAACAATAATCAAATAGTTAAATTCTCAGTTAAAAAATAATTGAAAAAACAAACAAATTTTCAGCAACATAGCCTAATCTTCATCTAATATATTTCATTAGTTGAAGATTAGGCTATTTTTCTGAAAATTTGTTTGTTTTCTCAATTAATTACCAAGCAAGATGAATTCTCAACGAAAAATTCAATAATTTAATTTTCAGACTGAAAAAGATGATTTTTCAACTGAAAATTGAATGGTTAACTTTTCAACAAAAAAAGAATAAATTTTCAGTAAGAAAATTATTCATTCATAAGAAAGTTCAACCTTTAATTGGAGAGTTGAATTAAAAAAAAAAAGATTTGTTCTTGACGAGAAATTTAATAGTTGATATTTTGAACAAAAAGTTGCATTTCTATCCGGATAAGAAAAAAATGTCTACAAATTTCTACAAAATTTTTTTAAACAAAAAAGATGTATTCTCAATGAAAAATTGAAAAATAACTAAAAGAAATGCATTTTGAACCAAATTCGCAAGTGTTCGACTGAACTGTTGAATATTCAACAAAAAACAATACATTTCAAAAAATAGTTTTTGTGGGCTGACTAAAAATTACTGCATCTACTGCCCAGCCATATTCACTTTGATATATTATAGGCTGACTAAAGATGTATTTTTCCACTTATCATTTGTCTTTATTTAGTAGGAAGTAGGGCAACACAAAAATTTCAGAAAATCAAATACCCTGGGTCCCGATTATTATTTTTCTTCTCACACAAAAAGCAGCTATGTAAAATTTGGCTTTGATGAAAAGAAAAATTTCAAATCAATTTTGCCAAAATTGCCCGGGAAACCCGAAAAACTACGTTTTCTCCATTTACTTCAGAATTAAGAAATGCTTTGAGGAAGTGTTTAAATAAAACTTAAAGATATTTATGAAATATATATTTTGAGGTTGATTAATCTGTTTCATTCAAAAAACGCTTCTCGAAAAAAATTGAAAAAATATGAAAAAAGTGAAAAGCACATTTTTAATATTTTGAAATATCGGTGGAAGTTTTTTTTTTATTTATTATGGAACCCTATTCATTATTCATTATTTTGGACAACAAACTAAAACTGCCAAATGTGGTTTCAAAGGGATGAAATTGATCATATTTATTCTTCATGAGGTTCAATAGTAGGTGAAATCAAAATGCCCAATGATTTGGAAAAATTAAAAAAAAATTTCTTCACACTTCTATCACCTATTTTTAATTCATCTCGAAAAGTGTTGTATCAATGAAAAAATTATTATGATAAAAAAGATGTCTTTTATAGAAATCTAAAACTTTTATTGAAGACTGTAGCTATGCTTACTTTTTCTGTAAAAAGGAAAAGAATGGGATCCATTGTTTTGTAAAATTGTTGTTTAATTAACGCTCTAGTAAATGAAGATTGATGACAAGTAGAAAAGGACATGTTTATCCAGCCTATCATGTATAGACGCAGCAGAATATTGCAGATCAGTAGATACAGTAATGTTCGGTCAGCCCATCGAAGTGGTTTTCTTTTATTGATGAAGGATGGAAGAAAATCCTCTTCAGCAGAAGAAGTTACGTGTTTGTTTATGAGAAAATGTTGTGTTGTCATTTGGCTAAATATCTACCGAGAAAGAGAGGGTGAACATTTTTCGGATTTCGTAAATATCGTATATTTTCGTGATTTCTGATGCTTCAAAAATATGGGGAAAAAAACATTTTTTAATTTCAAAGAAAGCTAATCTTTCCCTTCAAGAGCTTTGCGGTTAAAAATGTTTTTTTTTCATTCATGAAAAATAGGAAAGAAGATTTCTAGCCCAAAAAGAGATAAAAATCGCCAAAGCAGATGGTATATTCATGGAAACCACTGGTCACTTATCTCTATAAACGAAAAATGAAAATCCCACTTTTTAACCTCGAAATTCGTGAAGATATGAATCTAAACTTTTATTTGAGACAAACAAATTTTAAATGTATCTTTTTCCAAAATTGTGTAATTTTTTTACCTTCTGAAGGTAAAATATTTTTTTTTCAAAAACTGCTGAATGGTAAATAAAAAAAATTTGTCTGGAAGAACTACTATACAATCAGATTAGACAATTTGGACTTTTTGAGTGGATCCACTTCAAAATAATGCCCCTATATTTATATAGTACTTTTTCCAATTTCTGTTAAGACCATAACTATAAAGTACATAAGTCCGACTTGTCCACAGTAGATTTTTTATGGCTGGAAAGAAATCCCCTTTAAGAACTATAGCTGTGGTTATGAGTCAGCCTGAGTCAGCTTTAAAAGTAGTGTGGGAAAAATATGTGACAGAAAATGGCACATTTAATGTTCAAGTATAATATAGAATTCGAAGAGAGTCGGTTGTAAAAAAGCAATCAAGGGTTTACTATTTTTTATAAGCTTTACAATGTGCAACTGAATGTTCTCTTACAATGTATTGAAAAGTTTCATTCGAAGTCTTACACTTCAGTAATATGCTTTAAGATTTAGTTTATTAATATTTAATTTCATTAGAAATGTTTTTTTTTAATAGAAACGTGCCTAATTATGTTTTTTAGGGTCATTTTTAAATACTTGTCAGAGAAGAAGCTTATTTTTCGTTGTCCTTGTCTTTAGGGATGAACAACATTCACTCACCTGAAACAAAAAAAATTTTCTTTTAGACATGGAGGGACTTACACAATATCATAAGAATATTATTTTTAAACGTTTCTTGTTTTGTAGTAAATATATACAGTTTTTTTCTAGAAATTATTTGTAGTCTAATAGTCTGCTTTTTGAGATCCAGCAAAATATGGCTAAAAGGTTTTTGAATCAAGACTGAATTTTTGCGGTTTTCAAAGACACCCCGAAAACCCAGTTTTTTAGAAAAAAAATTTTCTTTTTTTTTTTTACTTTAAAATTGCCTTGCTTCAGTGGAAAGAAGTAATTTAAAATAAAAATAATTTGAGATTAATTATTATAAAAATTATAGAAATTATAAAGGATTCTGAAATTGAAAAATTGAATATTATCAATTATTTGTTATTTCATATTCATTCGAATATTTTATTGAGATCTTCCTAAAACTCTAAAAGTTATCTAATTCCTCGAAAATCTTATACGAATCGTCAAAATCTCTCAAAAATTCAATTGAAACTTTTGAAATTTGTTTAAAATTTGTTCAAATTCCGTAAAATCACTAAAATAAATGGAAATTTCTTGACATTCTTCAAATATTTCGATAATTTCTTTGAATACTTTCAAGTAACCTGATTTTTTTTTAATTTTGGAAAATACCTTCAAATCAAAAAATCTTTCGAAACAAATTTAATTTAAATTTAAAGTGTTAGAAAATTCTTCTAAAATCCCTTGGAATCTTTAAAATTAACTAGAGCCTTACAGGCCATAAGAAATCTTTTCAAATCTTCCTGAAATCTATGATATTCTTTCAAACAAAATGAAATTTGCTTGAATTCCTTAAAATTATACAAAAATTTGAAAATTCTTAAAAAAATAATTTTTTCTCTTCAATTTTTCAAAATCTTGGAAAATACCTTAAAATATTTTTAAAAATTCCTTTAAAATCCCTCTATTCGAGTCATAAGAAACCTTTCCAAATATTCTGAAATTCTAGGAATTTTTTAAAAATTTAATGAAAATTTGAAATCTATAAAATCTTATCAAATCCACTGAAACTTTAGAGTATTCCTTAAAGCTGCATGAAATTTTTTTTTAATCCCTTGAAATCATTAAAATCTTTAAACATTTCATGAAATTTTTTCAGTTTCTTAAAATCCTTTAAAATAACCTAGAATCTGTTAAATTCGTTTTATACTTAAAAATAATAATTTGAAATATTCGAAAACGCCTTTAAAATCAATCTATTCAGTGAATGATATCTAAAAAGATAAATTTTCAACAAATAATGTAATAGTTGACATTTTAACCAAAAAATTTTTATTTCAAATTCAAACCAGTTGAATTCAACCAAAACAGGCGAATTAATTTTCTACCGCTAAGTACAAATTTTTATTAAAAACTACATGCATTCTTAACCAAATAGTCCAATTTTCTACTAGAAAGATAAATTAGCAATTCGAAAATGTAAATTTTTAACAAAAACATTAATTTTGTAACAACAAATTTGCAGTTTTAACTGAAAAAGATAAAATTTCCACAAAAAGAAATGAATTTTCAACAATAACTAAATTTTTAAGGAAATAATATATTTTCTAACAAAGGAAAAGATCCTGCGGTAAAAAGGAATTTTGATCATTCACAAAATAAAGAATAATTGTTGAAATATGTTGAAATCAAATTCGCAAGTGTTCCACTAAACTGTCGAATATTTAACAAAAAACAATACATTTTAAACCAGTAATGAAGTACTTGAATTTTCAGTTTAAAAAATTAATTTCAACCGAAAATTTACTTCTTTTAAACGTTTCAAAAAATAGCTTTCGTGGGCTGACTAAAAATTACTGCATCTACTCTCCATCCATAGGCAGTTTGACATATTATAGGCTGACGAAATATGCCTTTTTCCACTGATCATTCGTCTTTGTATTCTATATTTTCACTAACATAATTCAAAATTGATCCAAGAGCGGAAAATATTCCTTGATTCGAGGCAAATTGATCTATGATATTAATACACTTTATTGAAGATTAAGGAAGTTATGCACGTTTATAATATTTGAATCATCTGTTTCAAGAAGAAAAACATTTGTCATCAACACAGCTTGACAAAATTGTCACTTCGAATATCAAATTTCATTTGTCTGATTGGGCTTTGTATTTAAAATTTTTTTATCATTTTGTAATTTTGTATTTTTTGTAAATTTTTATTTTTGAATGGATCAAAATAAAAATTTTGTTTTTTCTATTATAAAAAAAAAACTTATGCTTTCTCTATGTTAGTTTAACTATGCTAAACTATGCTAGTTTAATCAAATATTTGATACCTCAACCAACAAAAATTAATGTTCAACCAAGAGGTTGTATTTTTAACCAGAAAGGATTTTTTTCAACCAAGAAGTTAAAATTCCCCTAGGACTCGAAATGAGAGCTTGCAAAAATGAGACGCAGAAAGAATAAGTCCATTTTTTTATGAGCAAAGCCTATACATATTCAGTAAAGACTCGTTTCCAGTAAAGTCTTTATCCACGTCTCATTTTACTTTATTCAGCGAGTTTCGTAAATTCCTGTGACTGCGGTGAAGCGTTGGTCCGATAATTCGAGAATAAGTGGCTCATGAATTTTTAATTCGCGCTCAGCAAGGACTGAAGGGTGAGCGTGGCGAGTCAATTGTTATCGCTCTCGTGTGCTCGACGAAATAATTGCTCTTGCTGATCTTGCTTTCAAAAAGTTTGATAATTTCAACGATTTTTCCTGCTAGGATATATTTCTCGAGTTTATAGTGAATTAATTTCTGATGAGGATAATACATTAAAAAAAATTCCCGTAATTCATTGCAGCTTATTCAGCAATTTCTGGTGAAACACGATCTTATAGGACGCCGGCAGCTCCCATGTTTTCCTTTTAAATTTTTGGGAATGCCTTCAAATATTTAATGAATCCTGTGCAATAAATTTCATTAAAATGTTGAAAGTTTTCCTTAATTCATTGCAGCTTATTCAGCTATTTCTGGCGAAACGCGATCTTATAGAAAGTCGGCAGTTCCCACGTTGTATTTTGAAATTTTTGGAAATGCCTTCAAATATTTGAAGAGTTATGTTCCATAAACATAAAATGTTGAAAATTTCTTAGAAATCCCTTGGAATCTTTTAAAATCACTGCATAACTTATAGGTCATAAAAAATCTTTCCAAAAATTTCCAGAATTATATGATCTAATCTACCAGAAAAGATTATTGTATAAATTTTAGGTAAATTTCATTTATAAATTAAGATAGAAAAAGTAGAAACAGTTGCAGTTTGGAACTGAAAAAGATCAATTTTCATCAAAAAATTGGAAGATTTAATTTTGTTTACAAAAATTAATTTTTAATTAAAAAAAAAGGAATTTTCTACAAAACAGTTAAATTTTTTACCAAATAGTTCACTTCATACCAAATTGATGGAATTTCAAGTGAAGGCGTGGACTTTCACAAAATTAGTCAAATTATCAGTTAAAAAAATATTTTTCAACCGAAAAAATGAACATTTACAAAATAAAAGTTGAATTTGAAACAAAAAAAATTTGAACAAAATAATTTAATTTCTAACCAAATAGTTGAGTTTCCAAAACCAAAAAAAAATTAATTCTCAAAAAAAAAATGTAAACTATTTGGTTGAAAATTCATGTGTTATGTTGAAAATTTGTGTTTTTTTTAAAGAAAATAATTCTTCTTTATTGGAAATTCCATTATTTGGTTCGAAATTGATGTGTTTTGTTCAAAATTAATCTTTTTGGTAGAAAATTTCAATATTTTGTATTTTTTTTTTCAGATGAAAATTTAACTATCAAATTCTTTTGAATTGATCTTCTTTTTTAGTAGAAAATTAATCTTCATCGTTGCAAAATTTCCCAGTACAAAAGGCAGGAAATTCAACAATTCAGTGAAGAATTAAACTATTTGGTAAATAATTCAACAGTTTTGTAGAAAATTAGTTTCTTCGCTAAAAATTAATTTTCATTATAAAAATTTAACTATTTGCATTTTTAGTTAGAACTGTTCTTTTTTAGTTTGGAAATTCAACTATTTGGTTCAAATTCAATGTATTTTGTTGAGAATTTATCCCTCTTGTTAGAAAATTAATTATTGGTTGAAAATTCAATTTTTTTGTTTGTTTAAAATACAAATATTTAGTTGAAGCTTTACTGTTTTGTGGGAAACTCGTATTTTTGACTTGAAAATCAACATTTTGATGAAAGTTTTTTTCTTTATTGACTGAAAACCTTTTTTGGTTGAAAATTCACTTGAAACAATTTTAAGCTTGAAACATTAATTTATACATTAAAATTTGTTTTGAAATCTTTCCAAATATTTGCTCAAAAATTTGTTAGAAAAAAGGTTTTCAATTTTCCAGGAATCTAATAATAATCGTATTATCCTGGAACTCGAACTTTCCAACAAAAATTTTGAAAATCTGGCAAAAGTTAAAAAATTACCTTAAAATCATTCCAGATTCTTTTCTGAAAATTTTGGAAATCCTATGAAATATTCTTTTAAAATCAATTGAAAAAAATGATTGTTAGTTTTTCTAGAAATTATGATAGAAATTTTGTATTCATCCAAAACAATTCAAAATGCTTAAAAAGCTTCAATATTTTGTATTCGACATCTTCAAAAATCTACATTGTGTTTTAAATATTTTGAAATCTTTCGACGTTATTCATCATTCAGAAAATTTCTTAATTTTTCTAAATATTCCCTAAAAATGAATTTTTCAAAATGAAAATTACTTTTAAATTTTCCTAGCAAAGTTGAGACATTTTTTTATTCTTTCAAAACCTTAAAAGATTGATGAAAAGCTTCAAAATTTTATTTCGAAATTTTCAAAAATTTAAATTTTGCTTTATCTCTTTCGAAATCTTTTTCAGTTTTGAACTAAGTTTGCATCTTCTCAAAACCGAGCTCAAAACTGGTAAATATCTCTTAAACTAACTCAAATTTTTTCCCAATTGATAATTGTTATTTATTATTCAATAAAAAATTTTAATCGTTTTATATATTCTCTCAGAATTAATTTTTCTAAAAAAAATTAATTATTTTAAATGAAAATTCATTAAAAAATTTTCCAGAAAAGTTATTCAATTTTGTTTATTTTCTTAAAACCTTCAAAAATCAATAAAAAATATCAAGATTTTACTTCGAAATCTTCAAAAATCTAAATTTAGTTTTCCATTTCTCGAAATCTTTTTCAGTTTTTTATTAGGTTTGTTTGAAAGATCTTGTCAAAACCGAGCTCAAAACTGGTAAATATCTCTTGAAGTAACTCAAATTTTTTCAAATTGATAACTGTTCAATTCTTATTTATTATTCAATAACAAATTCTAATCTTTTTAAATATTCTCTCAGAATTAATTTTTTTAAATAAAAAATCATTTTTAATTTTCCCAGCAAAGTTGAGACATTTTATTATTTTCTCAAAACCTTAAAAAATCAATAAAAAGCTTCAAAATTTTATTTCGAAATTTTCAAAAATCTAAATTTTGCTTTACATCTTTCGAAATCTTTTTCAGTTTTAAATTAAGTTTGTATCTCCTCAAAACCGAGCTCAAAACTGGTAAATATCTCTTAAACTTACTCAAATTTTTTCCAAATTGATAATTGTTTAATCGTTGTTTATTATTTTTCAAAAATCTTAATCTTTCTAAATATTCTCTTAGAATTAATTTTTCATAACAAAAAATCATTTTTAATTTTCTCAGAAAAGTTAAGAATTTTTTTTTATTATGTCAAAACCTTTAAAGATCAATAAAAAGCTTCAACATTTTATTTCGGATTCTTCAAAAATTTTAATTTAGTTTCTCATTCTTCGAAATCTTTTTCAGTTTTAAGAATTTAAATTGTATTGTGAATGTTTTGAAATCTTTACACGTTTCAAATTATTTTGGAATATTTTCAAAACTTCTGAATATATTTCAAACTTACTCGATTTTTTTGGGAATCAGTAATTGTACAATTGTTATTAATAATTGAAAAAATGTTAAATCGTTGTAAATATTCTCTTAAAATTAATTATTTTCAATAAAAATTAATGGCAAATTTTTCCAGAAAAGTTATTAGATTTTGTTTATTTTCTTAGAACCTTTAAAAATCAATGAAAAATATCAAGGTTTTACTTCGAAATCTTCGAAAATCTAAATTGAGTTTTTCATTTCCCGAAATCTTTTTCAGTTTTTAATTAAGTTTCGATCTTCTCAAAACCGAACTCAAAACTGGTAAATATCTCTTAAACTAACTCAAATTTTTTCCAAATTGATAATTGT
This sequence comes from Andricus quercusramuli, assembly GCA_932178445.1. NCBI lineage: Eukaryota > Metazoa > Arthropoda > Insecta > Hymenoptera > Cynipidae > Andricus > Andricus quercusramuli. Next base: position 91,572 of record CAKNXH010000641.1, on the reverse strand, counting down.
TTATTTTTCATTTATTATTCAATACAAAATTTTAATAGTTTTAAATATTCTCTCAGAATTAATTTTTCGAAATAAAAAATCATTTTTTATTTTTCCAGCAAAGTTAAGAAATCTTTCTTATTATCTCAATACCTTTAAATATCAATAAAAAGCTTCAGAATTTTATTTCGAAATCTTCAAAAATTTTAATTTAGTCTTTAATTTTTCGAAATCTTCTTCAGATTCAAAAATTTACATTGTGTTTTAAATTTTTTGGAATCTTTTCACGTTTAAAATTATTTTGGAATCTTTTCAAAACTTTCGAATATATTTTAAACTCCTTCGATTATTTTCCAAATCAGTGATCAAGAAAAAGCTTCAAAATTTTATTTCGAAATCTTCAAAAAATTTTAATTTATTTTTTTATTTTTTGAAATCTTTTTTCAGTTTTAAATTAAGTTTGGATCTTCTTAAAAGCAAGCTCAAAACTAGTAAATATCTTTTGAACTAACTGAGATTTTTTTCAAATAAATTATTGTTCAATTGTTCTTTATTATTCAAAAAAAATTTGTAATCTTTTTCAATACTCTCCTTGAATTAATTTACCAGAATAAGAAATCATTTTTAATTTTCCCAGCAAATTTAAGAAATCTTTTTTATTATCTCAATACCTTTAAAGATCAATAAAAAGCATCAACATTTTATTTCGAAATCTTCAAAAATCTAAATTTATTTTTTTATTTTTCGAAATCTTTTTTCAGTTTTGAATTAAGTTTGGATCTTCTTGAAACCAAGCTCAAAACTGGTTTCAACTTTTGTGAAATCTTGCATTTTTTTGTAAAGATTTATAATTTTCTACAATAATTTAACAATGTAAAATTCTGTAGTTTTCCGTAATACCTTGTAGATTTTCACAGCAAAGTAAAGAAAAATAATAACCAAAAGTTATACAAATTTTTGAATTGTGAAGGTTTTTTTTTTGATTAAATTTAGTAAATTTCTCACAAAAAAAAGTAAATTTTTTAACAAAAAATTACAGTTGTAGAGATGTACAAAATGTTTTCCGCCAGAGCAGCTAGTGTTCTGATACTATCCGGCAGGATAGTATAAATCAATGAACTGAACCAACTGTAGGAATGATTTTTTCATGTGACGATTGACTGGATTTATGTAAATTTGATTTGATGTAAATATTATTGTGGGCGATTTTTCCCCGATGTAGAGACACATACGGAATAGAGTAAATCCAATGAAATTTGCTTGCTCGTTGATGCCACTGAGCATCCCCAAGGGCTGCTTCGAGAGGACAAAGTGGTGAGGGATGAAATAGGGGTTGGCACTCGACATTTCAGTGGCTGTGTTGTGCGATATACATGTATTTCATGCTCTTGTATCTACAAATAGGTGCACTCTTATCCAAGAAAAATACAAAACACTTGAATCGGGAAAGCAGTACTTGGATTACTGCTCTCTAAATCTGAATTAGTAGAAAACTACTAATTGGTAGTAGTTTTCTACTAATTCGAATAGTGCCGATTCGTTTACTGGTAATTAGTAAAAATCTACTAATTCAATGAGTAAAAATAACTGACTAAATGAATTAGTAACTATATCCACTAGAGGAATTGGTAATGCTACTACTAAATGAATTGGTAAATTTATTGCTAGTTACTATTTCAAAGGGTAGTCTCAAGTAAATTTAAAAACTGCTCTCTAAATCTGAATTAGTGAAATTCCACTAATTGAAAGTGAAATTTCACTAATTCAATTAGAGAGAAGTCGGTCACTAACGATTAGCAGAAAACTACTAATTTGATTAGTGGAAATTGTCCACTTATGAAATTAGTGAAATTCCACTAAGCAATTAGTAATCCCTGCCATTGCAGTTGTACTAATTGAAGAGTGAAAAGTCACAAATTATATAGTGAAAAATTTGATTTTTTCAAAATAAATATAAATTGAAAGGAGATTATAAAGAATGGTAGTATATAAAAAATATGCACTGTTATAAATTCATGTAACTTTTATTGACAATAAAACAGAATATTTGAAACAAAAAAGTACATAGATATTAAATGATGCTGTGGTTTTGGCCAGGTGATAGTAATTAAATAAATTGATCTTGAATTCCGTTTTATCTACAATAGTTAAATAAAACAATAATATGATAATTTCAGGGTGGCCGCTGGACCGGTAATCTTATGAGACCGTGAACAACCGGGAAATGACAGTGAATTTATTTTTTGACCAGGAATTTTACAAATTAAAAAAAAGTTTTTCCAACCTGTATTTCAACCCTTCTTAAATAATTAGATAAATTGTTATATTCTACAATTATGATATCATTCAGTTTAGAATGCGTAATTCGACAATCTTTCACTTTAAAAATTTTCCATTTCAGATTTTAATTTTCAAGCGTGCATTTTAATTTGAAGAATTTTTAAATGCAGTGTTATAGACTTAAGAAATTAGTATTTAAAAGGGTTTGAAATTGATGGTTTTAGATAAAAAACATTATCAGTTGATCAACTGTGAATATAAATTTCAATTAATGATTTTTAAAATTAAACTGTACTTTAAGGATTAAAAAGTGAATGATAATTGATTTTCTAAGACGATGAGAAATCAGTTCTTATTAGATAAGTCTTGTTAGATAAACAAATGTAAACACCTATTGAAACTTTATATACTGTCTATTTTCAATTTCAAAATAACTTCAAAATAATATATCCACGATCAAAAGCATTAATTAGATTTTAAATATTGTTTCAGTCTAAAAGATTCCATTTTTACACAATGCAATTTCAAATTTTGTAATTAAGATAAAGAGCAATTACTCTATATTTAGAAATATCTTTGGGCGCAAGTAGCTGACAGCATAATTCAAAACAAAATATAGATTTTTGCAGACTTTGAACCAAAAATTTAGAAGCTTCTTAAGAATTGTGAAAGCCTTCAAAGGAATACAAATAATTTCATGAAGATTCCTAGGAAAATTAAAAATGGTCTTTCATTTTGAAAAATTAATTTTAGGACAATATTAAGAGATTTACAAAATTTCTAAAAATTATTGTGGAAGCTTTTAAAATTTTTTTAAGGTATTGAAAATTAAAGAACTAGCTTGAAATTGTTAAAAATAATATAATTTTCAAACATTTTTGATTCATTGATTGATTCTTTGATTTAGAGCATTAAAAATGATAATGTGGATTTATATTTTCGGATTTGAATCTAAATCTTGAACTCTACAATTTATAAAAGTTTCAAATTTTTAATTTGGCGGTTTAACTGCATTCAATTGGAAATTGTTCAGTTTTTATTACTTCAAATGGAAAATTTTTAGCCTTAGAGTTAAAATTTTGTAATTTCATTGACCGTGAAAAATTGTTGTGAACGGGAAAATGACCGGGAATTTTTTCTTTGATTGAAACGGCTACCCTGTAATTTATAATTTTCATATTGCCTTTATGCTCAAGTTTTTGAGTTTTTTTTTTAAACTCATAGGTCTGACAACACATCAACTCTCTTTTTCATTTCTCTTGCACTTCCTAACTAATTTTTTGCAACATTCGACGATTCTGGTAGTAGGCGAAGAAGATCTGGGGTTGGAATGGTACTCTTTGGTCGATTAACGTTGTCGATTCCTTGCCCCTTGACACCAAAATTAGTTTCTGCGATCTGCAAATAAATAACATTTTTCATATTGCTAGACAAAGTACCCTTATTTAAGTACGATTTTGTATAGCTTTTCCCCGTAGAAAAATTTGAATTGAGCAACATCTCTGGCAACATAGCGAGTGCTCTCAGGTGAGTTAGTATACAAATATTATTACGGAAAACAGCAGAGAACATTGAAGTTACATTTTCATTTTAAAAACTGAATTTTCAACAAATAAATTAAATTTTCAACCAAAAAGGTGAATTTTTTCAACTGAAGTGATGTATCATCAACAACAAAAAAGAATTTAAAACTAAGTACTGGATTTATCAACCTAAATGATGAATTTTTTACAAAACGAAAAAATTCCTACAAAATAGTGCAATTTTTAACCCAAGAAATAAATATTTAACCAAAAATAGAATAGTTGAACTTACACTATAAATGTTTGACTGAAAAGAGAATAGTTCAACTTACAGTTGAAACAATTAATTTTGTAATAAAAAAACTCATTTTCAACCACAGAAATGAAGTTTCAACTAAAATGATCAAGCTTTATTCATTTTCAACAAAATAGCTCAATTTTTAACAAACGTAATGAGTTTCAACGAAAAATAGAATACTCGAATTTTCAGTACAAAAATACATTTTTAACGAAATAGAATCAATTTTGAACGTTCTGCTTCAATTTTCAATCGAGAAAATTAAATTTTTAATCAAAAAAGATAAATTTTCGACCAAATGTGAAGTTATTTCAAAATTAAAAATAGCTTATGAAGTTTCAATTGAGCGTTTACATTTGTTGAACTACTAAGGCTTTCGAATTGAAACATTTAAATTTTTATCGTTGAAATCTGTAAACTCTTTAATTTTGACATTTTTATTTTCCACTTTTCATACCTTGAGGACAGTTGAATTCAAAAAGTCATAAATTAATTTATATTTACAGCTGATGAACTAAACACTTTTTTCATCAAAAATGTTTAATCTTGAACGCTTTTAATTGTTAACCCTTCAAAACTGCATTTTTAAATTCATAAAATTGGAAATATACGCTTAAAAATAAAAATCTAAAGTGGAAAATGTTTAAAGTAAAAGATTTGAGAATAACGCATTGTAAACTGAATGGTATCGCAACTGAAGAAGTTAACAACTGAACTTAACATTCAGGAAATGTTGAGAGATAAATTTTTCATCTAAAAATGTGTTAAATTTTCTGTCAAAAAATAAATTTCCCTTTCTCGGTGTTTCCCGGCCTCAAAAAACTCCCAGTTTTTTCGCGAATTTTAAAATTGACATTCAGTGTCAACCCGGATAAAAGCGTTCCTGGCAACAGCCGATATTAAAGATACTTATCTAAAGTCTTGACGAATCTTCATCTAAATAAGGCACCTGTGTCTTGACACAACTCATTCGCCAACTCTTGTGCGGTGAGCTTTTCAGCCTCATCAAAGCATTTGGACGTTTCCGCTGGAAAACGATAATGATCCACCTAATAATAACTAAAATAGAAGATATTATTAATATAAAACATCTTGTGTATTCCGAATGTTTTCTTGTATCATTGGAATTAATAGTTTTGTTTTGATAAACCTAACCTCAAGGTTAAATTATAAATTATGTCGATAATTATATAATGTGATATTATAATATCATACAATTTAATCATTAGATTAGTGTATGTTTGACCATTGTACTTACACAATATCCAGCAGTATAACTCGTTTCATTAATAAAATTATAAACTATACAATTAAACACTTTTTCCGACTTCACGATAACACATTGCGAATCTCAAATAGCGTGGCATCAAGTAGCACGCAATGTCATATGAGGATATGACTTCAGATCGGTCGAAATCGTTGCAGTTCACTAATTCGTTAGTGATCGCGCTAGGTTACTAATGAATTAGTGAAGCGAAGCTGCTAAATAATAGTGAACCATGTTTACTAATTGAGATTAGTAAAACTTTTACTAATTTATTAGTAAAATATTTACTATTTTAAAAGTAAAGCATCAAAATATTACTATTTGGTTAGTGAACCATACATTTACTAATTCAACTAGTGAAATTTTCACTAATTCATATTTAGAGAGTGTTTTTTCAACGAAGAGAAGTTTTTACAATACACTTGTCTTTGATTCATTCCGGATACCCTCTACTTCCTTAGACACGTTACTACTCTCTAAATCTGAATTAGTAGAAAACTACTAATTAGTAGTAGTTTTCTACTAATTCAAATAGCGCCGATTCGTTTACTGGTAATTAGTAAAAATCTACTAATTCATTTAGTCAGTTATTTTTACTCATTGAATTAGTAACTGTATCCACTAAAGGAATTAGTAATGATACTACCAAATGAATTAGTAAATATATTGCTAGTTACTATCTTGAACGGTAGTTTCAAGTAAATTCAAAAACTGAGTTTACAATGAAGAGAATTTTATTGCAGTACAAGAATAAACTATTAAAGTCGGATTAGATCCGATTAAAAAAAGTTAGTTCAGTCTGAGTTGAAAACATGTTATAGTAATAATTAAAACTAAAATATTAATAGCCTCATAACGTTAACAGATTTTACAAGACAAAAACAACTGCGAAGTCGTAACTGTTTTTTAGCTAGATAAAACTATTTAAACATAATGCAATAAACGAAAGAATCGCATATAATAATCTGCAAAATATCAAAAATAATTATCATTTTCTGTAAAAATAGCAACAATGTATAATAGGGTGTCTACCCTAATTCTGAAATAAAAATTCCCTGACAATTCCAGGTTTTATCCAGATATCTCAAGTTTTTTTCCAGGTATAATTTTTTTATAGTAAGCAGCTGTTCAAATATTTCTCATTTTTTTAAACAATTGAATCGGAATAAGTATACTGTGTTTCGTAAGTATTTATAAATATTTTTTTTCAGTTTCTAGAGATTAAATTAATATTTTGAATTTAGAAAGCTGTGACAAATTATATTACAAAATATTCTTGAATATATTGGCACTAATGAATAATGAAATAATCACATAATATTAAAAACATAATTAATTGTTTCTTGATTTTGTCTTTACAGTCTATGATAAATAAATAAATAAATAAATCAAACAAATTTGTATTGTATCTTTTTATACTTAAAACTCAGTGCATATTTGGGTGAAATTAATGTGGGTCTTGTGTTAAAATTTGAACCAAAAAGATTGAATTTCTACCAAAAAAAGATGACTTTTCAACAAAATACATAAATTGTCGTCTAAATAGTTAAATTTTTAACAAAAAATATGAGTTTTCAACATAAAAATTCTATTCTTCAGTTTCAATTTTCAGTTAAAAGAATCAATATTCAACCAAGCTTATGAACTTTCAACTAAAATGATGAACCATTGACTGGAATAGTTGAATTTTACACTAAAAATGATAATTTTTCAACCTAAAATTGAATAGTCAAATTTTTTATTATGTTCAACTAAAGAAATAAATTTTCAACCATATTTAACTGGAATAATTACATTTTCAATTTGAAAAATTCATTTTCTGTTAAAGAAAAAACGAACGTTCAACGAAATGGCTCATTTTTCAACCACAGAGATAAACTTTTAATTAAAATTATGAATCTTGAAGAATATTAATTTTCAACAGAAAAGTTCACTTTCAACTCAGTAATTAAATTTTCATTCCAAAAAAGATTAATTCTAAACGAAAAATGTAGTAGTTGACATAAAAAATATTAATTTTTAATCAGAAAAAGTTGAATTCGACAAAAAAAATACTTTTCAAACAAAACTATAATAGATAAATTTCCTTTAAAAAAATTAAATACACTAAATTAAAATTTGCTTTAAATTATGTAATATATTTTTAACAATTTTTAGTTTTGTATTTTCAAGTCAACAAGGTAGATTTTCAATCAAAGAAATGAATTTTTAACTGAAATGATGAATCTTCATCCAAGAAGAATTTTTACCCAAGTAGTTGAATTTTCGAAACAAAACATTAATTTTTTACCAAAAAAGGTTCATTTTAAACAAAGTACATAAATTTTCATCTTAAAAAAATCAATTCTCAGCCAAAATTAGAATAATTGAAATGTCGTTTCAACAAAACATTTTTTTTATTGAAAACTATTTTTTTTAACCAAAAATATAATATTTCAATTTTGAGTTAGAAAAGTGAAAAAAAAAACAGTTTTGAGACAAATTAATTAATTTATAACTGAAAAAATAAATTTTCAAGCGAAAATGGAATCGTTATACCTTCAGCTAAAAAAAAATTAATTTTCAACTAAAAAGAAATGAATTTTCAACCAAAGGAATGCATTTTTTAATGAAATGATGAATCTTCAAACAAGAATATGAATTTTTAACCAAAAATTAAAATTTCAGAAGAATAAATGTTAATAAATAAACGAATAAATGTTCCACAAAAAAATGTCAACAAAATATTTACTTTTTCATTAAACAAAAAAGATTTTTTAACAAAAAATAGAAAAATTAAGTTTCTTACTAAAAAAGAAACGAATTTTCAACCAAAGAAATTAATTTTTTAATCGCAATGATGAATTTTCAACCAAAAATATGAAATTTTGACCAAATGGTGGATTTTTCAATTTGAAATTCGAAACTAAATAATTTAATTTCCAACCAAATACATGAATTTTAAACTGAAAAGATAATTCTTCTACCGAAAATAAAGTAGGATAATTTTCAGTTAGTAAAATACATTTTCAACAAAAAAAACTAATTTTCAACAAAACAGTTAAATTTTCAAACAAACGAATGAACTTTCAACCAAGAAGATTAAATTTCTATCAAAAAACATGAATTTTCCACAAAAAATGGAATATTTAAAGTGAATTTTCAACTAAAATGATGAATCTTCAACTAAAAAAATTTAATTTTCAACCAAATACATGAATTTTAAGCTAAAAAAATTAAGTTTTTACCGAAAATGAAGTAGCATAGTTATTCTTTATGAACATTAAAATAATGAAAATAAAGTAGGATAATTTTCAGTTAGTAAAATAAATTGTCAACCAAAAAACAAACGAATTTTCAACACAGATGTTAAATTTCCATCCAAAGAAATTAATTTTTTTACAAAAAAGATCAAATTTTAAATAATGAGAGTACACTTTCAACAAAAAAAAAAAAAGAAAACGATCTTTCAACAAATAGTTAAATTTTCACCGAAAACAGATCAATTTTCCACAAAAAATGGAACAGTTACATTTTCGGTTAAAAAAATTAATTCGTAATGAGAAAAAAAAAACTTTCAACCAAAAAGGTGAATTTTCCACAAAAATAGATAAGTTTTAAACTGAATAAATGTATTTTCAACAAAAAAACAAGTTTTTAATGAAACAGCTCATTTTTCAACTAAAGAAATCAATTTTTAATTAAAATGACTAATCTTCAAAAAAAAATTGTAACGAAAGAGTTTAACTTTCAACCAAGTAATTTTATTTCCAACCTGAAAGATAAATTTTCAGCTAGAATGATAAATATTCAACTGGAATAATTGAATTTTCAACCGAAAAGAATGATTTTTAAACCAATTTTTCCACCAAAATTATGAATCTACAACAAAAAAATCTACGTTCAAGAAAGTAGTTCAACTTTTAACAAAATCGTTGAATTTTTTTGACTAAAGAGATCAATTATTAACAAAAAATATGATAGTTGATACAATAACCAATAAATATCTTAATTCAATATAAAAAAAATCAGAATTCATTTAAAAAATAAGATTTTTTCAAAAAGATAGGTTATTTTTCAACCAAATTGTTGAGTTTTTCACCAAAAAGACCAATTTTCACAGAACAGTTGAATCTTCAACCAGTAAATATGGATTTTTTCTAAGAAAATTATCTATCAACCAAATAGTTGAATTTTTTACGAAAACAGGGGAATCTTCAACCGAAAAAGATGAATTTTTAACAAAATAAGTACATTTCTAACAAACAAACAAAAAATTTCAAATAAAATTATGTATTTTAAAACAAAGGGGTGATTTTCAATCAAGAAGATTCATTTTTTACCAAAAAAAAACTAATTTTACATTAAAGTTCCAACGAAAACGATTCAAATTTTAATTTAAAAACCAGCAATTTCAGCTAAAATGAAAGCCCTTTTTATACAGTTTATATTCGTACTACTTATTATTTCATTGTTTTCCCTCAGTTTCCCGGCAATAGAGTGCCAAGTTGACTGAAAAAATTTTTATTTTCACATTTTTCACAAGTTTTAAATAATACGATTAATGAATTGATTCATTTTGTGCTTTCGGGCAAAAAATTTGAACAAAAGTAGCCCTTTCATAAAATGAGTAACTTTTTAGTTATGAATCGTCATGAAACCTTTTACCCCCCCCCCCTCCCCCCGTGACAGTGTGACATATTTTTTGAACGACTCTTGAGACCTTATGAGAAAGCCTTTTTTGTGGGCTGACTGAAAATTACTGTATCTACTGTTCAGCCATATCATAGCCTGGCTAAAGAAGTCTTTTTCCACTTAAAATTCGTCTTTATTCAGTGGGACGTAGGGGAACACACAAATTTTGGATAACAAACTAAAACTGCCAAATGTAGTTTCAAAGGGTCAAAATTGATGATTTCTATTATTCATGAAGTCGAGTAGTAAGTGAAATTAAAAATGCCCACTGATTTGGAAAAATACAAAAAAATGTCTTCACAATTTTTTCATCTTTTTTATATTTATCTCGAGAAGGGTTGTATCAGTGAAAAAATTATTGCAACAAAAAAGATACCGGAACTTCAGCACAAATAGTCAGATTTTTTCGGTGCGAATAGCGGGAGCTGAAATAGGTCCTATTTGCACCGAAATTTTGGCTAGTCTTATCGGAATTTTTCTTTATTGAAACCAAATTTTACACACTTGTTTTTTGTGTAAAAAGAAATGCATATGGTCCTTCATTTTCTAAAATTGTTTTGTAATCAACGCTCTTAGTAAATGAAGATTAATGACAAGTAGAAAAGGACATGTTCATCCAGCCTATCATGTATGTGCGCAGCAGAATATCAAGGATCAGTAGATCAAGCAATGCTTAGTCAGCCCATCGAAGTCGTTTTCCCATACTGATGAAAGTCTTATGCTTTTTCTGTTTGTCAATATTTTTTTCATCGTATCAAGACTGTGACGTTTATGAGAAAATTTTGTGTTGTCATTCGGCTAAATATTTACCTAGAAAGAGGGGGTGAACGTTTTTGGGATTTCGTAATCATCGTCTATTTTTGTGATTTCTGATGCCATGAAAACTTGGTAAGAAAAAGCATTTTTTCTATTTTTTTTTAATTCTGAAGAAAGCTTTAAGAGCTTCGCGGTTAAAACTGTAGAATCTTCTTTCATTTGTAAAAAAAGGAACAAATATTTCTAGCCCAAAAATTCGTTAGAATAAGTGTGCTATGAAAAACTTCTTAATTTTTTACATCCATTTTCGATGTTCGATTATTACTTTTTTACACTACTTATGACTAATAAAAAAGACTTGAAAAAACCTATTAAAATTAAAAAAGTCTCTTTTTCTAAAAACATATAATTTTTTTACCTTTATTTCTGAAAGTCAAATATTTATTTTTTTTTAGAACTGTTAATGGTAAATGAAAAAATTAATTATGAAATGAGTAAATATATTAAGTTTTTATAATTCTTAAAATTTGGAATTGAAAAAAAATATATTGAAAAATTTTGAATTGAACTTGTTTCGAATCGAACAATTTAAGATCAGGTGAAATTCAAAAAAGGGGAATATTGCAAATATAATCAAGAGGAATTGAACTTGTATCATTTCTAAATTAATGCGTTTAAAATTGAATGATTTGAAATTGAGAGAGTTTGAAATCGAAAACTTTTTAATCAGAAGCTCTAAAAATAAAAAAATTGTAGACTTAAATTTTTAAAAAGGAACATATTATTTTGCAGAACCTACAAATTTATTACCATTATCAAACTTTCTTTGAACTTAATTAAGATGTGATAAATACTCAATAGTAGAAGGGAAAAATTCAGTTTATGATCGGTTCATTTAAAAATAAAAATTTTATTTCCGAAATAAATTAAAGCGAAAAAACAATCGGACGCTTACATTTTCGGTTGGAAAATTCAAATCTATGGTAAAAAAAATAACTTTCAGTTTAAAAAATCTGATGAAGCGGAAGCACTGTTTTAAAAATGCATATTTTTGGTTAATGATTTATTATTTTAATTTAAAATCCTTTTTTTCCTTTAAAAATTCAACTACCTTATCGAAAATTCATTTCCTGTTGGTTATTTGTGAAAAATTCATGTATTTGGTTGAAAATTCGCTTATTATGATTTTTACTGTTGATATAGCGTTTCCAGTTTAGATAGAAAATTCATCTTTTTTAGTGGAAGATTCATATATTTCGTTGCAAATTAATGAGTTTGGTTGAAGATTTGACTATTTTGTTGCGAATTATTTTTTTTTGTTCGTCAAAAATTAATCTTCTTACTGTAGATATCACTTTTCCACTTTAGATTGAACATTTATCTTTTTTTTTTATTTTTTTTTTTATTTATCAAGCTTCAAATCTACAAAAAGATTTATTCGCTATTATATATATTTATCTTTTTTAGTGGAAGATTAATGTATTTTGTTGAAAACTTTTTTGAGTTGAAAATTTATGTATTTTGTTAAAAGTTAATCTTTTTTAGTAAAATATTTATCTTTATGATTGAAAACTCATCTTTTTGAAAAAATGCAACTATTTGGTTCAAAGTCTACTTTTTTCACTGATGATTCATCATTATAGATGAAAAATTGATTATTTGGATAAAAATGTAACTATTATGTTGAAAATTCCTTTTTTTGGTAAAAAATTCCCATTTCAATTGAAAATTAATTTTTCAAAATTATTTTTCCAAACTGAAAATATAATTATTCCATTTTTGTTGAAAATTTACCTTTTTTTTCAAAAACTCATGTATTTTGTGGACAATTCGTCTTTTTTGAAAAAATAATAGTCTTTTTGGTTGAAAATTTATCTTTTCGGTTGATAATTAATTTCTTTGGTTGACAATTTAACTAGTGTATTGAATGTTAATTGATTTGGTTTAAGAATTGACTATTTCATGGAAAAATTTTTCTGTTCAAAATTAATTTTTCAAACTGGAAATATTCCCGTTTTAATTGAAAATTAATTTATTTTAAATTAGTTTTTCAAACTGAAAATATAACTATTCCATTTTCGTTAAATATTTTTTTTTGTAGAATATTAACCTTCTGGGTAAAAAAGTTGATCTTTTTGGTTAATAATTCATTTATTTCGTTGAAATTTCAACTATTGAGTTAAAAATTTGTTTTTTAATGTTTATCAAATAATTCGTTTGACTAAAAATATAACTATTTTATTTTTGGTTGTAAATTCATCCCTTTTAGTTGAAAATTCACGTATTTCTTTAAAAGTTTGTCATTTATGGTACAAAATTGATCCTTTTGGTTAAAAATTAAAATTTTCGGTTGAAAATTGAACTATTCAGCTCAAAATCTATTAATAAAATAGAAGCTAAGGTTAGGGCATAGAACACGTAAAAAGTAAATAGAAAGACAACACGGAAAAGATTGAACGCAAAATGCAAGCCATCTAGTGAGCGCGCCAAAAAGCTTGAATTTAAAAAACAAAAAAAATTATTAATTCAGAATTAATTAATAATTAATATAATTATTATTAATTATTAATATCCCACCTTTTAGTTTGTAATTATCATAAATTATGAACTTATCTTTACAAAAGAAATTCTCTCGTGCTCGTATTTTTAATACTGTTATAATTGAAATAGAAGAAATGGCTACACGACCACGTATGTTGCGAAAGACCAGTTTTATCATTTTCAATTACACAATCTCTTTTGTGCTCAGCAATGCGTGTTTTTAATCTCCTGCAGGTTTTTCCAATAAAAACTTGGTTACAACCTACACATTTAATCATGTCAACTACTTTAGATAAGTTTTCTTTTGAATCATTATTTTTTTTATTGCGAAATTTTTTTAAAAATTATTATCATTTCTGAAATCAACTTTATTATGAAACTTTTTAAGAGAACTTTTTTTTCTTTCAGATAGTCCCTGGAAGAATGAAAGAGTTCTTTATTGTATTTATCCAACCAAATTATGAAGCATTCAAAATTGATTTTATCCAAAAAACTAGAAATTTTTTTATGTTTAATGTGTAAACTGAACAATTCTGAATATTTATATCCAAAACTATCGAATTTTAAACTGATTGTCAATGCTTTCAATATAAAATTATTTAATTTGGAAAAATTTAATAGTGAATTTGTCCTGACATTTTTAATATTTGAATATGAAAGTAGAATATTAAGAAATTTGAAATTGAAAACCCTCGTGAACTGAGAAATTCCAAACCAAATATTGTGAATTTTAGCAAGACTTTTCTCAGCAGCCCGAAAAATTTATTCTTCCATTCGAAGGCGATGAACGCGCGAGTTTCCGGTCTGTAGGCGCTTAATGGATAAATTACCCGGAATAAATTTTCCTTGGGTAATCAGGTGACCTGAGAAATTTTCAAATCGACATTCCTAGGTGCCTGGAAATTCCAAAGAAATATATATTATTAAATTTTTTACTAATACATAATATAAAAAAATATATAAAAAAATGAATGTTATAATACTCTCATGTTGGGGTTCCCTGAAAGTGCCCCAAAAAATAAAAAATGACAAGATATTTTTTTTAAATTGGAACACATGAGTGCTAGCCCTCTCTTCATTGACATAAATTATCATTATAGCCTTTTTTCAGTTGCTTTTATTAGTTTAAATAATATCTCTTTCTTCAAAAATTATTTTTATTTTATTTTTAAATTTACCTGTTTTAGCAGAAATTTCATATTTCCTGGATAAAAATGCAGCTGTGTGGTTTAAAATTCAACAATTTTCTTGAGAAGTCATACTTTTTTGTTAAAGATTCGAATTTTCAGTTGAAAATTTAACAATTTTGTGGGAAATTTACTGTTTGGTTAAATTTATAATTTTAATATTGAATTGAGAACTGAAATCTTTTCTGGATGAAAAATCAACTATATTTTTGAAATTTATTTCAAATTGGTTGAATCACTTTTTTAAGAAATCTTTTTTTTAAAAGTTATATTTTTAGTTAAAAATTCATCTCTTTGGTCGAAATTTTAACTATTTTTCTGAAAGTCAACCTTTTTGAATTGAAAATTCAATTTTTTTCATAGAAACTTATTTCTTGGTTAAAAAATTCATATTTTGATCGAGAAAAGTCAACGAAAATCTTTTTTAACAGAAAATTCAACTATTTTTTTCTAATTGTCATTCTTTCCTTAATTATTCAACTATTTAAATTGAAAGATTTGATTGAATCACATTGTTTCAAAATAATTTTTGTTAATAGTTATATTTTTAGTTGAAAATTAATCTTTTTGGTTGAAAGTTCAACTATTTTGATAAAAATTAATCTTTTTGTATAAAAAATTCAACTGCTTGGGTAAAAGTTAAATTACATTGTTAAAAAAAAATTTTTGATTGAAGGCTTATGTCTTTAGTTAAAAATTTAGCTGTTTAATGGAAAAGTCTCTTTTTAATTAATTTTTCAACTGAAAATGTAACTTTTGCATTTTCTTAAAAATTATCTCTTTTAGTTGAAAATTCTTCCTTTTTTGGTAAAAAAAAATTATTTTCATGGTTTAAAATCTCATTTTCTTTGGGTAAAAATGCATCAGTTTCGTGGAAAAATAATTTTTTTCTGAAGTCATATTTTTTGTTTGTGAATTCAATTTTTGTTGAGAAAATTCGTCTTTTGATTTGAAAGTTTAACAATTTAGATAAAATGTTCATTCTTTAGTGAAAAATCTTTATTTGTTGAAAATTCGTCTTTTTGTTTAAAAAAAACTTTTTTTGTATATAAATGTAATGTTTTTTGATTGAAATATAAACTATTTCACTTTTTGTATGGAATTCATATTTTTAGGTTGAAAATTCAAGTATTTTGTTCAAAAGTCATCTTTTATAGCAGAAAAAAAAGGAAAAAATTTTGTCTTTCAAACTGATAGACAATTAAACAAATGTTCTAAAAAACTGATGAATTTTCAACAATATAATAAAATTTTTAACAAACTACTTGAATTTTCTACCAATAAATGAAGTTTCAACCAGAGTTTGAATTTTTAGCCTGCAAAGACAAATTTTCAAACAAAAAATCAAACTTCAACCAAATAGTAGATTTTTCAACAAAAGAGTTTATTTTCAACTCTGAAATATGACTTGAAAAAAAAAAATTAATTTTCAATCCACAAGGACTAATATTTTTCTAAATTAAATAAAGTTTAATTCAACCAAAAAAAGAACAATCTGAAAAAAGATAAATTTCTAACATAAAATAGAAAAATTAAATTTTCATTTAAAGAAATTAATTAACAAAAAGAAAAATTTCTAAGAAAATATTCAAATTTTCAACCAAAGAATTGAATTTTAATCTTTAAAAATAATTCATAATAAAACGAATTTTTAACATAATAGTCAAATTTTCAATCCAACGGATGAACTTCTAACAAACAAAAAAATTCAATAGAGTAGTTTAAGTTTTACACAAGCAGTTGAATTTTCAATTAGAAAATATGAATTTTCAATAAAATAGTTCAACTTTCAACCAAATAGATGAATTTTCAACTAAAACGATGTATCTTTAATTGATATAGTTAAATTTTCAGTTAAAAAAATTATTTCCCAACAAAAGAGAATATTCAGCAACTAACTGGCTGTTATAATAACACGCTTCATTAAAAAGCTCAATAATTATCTCGATTTGAATACTGCTATTTTATGAGCACGCGACCGTACTCACAGTGGATAACATACATTATGAGTTTATGCACGATCAGATAAGAGCGGGTCGAAAAATCCAAATTACGAGTGAAGCGCGAGCGAGCAAATTTTGCAAATGAGGGTTTCATTTACGCAAACACGAGATAATGAAAAGTCGGCAATGATAAATAGCCTAGTGCATTTTCTCTCGGCGATAGCGACTGGGACGTACGTGAAAACGCCAAACGCGTTTGTAGATGTGTGGCACACCCGGGCTCCTAGGTTTTATTGGATATGAGATATGAGCACGGCTGCTTGCCCTTCTCAGCCCTTTTCATTTTTCTTCCTTCAGTAGTCCAGGGCTGGCAGAGAGCAAACGAGAGTCGAATGGGAATTCAATAATAATTGTACATCGTTTCTCGTTTGGGTTCGAGTAAGGGCACTCATGAATTTTCGATCGCTTTACAGCACTGGAGTCTGTCTTCATAATTTTCTGGCGTCGAGACGAACAAGGCGGACGAGGAGAAAGAGGTGGAGAAGGAGCACGAGGCAGACGAGAAGAGCGAGGCGGACGAGGAGCACGAGGCGGACGAGAAGAGCGAGGCGGACGAGAAGAGCGAGGCGGATGAGGAGCACGAGGCGGACGAGAAGAGCGAAGCGGACGAGGAGAACGAGGCGGACGAGAAGAGCGAGGTGGGCGAGAAGAACGAGGCGGATGAGAAGAACGGGGCGGACGAGGAGAACGAGCTGTACGAGGCGGACGAGGCGTCTGACGATTAAATCATTTATCTCGCTAGGAGTGATAGACGTCTTTTCCTCTTAATGAAACTTGGATTTTCGCTCCCTACCCTGGTAGAAAAAGTTTGATAACGCCTAGGGCGTGCGACTGTTGGCTTTCGCGCTTCACGCTCGATAATATATTTAACTCACGCTTCGCGCTCAATACTGTGTTTACCTAGCGCTACGCGCTCGGTCTTTGTATTTCCCCTAAATTTATGCACAGACCTTTCAAAATTGAAGATCAAAGAAATTACAACTGTAATATGGTGATTGTGAATTCTCTTTTGTTAAAACTCCTTCGGCTTTAACGAACACATTCATTCATTTATGTACCTGAAGCTAGTACTGCTTATTCGGGTATTTAAAAATAAGGTACAATTGTTATTTAGCATGATCAGTTCAATATTTGTTTTTTATTCTGCATTACATGTTATTTTCAGCTACCCTGAAAAAGTGCGCATACTATGAGAAAAAAAATGTTGTTGAATAAAATGTTATTGTAGCTTGTGTCCTTTTTTCAAAGAGGTAATTTTTTTGTTTTCAATACGTTTTTATGAAAAGAGTATATAACAAATTATAAACAATCCTAATTTAAAATTGGAAAAGATTTCCAAAAACGAAAAACTAGATTTCGATTTTTGAAGATTTAGAAATAAAATTTTTTAATTTTTCAGGGATCTTCAAAGGTTTTGAGACAATAAAAAAGAATTCTTAACTGTGCTGGGAATATTTATAGTGATATCTTATTTTGAAAAACTAATTTTTAAAGAATATTAAAAAAGATTTTAGAATTTCTGTTTGAAAATAATACGGAAAGTTGAAAATATATTTAGAAGTTTTAAAAAGATTCTAAAATTATTTTAAACGTGAAAATATTTCAAATAATTTAAAACACAATATAGATTTTTGAAGATATCCAACACAAAATTCATAGCCTTTTTATGCATTTTTAAATTTGTTTTGAAAGAATATTTGATAAAATTTTCGAATTTTTTGAAAAATCATGTGGAATATTTTAAGGTGATTTTTTTACTTCTGCAGAACGTTGCAAAAGTTGTTTGAAAAATTCGAGCTCCAAGATAACGAAAATAAAAAAAAATAAATAAATAAATAAAAAACAAAAAATAAAAAATCAATTCAAAAAGACGAATTTAAAAAAAATCATTGAATTTTCGAGAAAATAAATAGCTTTGGCAGAATAGTTGGATTTCCAACAAAATAATTGAACTTTTAAGAAAATAGTTGAACTTTTACCAAATAGCTGAATTTTTAAATAAAATAAATTTTCAACCAAAAAGAATTATTTTTTACAAAAAGCCAAATTTTGAACAGAATACTTAACAAAAGTGATGAATTTCAATCAAAAATATTAATTTCCAACGAAAAATTTACTTTCCAACAAAAAATTCAATTTTCAAGCAAATGGTACAAATAGATGGTACAAATAGATTAATTTTCTACAAAATAGTTGAATTGTTCACCAAAAGAGATTACTTTTCAATGCAATATTTAACTTTTAAAGAAAATAATTTAATTTTCGCCAACCTACAAATATGGATTTTCAACTAAATAATCGAATTTTCCAAACAAAATTTTTTTAATTTCAACCAAGAACTGTTGATATTCTAACCAAACCGAAAAAAACGAATGTTCAACAAAACATTCGAACTTTCAACAAAATAGTCAAATTTTCGACCAAAAAGGTGAATTTTCAACTGAAGTGATGAATTTCCCAACCAAACAGACAAATTTTCAACAAATAAAAATTGTTCTGTCAGGAAAGAATATTCAAGGACTTTCCCAAGTTTTTCCAGGTCAAAGAAATCCAAGGACTTTTTCAAGTTTTTCCAGGTCAAAAAAATTCAAGGACTTTTCCTACTTTTTGTAGGAGAAAAAACGCAAGGACTTTTCCAAGTTTTTCCAGGTCAAAAAAAATTCAAGAACTTCTCCCAGTTTTTCAGAGTCAGCAAAATTGGAGGAATAGTTTTTGCTGGTCAACGAAAACACAAGGACTTTTCCAAGTTTTCCCAGGCCAACAAAAATTCAAGGACTTTTCCTACTTTTTGCAGGTGAACAAAAACTCAAGGACTTTTTCAAGTTCTTACAGGCCAACACAAATTCTTGAACTCTTCCAAGTTTTTCAAGGTCAACAAAAATTTGAAGACTTTTTCAAGTTTTCCAGGTCAAAAAAAGTCGAGAACTTTCCCAAGTTTTTCCAGGTCAGCAAAAATTTGAGGACTTTTCCAAATTTTTCCAGGTCAACCAAAAATTCGAGAACTTTCCCAAGTTTTTCCATATTAGCAAAAATGTAAGGACTTTCCTAAGTTTGTCCAGGCCAACAAAAATTCCAGGACTTTCCCCAGTTTTTCCAGTTCAAAAAAATGCAGGACTTCTTCAAGGTTTTTCAGGTCAACAAAAATTTAAGGACTTCTCTCAGAATTTCCAAGTCGAAAAAATTGAAGGACTAGTTTTTGCAGATCAACAAAGACTCAAGGACTTTTTCAAGTTTTTCCAGACCAACAAAAATTCAAGAGCCTTTCCAAATTTTTCTAGGTCAGCAAATATTCAAGGACTTTCCCAAGTTTTTCCAGGTCAAAGAAATCCAAGGACTTTTTCAAGTTTTTCCAGTTCGAAAAAATTCAAGGACTTTTCCTACTTTTTGCAGGTGCACAAAAGCTCCAGGACTTTTTCAAGTTCTTCCAGGCCAACAAAAATTCTATAACTGTTTCAAGTTTTTCCAGGTCAGCAAACATTCAAGGACTTTCCCAAGTTTTTCCAGGTCGAAGAAATCCAAGGACTTTTTGAAGTTTTTCCACTTCAAGAAAAATGCAAGGACTTTTCCCAGTTTGTCCTGGTCAACAAAAAAATCAAGGACTTTTTTCAGTTATGCAGGTCAGAAGAATTCAAGGTTTTTCCCAAGTTTTTCCAAGTAAAAAAAAAATTAAGGACTCTTCCAAGTTTTCCAGGTCAAAAAAATTCAAGGACTTCTACTACTTTTTGCAGGTGAACAAAAAACCTAAGGACTTTTTCAAGTTCTTCCAGGCCAACAAAAATTCTAGACCTGTTCCAAGTTTTCCAGGTCAGCAAATATTCAAAGAATTTCCTAAGTTTTTCTAGGTCAAAAAAAAATCCAAGAATTTTCCATGTTTTTCCAGGTCAACAGAAATTCAACGAATTTTCCCAGTTTCTCAAGGTCAAAACAAATTTGAAGACTTCTTCAAGTTTTTCCAGGTCAAAAAAATTCCATGACTTTTCCAAGTTTTTCCAGTTCAAAAAAATTCAAGGACTTTTCTAATTTTTTTCAGGTAAAAAATAAATAGTGATTTTCCAAGCTTTTCCAGGTCAACAGTTTCCAAGTAAATCAACTGTAAGTAATTTAAGCTCGGTTAAATATGCCTTTGACGATATAGATTGCAATTTGGAATAGAAATTGAGTCAGCGATGGCTTCTGGACAGCATCAAAAGAAGAGGCTAATACAGTCTGACGAGGACACATCTCTTCCACTTTGAATGAAAAACGAAAAAGACAAGTCCTGGGCAACAGAGATGCGTTAGAGGTAGGCAGGAGCTTCGTAAAATCCTGACAAAGTATCGAACGAGCAATTAATTTACTGTCGTTCCGGGCTTTCCACGGGAGCGGCACGCGTCGACTCGAGTCGTGTCGCCGTTAATTTCCTATAAATTTTCAAAATATCAATTTAATATTCATTACCTAATTTCGCTTCGCTGTCTACGGAAAAAAATTGTACTTGGGGAATTACCAAATTAAAAACTTTCTATTTAGTTATTTTGTGGAAAAATTGTCCTTTTTAGTTGAGTCCAACTATATTTTATTAAAAAATAACAACTTTTTTGACTGAAATATCAACTATAATATTTTCTCGAGAATTCCTTTTTTATCTAATCCAGCTACTTTGTTGAAAGTTGAGCTGCTCATTGGAAAATTTATTTTTTTGGTTGAAGATTCATCTCTAAAAAAAATTTGTTTCTTTTTTTAAAAATTCGTCATTTTTAGTGAAAATTAACTGTTTCTTAAAAATAATTAAAACCTCTTTTGCTTGAAAATGCAACGATTTAGTTAAAAATTATCATCATGGTAGAAAATTTGAGTATTTTTTTGAACATCCTTCTAATCTGATATTTTAGCTATTTCATTCTTTGATAAAAATTTATCTTTTCCATTTCACTATTTGGTTAAAGATGTTACTATTCTGTGAGAAGTTGGTTGTTTTTCATATTCAAAAAACTGATTTTTTAATCTAATATTTTAGCTATTCCATTCTTCCTTGAATTTTTTTTTAGTTGAAAATTCAAATATTTGGTTGAAAATTCAACTACTTTGTTGAAAATGCATATTTGGCTTGAAATTGAGCTATTTTGTTGAAAATCCGTCATTTTCAGTTAAATTAAACGTTTTTAATTTTTTCTTCAAAGTTACCAAGAAAGATTAATTTTCAACCAAATTTATGAATTTCCATATGAAAAACAGCAATTTTCAACCAAGAAAAGAACAGTTGGATTTTCGGAAAAATTCAACCAAAAAAAACGAATTTTCAAAAAAATACATTTGTTTCATAACAAAAAAAATGATTTTTCAACCCAAAACAAAAAAATTAAATTTTCAGTTAAGACAATCAGTTTGAAAAAAATGGATTATTAGCAAAATAATTCAATATTAAACTGAAAAAGATGAATTTACAAACCAAAAATGTAATACATATTTCAATTTGCAGTTAGAAAGGTAAATTTAAAAAAAATGAGTTCTCAGCAAAATTAATTAATTTTCAACTAAAAATATAAATTTTCAACCAAAAATGGAATAGCTGTATTTTCAGTTTGAAAAAATATTTTTCAACTGAAAGAAACAAATTTTCAAACAAAGGAATTATTTTTTAATCGCGATGATGAATTTTCAAAAAAAATATGAAATTTTGCGCAAATTGTGGGTTATTCAATCCAAAAGACGAATTTTCTATACAAAAAACGAATTTCCAGCTGGACAGTTTTTTTTCAATGAAAGAAATGAATTCCTAACAAAAAATCGAATGGTTGAATTTTCTAATAAACAGATAATTTTTTAATGGAAAAGATTATATTTCTATCAAAAAAAGTCAAATTTTCACAAAAAATTTAATTGTTAAGGCGATTTTTCAACTAAAATTATAAATCTTCAACTAGAAAAATTTTAATTTTGAACCAAAATTAAAGAATTCATAGAATTAGGAAGAGTTCAAACAAATAAGAAGAATAAAAAAAATTCGGAAAAATTCCCAGAGTATGCAAAAGAATACACAAACTTCAAAAGAATTCACAGCATTCAAATACAAATTTAGAGAATTTCAAAAGAACTTAGAGATTACAAAAAAATTCAAAAGTTTTCAGAGAATTTGAAAGAGTTCAGAGAAATTAAAAGCATTCAGACAATTAAGAAGAATTCAAAGAAATAAAAAGATTCTAGAGAATTCGGAAGAATTCACAGAGTGCGAAAGAATTCACAAACTTCAAAAGCATTCACAGAATTAAAAAAAAATCAGAGAATTTAAAAAGAATTTAGAAAATACAAAAGAATTTATAGAACTCAAAAGATTTCAGAGAATTTGAAAGAGAAAGAGATATTAGAAAAAGTCGCAACTTTCTATCATTATTCAAAGAAAATATCGTTACAAATAATGATAAATTGTTTAAACAATTATTTCTGATGAACTCAATTGATTTTTGCCTTGATTCAACCACGAAGTTGGAAAGAGATTCAAAAATTACAAAAATCTGCAAAAAATCATAATAAGCGCAAAAAGCTCGCAAAGCTCATTTTTTCCACTTATGGGGTTTCCTTGGGACTCTATAAAATACACTTCTGGGGGTAATATTCGAAAAATTATGAATTATTTGTATTATATAAATAATTGTGACGAGAAATGTCGAGTTTCAACTTGACTCATTCAATATGAACGATTCTGAATAAAATTTACAAAAACATTTTGTTTTGTTATGGGAAATACGTGCTAAACTTCATGGGGCTTGCGAAACCTCTAAATCTAATTTTTTTTCAAGACACATTTTTATGTGGCTTCGAAGAAATTGGTAGGATATTTTCCAGTAACATAAACAAGTGTATAGTCAGTCAAACGTAAGGCTGGCTTCAGTAGTACGTATCTATGTTTAGTCAGCCAAAAACTCAAAACTGGATCTTTTTATTATTTTAGAGATATATTCACTCTTTCCTTTTATTTTTCTGAACAATTATTTATCTAGATACTGAGTAAAATAATAATAATAATAACAGGGAAGCGAAACATTGAGATTTTAAGTAGTATAGGTCAACCTATAGGAAATTAGTGACTTTTA
Organism: Andricus quercusramuli; assembly: GCA_932178445.1. Classification (NCBI taxonomy): domain Eukaryota; kingdom Metazoa; phylum Arthropoda; class Insecta; order Hymenoptera; family Cynipidae; genus Andricus; species Andricus quercusramuli. Next base: position 67,994 of record CAKNXH010000641.1, on the reverse strand, counting down.
ACCAAAAATGTGAAGTTTCCCATAAGATTAAGGTTAATTAAATAAGGGTAATTAGTTTTCAACCAAAAAGAAGAATTTTCTACAAAAAAAGACAAATTTCCAACAAAATACATGAATTTTTAACCACATACTTTAATTTTGAATAAAAAATCTCAATTTTCAACAGAACAGTTGAATTTTCAATTTAAAAAAAAAATAACTTTCGTGAATTTTTCAAGCCAAAATGCAAATTTTTCACAAAAAATTGAAATTTTCAATCTGAAAATATCAATTTTCAATAAAAAAAGGTAATTTTCAACAAATCAGTTTCATTTTTTATGAAAATAGTTAAATTTGCAATTGGAAGAGACAAATTTTCAACAAAATACATGAATTCTTAACAACATATTTCAATTTTAACTAAAAAAAGATCAATGTTCAACAAAAAAGTTAGGTTTTCAATGTAGAAAAATTACTTTTGTGGAATTTTCAAACCAAAATGCGAATTTTCAATCAGTTCCATTTTTGATAAAATAGTTGAATTTTCAATTGGTAGAGATGAATTTTCAATAAAATGTTTAGTTTCCAACAAAAAATGATATAGGTGAATTTTAAGTTAAGAAATTAATGTTCAAACAAAAAAAAAAGATTTAAAAAAAAATAGTTACATTTTCAGCCAAAGAAGAGAATTTTCAATTTGAAAAAATTGCTTTTGTGGAAATCTCAAGCCAAAATGCAAATTTTTACGAAAAAGTGGATTTCTCAACCCGAAAATATGAATTTTCAATAAAAAAGGTTATTTTCAGCTAAAAAAATAAATTAAAAAAAAAAGATTTCAACTTGTAATCAATTGGTTGAATTTTTAACCAAAATGGTGAAGTTTCCCATAAGAATAAGATTAATTAAATAAGATTAATTCGTTTTCAACCAAAAAGAAGAATTTTTATACAAAAAATACAATTTTTTAACAAAATACATGAATTTTTAACATGCTTCAATTTTATCGAAAAAATATAACTAAAAATATAATAGTAGATTTTTCCACCAAAAAGAAAAAAATGTCAACCGAATATATAAATTTTCAACTAAAATGATGAATCTTCAACAAAAAAAATGAATTTAAAAAAAGGTTCCACGTAAGTACATTCTTTTTATCTTAAATTTTTTTTTCTCTAAATTCTCTGACTTTTCTGTGACCAATTTTTCATTTTAATTTCAAAATGAATATAACGCAATAAGTAAATCTAACTATTATATTTTTGTGCAGAATTTATCTCTTTTGGTTCAAAATTAATTTGCTTGACTGGAAATATGACTCATCCAATTTTGGCTGTAAATTTATCGTTTTTAGATTGACATTCAACTATTAAATTTTGTATTAAAAATTCATCTTCTGTGGATGAAAATTTAACTACTCGGTTGAAGATTCAACTACTCGCTCAAAATATTGTTTTTTGGGTAAAAATTAATCATCTTGAACGAAAAATCTACTATTTTCGTAGAAAATTCAACTATGTGGTTGACATTTTTTCTGTCTTGACTAATAAATATTTTCTGGTTAAACAATTCAGTTGTTCAATTCGGCAGTTTTGAATTTGAAATTAAATTTTTTTGATATACGAATTATTATATTTTTCGTTTAAAAATTCAACTATTTAGATAAAAATTCATCTTAGGAGGTTAAATATTTAACTGTTTGGTTAAAAATAGAAATATTGTGTTAAAAATTCGTCCCTTTGCTTGAAATTTCAACTATTTGGTCGTAAATGCCGCTGTTTTTTGTAAAATTAATTTTGTTGTTTATTGAAAATTCAATCACTTGGTCAAAAATAACTCTTTTCAGGTTTAAAGCTTGAAAACTCGACACATTCTTTGAAATTTTTGTTTTGTTTAAATTAATCATTTTTGTCTGGAAATTCAACGATTTGTGTAACAGAATCCATTTACCCATTTATGCCAGAAATTACTTATTGCCCTTTTTTTAAAAGAATTTTTGACTTCATTGTCCCTCAAAATAACATGTTTGTATGTTTTTTAATTTAATCGTTCAACAATTGTAATAAAAAAAAAAATTTCTGCACGGATGGTTGATACGGGAAAGCAGAAAAAGCACTTGCGGGAACGAGCGTAGGGCGCCCTGTCAATAGGGTGGAAGTGGGAACAGATTCCAGAAGGGGAGTTAGGGGATGGTTGTTGTACTTGATATTGATGTCAAGGTCCTCATCTCGCTCATTCCTTAGGGAATCAATAGGATAAAATCGTTGCCGACAGCCAGCCTCCTCGTTTTCCACTTCCCCCCCACTTAAAAACCCCCTTACTATTTTCTGCCCTTCTCATCTTTCCTACTCCTCTTTCTGGTCGAGTTTTTCTCTTCTTTCACATTACTTGTACCTGAAGTCAATGAAATTGAAACCCAACCGAGTGTCAACGATCCGTCCTGACAGAAATTTCTGATAGAAAGTTTTTTTCGGAACTATCAAATTGTTTTTATTTTTTTCAGAAGCTGTCCGAGATCTAAATCCGATTTTTTTCCGTATTGTTTTGAGTATTGCTGAAATTATCATGGATTTTCCTATTAAAGGGGCTGACAATAAACAAAAATTGTCAAGCAATGCCCGAATAATAAAAAAAATAATAATTACATTTTATTAACTAATTATTATATATATTATTGGAATAATAATAAAATTCCCTATTAAAAATAATAACAATAAGAAAAAAGATTTTCCTGCCCAGACTCAAAGTTCTTGTAATATGCGCGACTTGAAAAAACGTAAAATTATTGAAAACTATTAAAATACATTTTTGGCTGATAATTTGTTTATAAAAATTTGATTTGTTTATTACACCATAACAACAAAACATTTTCAACTGAAGTGTTTCTCTACGGATTTTAGGCCATTAAAACCATTTTCTTATCATTCGCCAGTAGCGAAAACGTTAAAGAGGACAAACGGCCCCTGTTTTAGTTAATTTGTTTATTTATAAAAATAGTGAGGAACATAAAAAATCCCGCTTCACAATTCTTTTGGAAATTCTATCTGCTTTTTTTTCGGGAAGCGTATGTTTAAATCTGTAAATATTTGTCCGCTGTGAGTTATTTTGAACAAAACAAGTATTAAGTAGTAAAAGTGTGATACTGTCAGACGCGCCAGTTTGATGGATAATACGAAAAACAAATCAAAGAGGTATTGCATATACTCCGAGTTGCAATATTCTTGAAAATCTTTTTAAACAGTATAGAAAAAATTCTCCTAAGAAAATTCTTCTTAATATTATTTTAAAAATCCATTTTTTGGGCATTTATCGAGAAAGAAATTCGATTTTTCAATTTGAATCCTTCCTTTGGGGAATTCCATGATAATTTAATCAATAATCATGATAAGCTGATAAATGATATAATTTCGTCAAATAAATTACTTTTTATTAATTTTTTATTACTCATATGAAGAATAATAATTAAAAACTTGAAAAATACACTTTAAACTAAAATTTTCTTCGTAAGAATTTTATTTGTTTATCATATTATAATAAAAAAATCTTTAACTAATGTGTTCCTTCATGGATTTTTGGCCATTGCAACAATTTTCTTATTATTCGCCAGCAGCGGATACGTCGAATAGGACAAAGGGCCACTGTTTCAGTTACATTTGTTTATTTATAAAGATAGTAAGAAACAAAATAAAAAATCAAGCTCCACAATTCTTTTTGAAATATTATCAGCTTTTTTCGGTAAACGTATGTTCGAATCTGTAAATATTTGTCCGCCGTACGTTATTTTGAAGAAAAAAACAATTAAGTAGTAAAAGTGTGGTACTGCCAGACGCGCCAGTTTCAAGTATAATACGAGTATAATACGAACTAAAAATTCCGTTATAATTTCAGAAAGATGCATAATAATTAGTGGATGAATTGTTTGATCTTTTCAGATCATTTTTATAAACAAATGCATTATTTTTTGTCAATAAAATCGTTTTTTTTCAATAGAATTCCTCTTAGTTGTCAGCAACATAATAATTCAGGAACTATAGTTATTTTCTGAAGACAACTTTTCATTCCAGCTGTACATACTTCCACTACTCTTATCCATAATAATTTTAATTATTATCATCAAATTATTAATTTTGTTATTCATTTTATTATTAGTTATAATTTCATTATGATTTTTTCAATTTCATTATGAATGTTGGATACCATTTGTATAATAAAAGTTTATTTAAAATACCCTTATTACAATTAAGTAATTCTTCAAATGTGTCTGATTTTGTAAAATGAGCATCTGAATTTACTTTTCAAAAATATATGTCAATATGTTTTATTTTTTCTGAAATTAGTATAAAAGTTTACGAATAAATTAAATTCTTAGGAATGGAAGAAAAATTTTAAAAATTTCAATCAAACATTAATTGAATGTTTCAATGAAAGACATAGTTTAATGCTTTTTATTTTTTTGAACTAATTGATTAATTATTATCTGATTGATTTTTTTCACAATATTGAAATATATAAAGATTGAATTTTAATTTGTTTCAATTAGGTACATAAAATGATTATTTACTTTTGAGTTATGTAATTGATTATTGGCTACAATTTGTAAAATAAGAGTTTATTCACATTTAAAATACCTCTATTTAATTATGTAATTTCTATCAATGTTTGTGATGTTGTGCAATGATTATCTGAATTTAATTTTTAAAATTATATGTAAATATGTACCAATTTTTCAACAAATTACTATGAAAGGTTACTAATAAATCAAATTTTCAGAAATGAAAATGGACATTTGAAAGAAAAGTAAATTAAACATTACTTGAATGCCTGGATGAAAATGATAGTTTATTTCTGTTTATATCATGTACAGATTAATTAATTATGAGCTGATTAATTTTTTTAACAATATTAACTTACATCAAGATTAAGTTTTGATTTGCCTGAAATAAGTATGTACCTAGAAACACTACCCGAATCGGGTAGTGACACGCCTACCCCTAGTGGCTCGCCGAAAGGGAAACGGCTTAATGGTATAAAAAAAAAGTATGTACATAAATTGATTATATACGTGAAGGCTGTGTAATTGACTATTAGCTATAATTTTGACAATGAAAAGTTATTCATGTTTAAAATACCTTTATTTTCCAATTGTATAATTTTTGTAAATTTTTGTGATGTTTTGAAATAAGTATCTAAAGTATGCTTTCAATATTATATGCACATATATTTTACTTTTTTAATAAATTAGTTTAAAAGGTTATTAATAATTCAAATTTCCAAAAAAATATAAAGTAAAAATTATTCCATTACAATTATATAATTTTTTCAAATGTGTGTGATGTTGTGAAGTGATTTTTCGAATTCAATTTTTGAAACTATATGTGTATATATTTCAATTTTTACTGGTTGAAAGGTTATTAATGATTGAAATTCTCAGATAAATATTATATAAAAGTTATTCTAATATTTTAATGAAAATAATTATGGAATGCTCTCTGTGTTCTGAACTCATTAATTAAACATTAACTGTTTCAAACAAAAACATATTGTATAAAGTAAAAATTATTTCAAAGTTTCAATGATTTTGCTATTGCATATACTATTGCATATACTCAGAGTTACAATATTTGTTTGAATCTTCCTCAAACATGGCTATAATCTTATTAATTATTCAGGATTGTATGATTATGTTATTTTGACAGCAGGAATAATAATTAATTTGCACTTGAAATTGAATCTGCTGAATCGCTTTTGCGCATATCTGCACACTGTTCTATTTATCATTCATCAGTTTACAATTCCCAAACCCAAATTATCGATGCCTAACGACATCCTTTGTATCAAACCTTCCCTCCGGTAATTACCGGATTCGATTTAGATAAGTACCGGATCCGGTTTCAGCAAACAGATTGTTCCTAAGTTCAGTCTACCGGTAATCTATTTAGAAATAGGCTAAGAGGTGGATAAATGGTTGCTTTAGGATAACATTTTTAGTAAATATATAAATATATAATAATATAATAACATAATATTATTTCAATGAATTTTCAACAACAACAAAATCAAAATTTCAGTTTAAAAATGACGAATTTCAAACAAATCAGTTGCATTTTTGTACAGAAAATATAACTTCTTGAGAAAATAGTCTAATTTCCAGAAAAAATTATTATTATTAAAAATTATTAACCTGCCAATAAAAATTTTCAATTGAATGGTTGATTTTTTAGTAAAAAAAGATTGAATTTCAACCCAAAAAAAAGTTGCATTTTCAATTAAATAGTTGAATTTTCAAGCAAAAAAGACTAATTTGTTAGAAAACAGTTAAATTTCTCAATTCGAAAGGAAAAATTTTCTATATAAAAAAACAAATTTCTAACAAAACAGTTAAATTTGTAACAAATTACTTAAATTTTTAACAGAATACTTAAATTTTTAACAAAATACTTAAATTTTTAACAAAATAGTTGAATTTTCAACTAAAATGATGAGTGTTGTAGAATTATGTTAAACTTTCCATCGTATAGTAAAATTTCTATATAAAAAATTAATAATTTTCCGAAAAAAATGATAATTTACATTTTAAGCAAAAAATATTTCAATTATATATCTAAAAGAATTGAATTTAAAAGAAAAAAAAATTCTATCGAAAGAGTTGAATTTCTAACCAGAAAATTTTTTCAGGCAGGACAGTAAACTTTCGGTTGAAAAAAATGGATTTCGATCTAAAAAAAACACGAATGTTTAATACAATTTTTCAATTTTCAACCAAATAGTTAAATTTAAAAAAAAATAAATAAATTTCCAACCAGTAGTAGAACAGTTGAATTAAAAAAAAATCAACTCAGAAAATGAATTTCTTACAAAATAGTTCAATTTTACACCAAAGGTAAAGATCCTTGACTAATAAAATTTTTTTTTTACAAAGTTATTCGAATTTTAACCAATCAGTTACATTTTTAGTCAAGAAGAATGAGCTTCTACCAAAAAAGATAAATTAACAAAGAAATACGTGAATTTTCATTAAAAATACTTAATTAAAAAAAAGATTTTCTACAAGAGTTAAATCTTCAACCAAAAAAATATTTTTTGCTTTTCTGATGTTGAAATAGTTTTATTTTTTTGGATCCCACGAGAGCTAGAGAATTTTTTTCCAATGAAAATTTGAAATATCTTATTATTAAAAATAATATGTAATATTTATTATTACAAAATGACCAATTAATCGAAAACAATTTAATATTTTCATTTAATTAGAAAAATTTATATTTAACAAATTAGTTCAAGATTCAACTAAATAGTTGAATTTTCAATCAAAACGAATTCTCATTGATAAATTTCATAGTTTAATTCTCAACTAAAAACGATCAATTTCCAACCAAAAATGGATTAGTTGAATTTTCAGTTGAGAAAATTAATTTTCCACTAAAAAAACGAAATGTCAACAAAATAGTTTAATCTTCAACGAAAGAGAAAGATCCTTGAAGAATAAAATTTTTTTTTCCAAAGTTATTTGAATTTTAACCAAGTAGTTACATTTTTCGTCAATAAGAATGATATTCTACCAAAAAAGATAAACTAACAACAAAATACGTGAATTTTAATTAAAAATACTTAATTTAAAAAAAGAAATAATTTTTCAAAAGGAAGATAAATCTTCAACGAAAAAATTTATTTTTCATTTTTCTGATGTTCAAATATTTTATCGTTTTTGGATCCAACCGGAACTAGAGAATTTGTTTTCAAATGAAAATTTTTAGTATCTCATTATTACAAATAGTATGTAATATTTATTATTAAAAAGTAACCAATTGATCGAAAACAATTTAATATTTTGATTTAATCAAAAAATTTTATATTTAACAAACTAGTTCAAGATTCAACTAAATAGTTGAATTTTTAATCAAAACGAATTCTCATTGATAAATTTGATAGTTTAATTATCAACTAAAAAAGATCAATTTCCAACCAAAAATGGATTAGTTGAATTTTCAGTTGAGAAAATTAATTTTCCACCAAAAATAAATGAAAATTTCAACAAAATGTTTAAATCTTCAATCAAATATTGAAATTTTTGAGAAAAGAGAAATTCAATAGTGAGATTTTCTTTTCCAAAATTCATGTACTTTATCGAAAAATATCTCTTTGATTGAAAAATAAACGGATTTGTTAAATATGATGGAAAATTAATCTTGAAAATCTTATGTGGAAAATTGATTTTTTCAACTAAAAATTTAACTAATTCAGTTGATAATTCATCATTCATCATCGTTATTGCTTTTCGGCTGGAAAGTAAAAATTATTAATTAATTAATTAATTGAATAATTTATTATAATATTGGTTGAGAATTTTTCATTTTTAGAAGAATTCAACTATTTTTTAATAAAAATTAAAATATTTTTTGTTTCAAATATCAACTTTTACATTTTTTGTGGAGAACTTCTGATTATGAATTTCTGGTTATGATTTCTAAAAAATTAAAAGGGGAAATGGGGGAATATTGGGTTTCCGTTAATTCTACTTCACATTCGAAAATATTGTTCAAATTTAAGATTTAAAAGTAGTAATTTCCGACAAAAATAATTGTAAAAAAAAAAATAATTGTATTTTACTCGATTTTCAGGATATTTTCTCCTCCTTGGAAAATATAAGCACGAGCTTGTGAGAAGTAGAGAAATAAGACGCTGGAAACAGTATTTCCCCTTATTTAGTTCAGTCGGTAAACCGCCAGGCAAACCCAATTAACTTTGCGGCAAAAATGGAGGTATATCGATCAAGTAGCTGCTGGGATTTCAAAAAAATTCAATTAACGCCCACAATTGCCGAGTCCTTTACCCCTAACTATCGGATGCTGCAACACCTGTTTTCTCCCCCAGCTTAACCATTTTTCCCCTTCAGTAATTTTCTTCCCTCATTATATAATTGAGGCATTTTTCATCGATCTGTATTTTATTCCTCCTTGCGTTACATTTTCAGTTAAGGGAACGAATCGTAACAAAACATTTCTAACCCCCCCCCCCCCCCCCCCGACTCTTATTGTACGTAATTTATGGTTTCCAGAAATAATTAGATATGGGAATTGAAACTAGGAGAAATTTGTTGTATTCAAGATAATACATGCTTTGCAGGGTGTGGAACAAAATAAACCAATTTTTTTTTCTGAAAAAAATTATATTTAGGGGTGTCGCAAGCCCCATGAACATGTATTTCCCATAAGAAAAAAATACGTTTTTGTAAATCTTATCCAGAATCCTCAATATTATCTCAATCGAGTTAAAACTCGACATTTCTCTTAACAATTAGCCATAGAATAGGAATAGGATATCACTTTTTAAATATCACCCCCATAAGTCTGTTTTATAGGGCCCCAAAGAAACCCCATAAGTGAAAAAATGGGTTTTGCGAGTTTTCATAGAATGGAGTTAGAAAGACGCGGTTTTTTCACCAACTTTCCATTTTTTGTCCAATTTTCAATTAAAGGAAATTGATATTTCATCAATGTTGATAATAGTGATTATTTAAAAAATGTATTATGATCATTAATAATATTATATTTGAATTATGCGAGAAAAATGCGGTTTTTTTGTTGAAATCTCTGGCCTTTTGTCCAATTTTCATTTGGAGTGGAAAGATAATAAATTTAAGTCAACAAAATAATTGTTTAAACAATATATTATTATTATTAATAATATTATATTTGGATAATGCTAGAAAGATGCTGTTTTTTTTTTAATTTCTGGCTTTTTGTCCAATTTTCATTTGGAGGGAGGTGATAATAAATTCAAGTTAACAAAATAATTGTTTACACAATTTATTATAATTATCGATAACATTAAATTTGCATAGTGCTAGAAAAATGCGGTTTTTTGTTTAAATTTCTGGATTTTTGTCGAATTTTCATTCTGAGTGAAGAAATAATGGATTCAAGTTAACAAAATAATTGTTTAAACAATTTATTATCATTGTTGATAATATTCTCTTTGCTTAATTGGTAAAATGTTGCAGTTTTTTCTGAAATTTCAAACTATTTGTCTATTTTTGATTAGGTGTGACTTGATAATTAATTAGATTTAGCAAAAATAATTGTTTAAACAAATTATTATTGCTTACGACTATCCTCATCTATCAATTATTTTTTCTCTTTTCCCAATGCTTAGAAAAAAATTAATTTGAAGAAAAAAAGCCATTTTACACAAGTGGCAGAAATCAATATCAAATTGTTTAAACAACTTTTTTGTTAACTTTAATTAATTATTACCTCACTCAGTGAAAAATGGACAGAAAGTTAAAAATCGCCGAAAAGCCGCAAATATCAGGCGCAATCGATACCGCAATATTCTACAAATCAAGCAAAGAGAATATTACTAACAATGATAATAAATTGTTTAAACAATTATTTTGAATTTATTATCACTTCACTCTAAATGAAAATTGGGCAAAAAGCCAGAAATTATAAAAACGCATCTTTCGAGCATTATTTAAATATAATATTATTAATAATTATAATAATTGTTCG
>CAKNXH010000641.1:0-57110 GCA_932178445.1 Andricus quercusramuli | reverse complement strand
TCTTTTCAAAACGGTAGGAAATTAATCTTTTTGGTAACTAATTTACTTTTTGCTTGAAAATTCAACTATTAGGTTATCCATTCCATTAAAAAATTGAATATTTTGTTGAAAATTCATATATATTGTTAAAAATTATTCTTATCTGGTAGAAAATTATTCCTTTTTGTTGAAAATTCATTTATTCCGCTAAACAATTTTTTTTTTCTATTGAAATTTACTTTTTGTAATTAAAAATCTAACTAAAGCTTTTTTTGAAAATTCGGTTGAAAATTCAACTTTTTCGTGGAAAATTTAGTTTATTTACTTGAAAACTTATTTCTGTAACTGATGATTAAACTATTTTATTCCTCCTGAAAAAAATTTAACTTCAGTTAAAAATTCATCTATTTTGCGAGACAAAATTGTCCTTTGTTGGTACAAAATTAACCTTTTTAGTTGAAAATTCATGTATTTGGGTAAAAATTATTCTTTTTTGGTGAAAAATTAATCTGTTTGGTTAAAATTTCATTTATTTCGTGAAAAATTTGTTTTTTTATTGAAAATTCAACTATTTTATTTAAAAATTTGAAGACACTTGAAAATTACATTTTCGTGTCTTTAGGGGTGAGTTTTATCAAAGTTTGGGGTAAATTGAATTTAAAAAAAAATCTTGTGTGATGATTTTAAGGGATTTTTGAAATTATTATATATTTCAAAGGTTTTTTAAAAATTTTCAAATATTTATTGCAATTCATTTGGAATTCAGCCTGAATTCGTATTAAATTATCCTGGATTCTTCTAAATTTACTCAATTCTACTCAATTCAATGGACTTAAAAAAACGTTTTTTTTTCAATTCATCACTGATTTTTTTTAATTCAGATTGATTTTTTATGAATACGATAAGGATGAGTTTTTAACAAATTTATTGAATTTTCAACCGAACAGTTACAATCTTGTCCGAGTAGATTTCAGGTGATTTTTCAACAAAAGAGTTGAAATTTCGACCAAAAAGAATAAGATTTCAAGAAAACTATTGAATTTTCAAACAGATAATAAAAATATAAAAAATATTTTTTTAAAACAGATTCTTTTTTAACCAAACAGTTGCATTTTTATTGAAAGAGATAAAATATCTGCCAAAGGAAAAGAATTTCTAAACCATAATGTTTAATTCCCCGGATGACAGTTGAACTTTTCACTCGAAAATATAAATTCTTTACCAAAAACTTAATTTTCAGCTAAATTGTTTAATTTTTTACCCAAAAAGAGGAATTTTATACAAGTCTGTTTAATTTAAAGTCAAAAAAGCAAATTTTCAGCGAAACAGTTGCACTCTGAACCCAAAAATAAGTTTTGAACAAAAAATTCCATTTTTAACCAAGTAACTGAATTTTAAATTAAAACCTTTCTTTTCGAACAAATAATGAAATAGTTAAATTTTCAGTTATCGAAGTTAATTGTAACGGAAAAAAGAACTCTTGAAAAATAGTTCAATTTTAAACAAAAGAGATGGATCTTCAAATGACAAAATAATTTTTTAACAATGTTGTTCAAATTTTAACCAAGTAATTGAATTTTAAACCTCGAGAATTAATTTTCCACAAAAAAAGATGAACTTAACAAAATAAATAAATTTTTTAACAAATTGTTGAATTTTCATTTAAAAATGCTCAACTTTCAACCGAAAAAAAAATCATTTTCATCTCAATAGATTAATTTTCAACCGAAGAGATAGATTATTAACAAGTAAAATGAATTTTTAACAAAATAGTTTATTTTCAACATGGAAGTCTAATTTTCTACCAAAATAGTTCAATTTTCAACCAAAAAAGACAAATCACTTTAAATAAAAAATAGTTGAATTTAACCGAAATTACCAATTTTTCTAAGAAAAGAGAAGAATTTTGAAACCAAAAAAATTAATTTTGTGAAAAATAGTTGAATTTTTCCCTCAGAAATATAAATTTATCAACAAAAACGTTGGCATTGAAAAAATTGTTACGAACAAAAATTGCAATAAAATAGTTAAATCTTTAACCAAAGAGATAAATCTTTCAATAATGAAAGGCATTTCCAACGATTTATTTCTAATTTAAACCAATGAATTGAATTTTTAAGCAAGAATATCAATTTTCCACCAAAAAGTACGAATTTCCAAAAAAATACATGAATTTTCAGCCGAATGGTTGAATTTTTACTTAAAAATTATCAATTTTCAACCGAAAAAGAAATAATTATAAACAGAATATTTTCATCCTTAAGCAATAAAATAAATGTTTAACAAAGTTGTTAAATTTTTAATCAAGTAGTTGAATTTTCAACCAGAGAATAATTTTCAACTAAAATGATGAATTACCGATAAAAAAAAATGATTTTTCAATTAACTAGTTGAAAATTTAACTAAAGAGTTCAATTTTCAACAAGAAAATTGATTTTCTGAACTAGAAGGTTAATTTTCTAAAAAAAGGCGAATTATCAGAAAAACACATGAATATTCAACTAAAAGAGATGAATTTTCATAAAAATTGTTGAATTTTGAACTGAAAACGATCAATTTTCAACCTAAAATGGAATAGCTAAATTTGAAATGAAAGATATGATTTTCAACAGAAAATTTCCTACCAAAAAAGAACAATTCGAAACAAAATACAAGAATTTAAAAAAAAATTGTTAAATTTTCAATTAAGAATATGATTTTTTGAGAGAATATATAAATCTTCGTATATTAAAATGAGTTTCTAACGATGTAGTGTAATCTTCAACCAAGTACTTAAATTTCCAAACAAAAAAGATGAATTTGAAATGAAAATTTTAATAGGCGATTTTTCAACTAAAGACTTTTGAACCAAAAAAAAAATTAAAACAAAAAATTAAAAACTTTCCACGAAAAATAGTTGGATTTCCTTATTGAGAAGGAAATAGGAAGGAGAAGTTTCTTGAAAACAGGAAGAGAAAGAAAAGTTCTTTGAAAAAGAGATAAAAAGAAGTAAAAGAAAAAAATAATATTCAGGGGGTTTGTATTCAGAAGCTTTAATTGTAAAATAAAATCACTAATTTCCATTTTTTTAAATAATTTCAAAAACTATTTTCCACACTTTGTAATTCTTTTCCCTTATTTTACAGTCGACGCATCTTTCATCGCACTGTCTTCCATTTGTCTTTTATGTCTGCTTGCGTCGACGTTATGCGTTTCGAGCTTAGAATTCACCTCTACAAAGAGAAAAGAAAAGAAAAGAAAAAGGGAGAAAAAAGCTGCCAGTAAGCATAATTTCAGAGCGAAAGTTGCGTGCGAAAGAAATGAAAAATATGGACCCTTCAGAAATGCTCTCCAACACGCTTTTACAGTGAAATAAGGGAATGAATATTTAGGGTGCGAAGGTAGATATGAAAAAGTGAGAGGAAGCTTTTTATTAAAATATTTTTGGAATCTCAATTTTCTGGCCTAATGATTCCAATTTTTTTCGTCTTTTTACAATTTTTTTACTTGAAAAAGGAATTTATTTCTAACATTTTTATTGAATTGGAAAAGAGGGAATTTTTTTTTTAAATGGCAGAGTAATATTTCAAATTTTAAAGATTTTTATCGAGTCGTAAGGCAGGAAATTTTGATTTCCAATTTTTTCTGAATCGGGAGAGGCATTTTTCATTTTCGAAATTTTTATAGAGTCAGAAAAGATGAAATTTTGCTTATTTTTTTCCTAATTGAGAAGAAACCATTTTTTAGCATTGTCACTGAGTTTGAGGGAAGAAATTTCTTCAATTTTTTTTGTTTATTTATTGAAAATTGTGTTTGAAAGAAAGAAATTTTAGTTCCTAATTTTTGTTGAATTGGTAGAAAACTATTCTATTTTTTCAAGATTTTTATCGAGTTAGAAAGAAGGATATTTTTGCTTTCAATAATGTATAAATCAGAAAAGAAAATTTCGGTTTTTAAATTTTATCTGAATTGGAAAAAGAACATTTTTAAAAAATTTTTGTTGGCTTGGAAAGGAGGCCAGTTGATTTTTTTTTCAATTTGCAGAGACCTATTCCATACTTTTTAGATTTTTATCGATTTGAAAGGCAGGAAATTTCCGTTTTCAATTTTTCTGAATTGGAAGAGGCCACTTCTTCGTTTTAGTATTTTTTTTCTCAATTGAAAAATGAATTTATTTTTAATATTTTTATTGAGTTAGAAAGGACGAAATTTTAGTTTTTAATTTTTGTTTGGATTGGCAGAAAGATATTTTATGTTTTAAAGATTTTAATCAATTCGGAAGACAGTAAAATATGGTTTTTAATTTTTCCTGAATTGGAAAAGGCCTTTTTTATTCTCATCATTCTTATTGAGTAAGAAGGGATGAAATTTGGATTTTTTTTGTAAATTTGAATAGGAAATTTTTTTAGCATTGTCGTTCATTTTGTGGAAAGAAATTTTTTCAAGTTTTGTTTCCTAATTAAAAATTGAGTTAGAAAGAAGGAAATTTTAATTTTTAATTTTTGCTAAATCGGCAGAAAGCTATTTTATATTTTCAAGATTTAATTCGAGTTGGAAAGAAGGATATTTTGGTTTTCAAAATTGAATAAATTAGAAGAGGAAATTTCGGTTTTCAATTTTTTCTGAATTTCATAAGGGACATATTTTTCCTTCTAATATTATTATGAAGGGATGCAATTTTTTCAATTTTTTTTTTCTGAATCAAAAAAATGACACTTTTTATTTTAAAAATTGTTGTCGATTTGGAAAGGAGTCCATTTGTGTTATTATTATTTTTTTTTTTAAATGGCAGATATATAAATGTTTTCTGAATTGAAAGAGGCTACTTTTCCGACTTAGCATTGTCATTGAGTTTAAGGAAATACATTTTTCAACTTTTTTTATTGAAAAAGCTATTTTTAATATTTTTATTGAGTTAGAAAAAAGGAAATTTTAATTTTTAATTTTTGTTCAATTGGCAGAGACATTTCATATTTTTGAAATTTTTATCAAGTTGGGAAGGAGAATATTTTGGTTTTTAATATTTAACATTCTTATTGAGTTGGATGAAAGAAAATTTTGGTTTTCAATTTTTTCGAAATTTGAGGAGGCGCATTTTTTTACTTTTATCATTATTATTGAGTTGGAAGGAATAAAACATTTTTCCATTTTTGTTCTGAATTGGAAAATGGAAATTTTTCATTTTTAACATTTTTGTTGAGTTGGAAAGGAAAAAATTTTAGTTTTCATTTCATTTTTTATTTTCTTGAATTGCCAAAGAGATACTTTTTTACTTTTATCATTTTTATTGAGTGAGAAGGAAGGAAATTTTTTGTTTTTGTTTTATAAATTAGGAAAGCCTTATTGAGTTGGATGAAAGAAAATTTCGTTTTTCAATTTTTTTTTTAATTTTAAGCGGCGCATATTTTTACTTTTATTATTATTATTAAGTTGGAATAAATAAAAAATTTCAATTTTTATTCTGAATTGGAAAAGGGAAATTTTTTCTTTTTAACATTTTTATTGAGTTGGAAAGGAGGAAATTTTAGTTTTCATTTAATTTCTCATTTTTTGAATTGGCAGAGAAATAGTTTTTTATTTTTATCATTTTTATTGAGTGAGAAGGGATGAAATTTTGATTTTTCTTCTAAATTAGAAAAGCCCATTTTTTCAGCATTGTGATTGAGTTTGAGGAAAGAATTTTCTTCAATTTTTTCCCGAATTGAAAAAGTAAATTTTCTTCTTTTTTAACATTCTTATTGAGTTTGAAAGGAGGAAATTTTAATTTTCAATTTTTCGATTGTTCAAAATTTGGATTTTTTTTCTTAATTAGAATAGGACGTTTTTTTAGCATTTTCAATTGAGTTTCAGAAAAGAATTTTTTTCAATTTTTGTTTCTTAATTGAAAATTGAGTTTGAAAGGAGGAAATTTTGATTTTCAATTTTTTCTGAGTTGGAAGAGACCTTTTTCACTTCCATCATTCTTATTGAGTTAGATGGGATGAAATTTTGATTTTTTTTCTCAATCAGAACAGGACGTTTTTCTAGCATTGTCCTTGACTTTGAGGAAAGAATTTTTTTTTCAATTTTTGTTTCTTAATTGAAAATTGAGTTTAAAAGAAGGAAATTTTAATTTTTCATTTTTGTTGAATCTACAGAAAGCTTTTTCATATTTTTAACATCTTTATCAAATGGGAAAGAAGGATACTTTTGTATTCAATATTTAACATTTTTATTGAGTTGGATGGTAGAAACTTTCGTTTTTTAATGATTTCTGAATTTGAAATAGGGCATATTTTTACTTTTATCATTATTATTAAGTTGGAAGAAATAATTTTTTTTCAATTTTCGTTCTGAATTGAAAAAGCGAAATTTTTCATTTTCAACATTTTTATCGAGTTGCAAAGAAGGAAATTTTAGTTTAGTTTAGAAGGGATGGAATTTCGAGTATTTTTCTTCTAAATTAGAAAAGGCCCTTTTTTTAGCATTGTCATTTATTTCAAGGGAAGAAATTTCTTCCATTTTTTTAATTGAAAAAGGAATTTATTTTTATTTTTATTAAGTTTGAGAGGAGGAAATTTTGATTTTCAATTTTTGTTGAATTGCCAGAAAACTATTTCATATTTTCAAGATTTGTATCGAGTTGAAAAGTTGAAGAAGGGTAACTTTCATTTTTAACATTTTTATTGAATTGGAAGGCAGGAAATCTCGGTTCTCCATTTTCTCTTAATTTGACAGTGGACATATTTTGACTTTTACTATTATTATCAAGTTGGAAGGGATGCGATTTTTTTCCATTTTTTTCTTATTTGGACAAGGGACATTCGTTATTTAAGAAATTTTTGTTGGGTTGGAAAGGAAGAAATTTGAGCTTTTATTGTTTTAAATTATTTTTTGTTTGAATTGGCAGAGAGATATTTTTTTAATTTTTATCGATTTGGAACGCTGGACATCTTTTTCTTTTTATCATTAATATTGAATCAGGAGGACCAGGGAAATTTTGTGTTTTTAAAATTATTATTGTGTTTGAAGGGAAGACATTTTTGTTCTCAATTTTTTTTTAATTGCAGCAGGGACCTTTTTTATTTTCAATATTTTCATCAAATTAAAAGAGAGGAATTTATGGGCTTCCCTCTTTTTCCTGATAAGAGGAGAAACATTTCTTTTGAAACAAGAAATTTCGATTTTAAAGGTTGAAAGGGAATACATTTTGAAATATTGTTTTTCTCAAGTGGAAGAGCAACATTTTTCAATTTATAAAATTTTTGTTGAGTCGAAAGGGAGGAAGTTTTGGCTATTAATTATTCTTCTGAATTAAAAAAGGTCAATTTCTACTTTTTCATATTTTTGAGTAGACGAGGGCAAATTTGTTATTTTTAATAGTCAGATGAAAGGAGGAAAGTTTTTATTTTTAATTTCTTAGTTTTTAAAGCTTTCATTTTAAAACGCATATTATTAAGCTCTAGAATAAAAAATTTCGGAATTAAAAATTTGTTAAGCTTCCATTCCGAAAGTTTAAAATTTATAAGAGTTCCGAGTTTCCGAGGTTTCCAGGGCGGAAATGGAAAAGCTGCAAAAAGCGTTCTTTTCCCAGAGGAGCTTAAAGAATATAGTTTTCAGGTAAAGCCCTTGTAGGAACCTCAGAATTTATATATTCTGTATCCGAAAGGCCGAGTGCAACATGATATTAATTAAATCACACTTTCCTACAAAATATGAATTTTAAGTGGGAAAAGACATGCTAAGTCAGCCTATCATATAGCCCACTGAATATCTCTGCACAGTGGATACAGTAATGTTTGGTAAGCCCACAATAATGGTTTTCTTATACTGAAAATTCAACAGTTTGGTTGAATTTCCAACAAAACAATTAAACTTTGAAAAAAATTGTTGTATTTTTAATGAAATTTTTGAATTTTTGAACTATAAAGATGAAGTTCAAACCAGGAAAAATAATTTTATTCAAAAGATTAATTTTCAATAAAAAAGTTAATTTTTTGTGTCAAGAAAGATGAATTTCCAAGACGAAATTTGATTTGAATTCAGAAAGACAAGTTTTTGTATTTATTATTTTTAAATTTATTTTTTGTTTTATTCTTGTTTTACGTCCAGGAATTCTGTACATTAACTTGAGTATTGGACGTTAAATAGGATTTTGAATTTGATTTTATTATAATTTGAAATTCTTAAATTTCAAGATGAGTTTTCAAACACTAGGTGGACAGCTAAATAGTTGCATAGTTTAAAAAATGAAAATTTTCAACGAAAAAAAAACTTCTTCAACCAAAAAAAAAGATTTTTAACAAAGAAGTTGAACATTCAAGCAAATAGCAGAATTGTGAACCAAATGAGATGAATTCCAAATCAAAAATTTACTATTAAATTTTCAAGTAAAAAAATTAAGTTTCACCCAAAAAAAGTTGGATTTTCTTATTGGGTGCTATATCAATATGATTCGCATTCAGTCGAAAAACGAGGAAAAGAGGAATTTGATTGTATATTTTTTTCTTATATTTTTCAATATTTTATATTTAGATTTTCAAAAAATTAAAGTTAAAAATACTTCCAGTTCTTTTCATTTTCATCAGAGTTTTTCTTAATTGGAAAATTAATCACTTTACCCATACAGATTAGAGACTTTAGATACTGAGTAGGTAATTAATTTCATAATTAATGATAAAAATGTGGAGTTCGATTTTGTACTTCATTTGAAAATGGATTAGCAGACCGTAATTTAAATTTAACGACTCGAAATTCGTTTGCATAATTAGACAAAATTATTTAGTATAAAAGAATATTAAGAGTTATTAGGAGCCATTCAAACACTATGTCCGACTGCAGGGGGGGGGGGGGGCGGTAACATGTTTTGTAACGATTTGTTAAAAATTCTTAAAGAATGAGAATTAGTACTTTTATTTTTATATTTAATTTAATTTAAAGAATTATTAACAATTATTAACAAAGTAGCATTGCTCGCCAGAAGAGATGGATTCCCAAAACAAAGAGGCGAACTTACAAGTAAGAAAGATTTTCCAGTTGTGAAAGAAAGAAAATTTTTTAACAAAATTGTGGAATTTTCAAACCAAAAAGAGGAAAAAAGGAGAAAACCCCAGTTGAATGTTTAACAAAGGAGATAATTTTTAATGAAATAGTTTAATTTTCAACCGAAAAGATGAATCTTCAACCCAAAAAAATGAATTTTCAACAAAGTAGCATTTTGAACAAAAGGAGATAAATTTTCAAACCAAAGGCAAATTTGCTACAACCACAGATTTTTCAGTCAAAAAAGAAGATAAATTCAACGCAGCTGTAGAATTTTAAAACCAAAAAGACGAACTAAAAAGTTTTCTCAGCCAAGAAAGAAAAAAAAATTTATCGAAATTGTCGAATATTCTAACCAAAAAGGCGAATTTTCCACAAAACAGTTGATTTTTCGACAAAAAATATAATTTTCAATTTACTCGTCGATTTTCCTGCTAAGAGCAACTGAGAAAGATTTTTCAGTCAAGAAGAAACAATTAATTTGGCGAATTTTCTACACATCAGTGAGATTTTCGATAAAAACGATTATTTTTAATTTACTTGGCGAATTTTCTACTAAGAATAACTAAGAAAGATTTTTCAATCATGAAAAAAAGTTCAACGAAATTGTGGAATTTTCACACCAAAAAGGTTGAAAACGTTGAACAGTTGAATTTTCAAGAAAAAGGATATATTACAACAAAATAATTTAATTTTCAACCAAATAGATGAATCTTCAACCAAAAAATGAATTATTAACGAAGTAGCATTTTCAAACAGAAGAGATAAATTCCCAAACCAGAGACAAATTTGCAACTAGAAAAGATTTTTCAGTCAAGAAAGAAAAAAAAATTAATCGAAATTGTGGAATTTTCAAACTAAAAAAAAAGATAATTTCCATTAAAATAGTTTGATTTACAACCAAAGCGATAAATCTTCCGGGGAAAAAATTAATTATTAACGAAGTAGCATTTTTAGCAAGAAGGATAATTTTTAATTTATTTTGAGATTTTTCTACTAAGAGCAACGGAGAAAGATTTTTAATTCAAGAAGAAGCAACAAAATTCCGGAACATTCAAACCAAAAAAGCAAATTTTATTCAAAAAAGTTGCATTTTCGACAAAAGAGATAATTTTCATTGAAAAAGTTTCATTCTTAACCAAAGATATGAATCTTCAAGTGAAAAAAGGAATTAATGACAAAATAGCATTTTTAACAAAAAGAGATGAATTTTGAAACCAAAGAGACAAATTAGCAACTAAAAAATATTTCGCAGTCAAGAAAAAAAATCAGCGAAATTGTGGAATTTTCAACAAAAAACATAATTTTAAATAAAATAGTTTAATTTTCAACGAAAGCAATAAATCTTTAGAAGAAAAAATTAATTACTAACAAAGTAGCATTTTTAACCGAAAGAGATGAATTTACAAACCAGAAACTTTGCAACTAAAAATATTCTTCAGTCAAGAAAGAAACAAAATTTAAGAGAAATTGTAGAATTTCCTACAAAACAGTTAATTTTCAAGAAAACAAATAATTTTCAATGAAGCAGTTTGATTTTCCATCAGAGAGATAAATCTTTAAAGAAAAAATGAATTCTCAACAAAGTAGCATTCTCAACAAAAAGAGATGAATTTTCAAAACAAGGAGACAAATAAGCAACTAAGAAAGATTTTTCAGCCAAGATAGAATGAGAATTTCAACAAAATCGTGGAATTTTCACACCAAAAGGGCGAATTTTCGAAAAAACAGTTGAATTTAAAAAAAAAAATAATTTTTAATTTAGTTGGCGAATTTTCAACAAAACAGTTGAATTTTCATCAAAAATGATAATTTTCATCAAAGATAATTTCCAACCAAAATGTTTAAAATTGATATTTTGTTGCTGATAAATCAACTGAAATATTTTTTGGATGAAAAATTTCTTTCTCTGAAAATTTGTCTCTTTAATTTAAAAGTCCATCTTTTTTTAGTAGAAATATTGCATCTTTCTTGGACAAAAATGCAACTGTTTTTTTGAAAATTCAACTATTTCCTAACAAATTTAATTTCTGCTTAAAATTTGTATTTTTCTGTAGAAAATCTATTAAAATCCTTTTAGATGAAAATTCTAGTCTTTTTTTTGAAAATTTGTCTTTTTGATTTAAAAATTCACCTTGTTTAGTTGGATTTTCATTTGTCTTGGACAATCCAACTGTTTGGTTGAAAATTCAACAATCTTGTTGAAAAGTCATACTTTTTGCTTCAAAACTCGACTATTTTTGTTGAAAATTTAACTATTTCGTGGAAAATTTACTTTTTGTTTAAAAGACGTATTTTGGTGTTAAAAAATGAACTGAAAGCTTTTCTGGATGAAACTTCAAATATTTTTTGAAAATTTCATCTTTTTTGAATAGAATTGCAAAAATTGGGTAGAGAATTCAACAGTTTTCTTGAAAAGTCATCCTTTTTGGGAAACAATTCGTCTTTTTGAATTGAAAATTCAATTTTTGTCGTAGAAACTAATCTTTTTGAATTGAAAATACAACAACTTGCGTAAAAATCAAAGTACATTGTTAAATTTTAATTTTTTTGATTGAAGGCTTATGTCTTTGTTTAAAAATTTCACTGTTTAGTGGAAGAGTCTTTTTTTGTTTAAAATTAATTTTTTAACTAAAAATGTAACTTTTCCATTTTTTTAAGATAGATCTTTTTTAGTTGAAAATTCTTCTTTTTTGGCTTCTCGTCTCTTGACTTGAAGGTTCAACAATTAAGGTAAAATTCTCTTTCTTTAGTGAAAAATCTTTATTTGTTGAAAATTCGTCTTTTTGGTTTTACGAAACTTTTTTAAAATAAATTTCATGTTTTTGGATTGAAATACAA
This sequence comes from Andricus quercusramuli, assembly GCA_932178445.1. Classification (NCBI taxonomy): domain Eukaryota; kingdom Metazoa; phylum Arthropoda; class Insecta; order Hymenoptera; family Cynipidae; genus Andricus; species Andricus quercusramuli. The sequence continues at coordinate 45,290 of CAKNXH010000641.1, read as the reverse complement.
ACTATTACACTTTTTGTTGGGAATTTATATTTTTAGGTTGAAAATTCAACTATTATGTTGAAAATTTAATTATTTTGTTGAAAATATTCAATTTTTAAAAATGAGTTTTCTACCAAAAGGACCTATTCTCAAAAGAATACATTAATTTTGAACTGAAAAAATATCAATTGTCAAGCAACAATGAAATATTTATTACAAAAATTTATTTGCGACTAACAAAAAAATCAATTTTGAACCAAATAGTTGAACTTTTAGTTGAAGAAATGAATTTTTAAATAAAATAATGAATCTTCAACAAAAAATAGTTTTTTACCAAATAGTTGAATTTTCAATTTTAAAGATGAATTTTCTAAAAGAAAGACAAACTTTGGAGAAAATACATGCATTTTTAACTAAAAAAGATTAATTTTCAACTAAAAATAGAATAGTCAAATTTTCATTCAGAAAAATCAATTTTCAGCAACGATGAAAAACAAATTTTCAACCAAATAGTTGAATTTTTATCTAAATCAGATATATTTTCTACCAAGAAGATTAATTTTCTACCAAAAAAAGATACTTTTGAAAAAAAATGGATCTTAATTCAACCAAAAAAATATTTTTATCTTAAACCAAAGACGTTTGAATTCAACAAAAAAATTTTGTTGACAAAACAGTTAAATCTTTAAAACAAAAAAAGAATTTTCTACCAAACAATAGTAATTTTTAACAAACAATATTAACGTTTTCAGTTCAAAAACTTTATTTTCAACAACCAAAGCAATGAACTTGTATCCAAATAATTAAATGTTCAGTTGAAGAAATGATTGTTTTACTAAAATAATGAATCCTCAAACAAAAAATGAATTTTCAACCAAATAGTTTAATTTTCAACCCAAAAGATGAATTTTCTACCAAGAAAGACAAACTTCGAACAAAATACACGAATCTTGAACTAAAAAAGAACAATTTTTACCCAGAAATACAATAGACAAATTTTCAGTTAGAAAAATGAATTTTCAGCAACAAAAAGAAACGAATATTCAACAAAATAATTAAACTTTCAACAAGAAAAAAAAGTTTTACACAAAAATATGAAGTTACAACTAATGTGATTACTTTTCTACCAAGAAAAACGAAATTTCAATAAAATAGTAGAATTTTCACCCAACCTAGATACATTTTCAACTTGGAAGAGAAGAGTTAAATTTTCAACAAAACAGAGAAGAATTTTCAGCCCAACAGATGAATTCTCAACCAATAAGATTAAATTTCTATCAAGAAAGATAAATTTTCAGTTGAGGAAACTAATTTTGAATTTGAAAAAAAATAAGTTTCAACTGAGGAAATGAATATTCATCCATAAAGATGAATTTCCAGCCTAGAAGATTAATTTCGCCAAAAAATATGAATTTTCAACTATTTGGATACAAATTAATTGCTTTGTTTGTTGAAAATAAAGTTTAATAACTGAAAATGTTAATATTCCATTTTTCGTTCAAAAATTGATCTTTTTGAGTTGAGAACTCACGTATTTTTTATATTTTATTTTCTGTATGATAAGATTATAATAAGACCGTGCCAACGTGTACCGAAATTTCGGTGCGAATTCCACGGGAAAGGGGAAGAGCAATTTTTTCAAAAGAAATATTTGGTATAAAATTAAGTTTTTTGTTGAAAAATAATATTTTCAGCAAAACGTTCTATCCGAATGAAAATTATTGAATGTTTAATGCCTAACTATAGTTAGAAAAAAAAATTTGTTTAATGTAAGCAAGAAACTGACCTCATTTACAAAAAAAGATTTATTTCACTTAAACAAAACCTATAATTGATTTTAACAAAACCATATTTAATATAAACAAGAACTTTGCTTAATTTAAGCAAAAGATTTGCTTAAAATAATCAAAAATTTGTTCGAACCAAATAAAGACAAACAAAAAATTTATTTTAATCAAACAAATATTTGTTTGACCCTATATCGAAGAAATAATTTGTTTGATTCAAACAAAATTTTCTTGATTCAAACAAACATTTAAGTTGAAGTTATTAGCCTCAATTAGCCTCAATTTTTCCTGTCACGGACAGGATTGCAATCAAGTGCATGACGGGGGGACCTACAGCTTAAGGTGGGTTCCGAACCACCAGAACCTCGGTCGAACCCTGGACCTCTGAAAAAACGGAAAACTTCGGCAAATCAATTTTCGGCGAGAGAAAATCATTGTAACTGAAAATTAATTTCAGATTCGGGTTTCTCACCCCAAAAATAGTGTGCATGCAAACATGCATCCATTTCTGATGCAGCCTTAAAAATGTTATTTCAGAGCTTCGTTGACTGGACTATTATGGCTAACAACTCTGATTTTCCTGACCTGGAACCTCTCCCTGAGGGGTTCAAGCTTTGTCTCGGTATTAGATAAGTTTGAGAGAATGAGTTCAAGAAGAGTGATTCAGTAGTTTTGTTTGTGGAGATGAAAGATATTCAGTGAACCGTGAGTTACGTGCGAAAGTAATAAAAGTAGGGAAACTTTGGCCTTTTGTCCGAGCCGATGTGAGCTCATTGCATATAAATCGCTTAAATTTGATGCCTTTCCTAATGGAAGGTCGGTAGTAACCATTTTTCTTGGCACTCTTGAATGGCGCAAGAAAAAATCGTGATTTTTCCAAAAAGTAAAAAAATTTTCAATTTTAAAATGCAGTTACTGTTAGTTTAATTTGTGATCATTATGGTGGCGAAATTTTTCATTTTTCTTCCAAATACAAAACCTAAATTTTCTTATTTTGTGAAAGAATAAAACATAACCTCTATTATTAAAATTTGTGGTAGCTAATTGTCAAAAACTGTTAAAAAACTGAACCCAAATGCGGAAAAGACAAAAATGTTTAAAAATAATTTTTGACCAGAAAAGATAAGTTTATCAAAATAGTTGAATCTTGAACAGAAAAAAATTTATTATGAACGAAGAAAGATGGCTTTTCTTCTTCAAAATATGAATTTTCAACCCAGAAACACAAGTTATCAACAAAACAGTTGAATTTTTGAATAAAAAAATTGCTTTCTAAAAAAATTATTGCATTTATTAACAAAATAGTTAAATGTTCAGTGAAATAATAAAATTTTGTACCATGAAGGATAAATTCTCAAACAAAAATTTGACACTAGAATTTTCATCCGAATTTGTTTAATTTTCAATCGAAAAGGACAAATATTTTTCAAAAAAGATGAATGTTCAAAAAACAGTTGAATTTTCGACCAAAAACGATCACTTTTTAAGAAAATAGTGGAATTTTCAACTAAAAAGGATGTATTTCCAACCCGATAGTTGAATTTTCTACAGAAAAGATAAATTCTCAACCAAATAGTTGAATTTTGAATAAAAAGGATGAATATTCAACGAAAAATGGAATAGTTGAATTTTGAGTTGAAAAACGTAATTTTCAACGGATGAAGTATCTAACAAAATAGTTAAATTTTAAACTAACGAGATGTATTTTTTTGCAAACAGAAAATATTTTTATTTTAAATAAAAAATAGGTAAATTCAACCAACAAGCTGAATACTTAACAAAAATGTGTAATAATTGATATTTTAATAACAACCAAATTTCAATTTTTAATCAAAAACAGTTGAGAAAAAGAATCTCATCCAAATTGCTGAATTTTTTAACCAAAAATGTGAATTCTCTTTAAACCAGTTGAATTTTCAAGCCAAAAAGACGAATTTTCTACAAATAACATGAATTTTTAACCCAAAAATAATAATTTCCAATAAAAAAGATCATTTTCAAACAAATAGTTGAACTTTTGACTAAAAACTGTCAATTTTGAACAAAATGGTAACATATTAAACAAATAAAATAAATTTTGACCAAAGTTAAAAAATCAGGTAAACCAAAAATGATGAATTCTCGACGAAAAATGTAATATTGGAATTTTCAATTAAAATTTATTGATTTTCAGCCAAAAGTAGAATAGCTAAATTTCCGCCTAAGAAAATTAATTTTCAACCAGAGAAAAAAGATGAATTTTACTTACATTTCCTACTGATAACGTGAATTTTTATCCAAGCTGTTCAATTTTGAATGAATAGTGGAATCTTCAACAAAAAAAGTTGACTCTTTAACGGAATAGTGGAATTTTTAAGCCAAAAGGATGTACTTTCAACCAAATATTTAAATTTCCTACTAATAAGAAAAATGTTCAACCAAATAGTTGAATTTCCGATAAAAAATATCATTCAACCAAAAATAAAATAGTTAAATTTTCAGTTGAAAAATTTAATTTTCAACGGAAAAAATTATTGATTAAAATAGTTAAATTTCAAGCCAAGGAGATGTATTTTCAAGCAAATAGTTGAATTTTCAATGAAAAAGATAAATATTCAACCAAAAATTAAATAGTTAAATTTTCAGTTGAAAAATTTAATTTTCAACGGAAAAGTATCAAACAAAATTAATAAATTTCAAACTAACGAGATATATTTTCAACTAAATTTATGAATCAAAAACAGTTTAAAAAAATGTCATACAAATTGCTGAATTTTTGAATCGTATGCGTGAATTCTCTTCAAACCAATTGAATTTTCAAGGCAAAAAGACGAATTTTCTACAAATAAGTTGAATTTTTAACCGAAAAATAATAATTTTAAATGAGAAAACTCATTTTCAACAAATAAAATAAATTCGTAACAAAATTAGTGGCCATAAAACCAATTATGCCTAAATAAAAAATAATAAATAAAATAATTTTCAGTTAAGAAAAGTAATTTTTAATCAAAAAACAAGATAAGTTTTTCTTACATTTCCAACTAATAAAAAGAATTTCTTTCAAATTTGTTCAATTTCGAACCAATAGTTGAATTTTTTACAAAAAAGTTGACTTTTTAACTAAATAGTAGAATTTGTAACTCAAAAGATAAATTTGCAACCAAACAGTTGAATTTTTAATAAAAAATATAAATGTTCAACCAAATATGAAATACCTAAATTTTAATTTGAAAAAAAGTGTTTAACAAAATAGTTACATTTTCAGCTAACAGGATAAATTTCCAACTAAATTTATTCATTTCTGACAAAAATTTCAAAAATGCTGAAATTTGTTTAAAATATATATTATATATTCCAGATTCGTTATTTTCCTTCAAAAAATCACAACAAAAACACTACGATTGAAAAAAACTACGCCTACACGAATCCTGATATTTTATTTATTTATGTTAAAAATAATCGAAATTGTGAAATCAAAAAATGAAGCCAAGTACAAATATTTTTTTTTTTTTTTTTAATATTTAGCAAAATAATTTAATAATCAAGTAATTTTTTATAAAAAAACACTTTTATTACTAATTTTCTACTATTTGTACTTGGCTTCATTTTCGTTTTTACAACTTCAATTATATTTAACATAAATAAATAAAATATAATAATTCATTCAGTCACTTGGCGGAGATTTTTCACACCAGATATTAAAATTCATAACATTTCTAAATATTTCACAAAATTTTGAAACATTCTAGAAAATATCTTTGGAGTTTGAAAAGTTTAAAACAATTTCAACGTCGCAATAAACTGCCTAATTAATCAAAAATAGGTATTTTTCACCACTTTAGTCATTCTCTGTACAAAAAAAATTAGTAAATAAAATATGGAAATATATAATAGTTTGTTGGACAGTATAAGAAAAATTGACCCAATTTCGAGAATAGGGAAACAAAAGTTTAGACTTGCTCATTTCCGCTTCATTCAGTTATAAAATTAAAAATATATCTCCTTTCTTATTTTATCACACATTTAATTTTTACTTGTAATTACAATTGCCCCCTTACCCGTCCTTATAATTCTTTGCTTATAGTCTCGCTGAGCAGTTTCACGTTTATGACTAACTGAATTTTTCCGAGATTTTTCCGTATACGGACAACATTTATATTGCTTGCATAAAAAAAGTTATGAGATTAAAGTGGATATATTAAGCTTTGAATATATTAAGCAATGAATCTCAATTAAATTTATGTTCAGAAAATAACAATAAATAAATAGTAGCTGCTCAAGAAGGTGAAAATTCATTTTCAAAATTCTCTGATTTTTCCTCGACCAATTTTTAATATTACCCAATCATCAATTTTCTGATACCAGCATTTCATTCAAGTAATATTTTTAACTGAGGCTCTTTTATAGACGGAATAAAAGAATATTTCAGATACAAATTTAAAAATTTTAAATTTATTTATTTATTTGAAAAAATTCCTTTTCTACAATATAACATGATTTTTTAACAAAATACTTGCATTTTGAACAAAAATTTTCACTTTTAAGCGAAATAATTGAATTTTCAAAAAACAGTGCAATAGTTCATACTCGAACCAGAAGATACGTAATTTCGTTTAAAAAATGAATTTTAAAATCGCTAAGACGAATTTTTGACAAATGAAGATTTTTCAGTCATGAAGAAGAATATTGATCTAAACTGTTCAACCTTGAAGCCAAAAGACGAGTTTTCTATGTAAAATTGAATTTTCAGTCAGAAAATATGGATTTTCAGCAGAAAAATTAATTTTCACCAAAAGTAATTCAATTTTCAACACAATAGGTAAACCTTTAAAAAAATTGCCAATTAGTTCAGTTTGTACCCACGCATTTGAATCTTCATTTGAAAAAGATGAATTTTCAACATTAACTTTAAATCATCAAGAAAGATCAAATTTCTACAAAAACAGATGAATTTTTAAATTATGTAAAGAAATTTTCAAATGAATAGTTGAATTTTCTTCCAAGAAAGATTTCAGTTGACTTTTCAACACCAAAATATGACTTTTAAGCAACAGGTAAATTTTCATTGAAATAGATGCATTTTCAAACAACAGTAGAATTTTCAACCAAAAGTATGATTTTTTAACAAAATAGTTTTATTTTCAACCAAAAAGTTGCTTTTTCATCCAAGAAAGATTAAATTTCTCTTAAAACAGATGAATTTTTATTTAGAAAGAGAAAATTTTCAAAAATTGTTGAATTTCCATCCAGAAAAGATTTCAGTTCTCTTTGCAACAACAAAATGTTAAATTCAACCAAAAAGTGAATTTTCTACAAAATAGTTAAATTTTCAACAAACCAGAAGAATTTTCAACAAAAAAGTATGACTTTTTAACAAAATTCCTGAATTTTAAACCAGACAGTGGCATTTTTATCCAAAGTGAATTTTGAAATCAAAAAGACAAATTTTCAAAAAAGAGTTGAATTTTCATTCAAAAGGATTTGAATAGACTTTTTTACAGAAAAATAAAAATTTTAAACAAAAAGTAAATTTTCTACGAAATAGTTGAATTTCCAACAAAACAGTTGCATTTTTGTCCAAGAAATTTTTCTAAGAAAATTGTTAAAATTTTCAACCAAATAATAAAATTTATAAATAAAAAGATAATCTTCAGGAGAAAGTTTTTGCGAATTTGCAAAAATTACGTACATGAGTGAAGGACCCCCTTTCCCTACCGTTACGTAATTCAACTACGGTCCCTTATGGCAAAGTATATATTTGAGAAACCGGGAGAACGGTGAGCCAATGTGTAAATGAATATGAGAGTATTTTCCTCGTCTTGTAAGTTATTCATCGCATAACATCAATATGATGGAAAAATTTCGTATTTAAATAATAATTAACAATAATATTAACAAATTTCATTTAAAAATGTGCACTTTGGGTCTGTTTTGAAGAAAAACACCGTTTTTCGGTCTGTACTTTCAATTAGCTAACTCAAGGCAGTTTTAATACAAGAAACAACAGAACAATAATATTTATAATGGTTATAAACAAATTTTATAACAAATAAAAAAAAGCCAGGAAAAAGTATTTTTTCATAATCAATTGAGAAAAAAATTCCTCAATTGCCTCAATTTTTCAGTACAACGATACTAAAGGTTAATTCAATAGTGAAAATTGAACAATAAAATTGGTTAGTAGACGAATTATTTGTTACAAGTTCATTTTCTCACATTCTTATCATTTTTATATTGTTCTTTCTTATCTTGTGACTAATTCATCTCATAACAAATAAAAGTTGGGACACTCATGAGTCTGATGAAAGTTTTTCTCCGAGAGTTGATAAGCTAAATCACATACATTATGGTACGTGGCTTCACCCAGACATTATTTCATCTCCCTGTACCAAATGTTAATCATTATTCTTATTCATCTCTTAACAATCGTGAACTGATATCATTTTATACTATTAAATAGGTCCTACTAATTGAAATTATGTTAAAGTTTAATGGCTGCTGATCTTCATTTGTTAGTTTTGTGGCGTAACAAATGACAGTCTCATTGATCTGAAGTTAGGAAAAGAAAATAACGCATGCTTTTGTTTATCTGATTATTTTTCATTCTCATATGTTCTGAGCCCTTTACGTTAGATTACCTTCGCACGGCTAACTAGATAGATAATGAGCAAGTCAATTTGACACGAGAAATCTTGTTGTGGTACTTCATTCCGTCTTTTGAAAAAAGATGGAAGAGTGCGTTCTATAATCCAGATAAATTTTCTAAACTGAACAGTGCATGCTTATCATCTGATTCCATCATATCATTGGATCCCACAAAAGTAGGCAGAAGATCTTCAGATAATTTCGAAACCAGTTCCAAATCGACTAAAAGAAGGAAAACACTCTATCTTGTTGACTTATATTCTCAAGTTGAAATTGAAAATGCTTTTTTGAATAATTTGTGCTCTTCTGGAGAGAGGAACTTGGCTAAGGAGATAATAAGTATGCTATTAAGAGTTTAAGATAAAGAACATGGAGAACATCAAGAATTTTAAGGACAAATGGAGCCATTTACTTTAGAAGAAGCTTGTACTCTGGCTGAAGACACAAAATTGACGAAACATCAATATGAAACTATTAGACTACAAGCTAAAGCACATGATACTGATATTTTCCCTGTTTATAAAAGTCTTGAGGGAGCCAAGAGACAGTGTCTTCCTCCCGAAAAAAAGCATAACAGTTACAGAGTCTGGGGTGAGAATTGAATTGCAAGATTTGTGCGATCATACAGTGAAGTGTATGTTGGAAATTCCAAATATTTTTCCACCAGATATAGTTGAAGGGAAAAATGTCGTGATGAAGTGTCAATATCAATATGGTTGTGATGGCTCATTTGACCAGAGCGAATATAATCAAAAGTTCTGTGGAGCAGAAAAATCAGATGCAGAAATCTTTATGATGTAAATGGTGCCATTACGAATAATTCAATCTTGTTCCCATAAGCAAGATAAGAATTGTTCGGAATGTGCAAAGCCCTTGACAATTTGGAAAAACGAGAATCCTGGATCTACAAGATCATGTAGGCTGATCATGTTTGAACATGCACCAGAAGCTAAGGAACGAACCACGGCAGAAGTAGAGTTGATGGAAGACAAAATCAGAAAACTCAAACCTACAAAAATAAAAGTACCGAATAGTCGTTGCACCATAACTGTCTTTCATGACTTCGCGTTGACTATGGTAGATGGAAAGGTGTGTCAATCTTTCTGGAACTCCTGCTGCTGCCACATGGTACATTTGTGATGCGAAACCATCGCAGATGAATGACTTACATAGACTTTCAGATAAAACAGAGAAGGTACAAAATTTCAGATACGGACTCTCTACATTGCACGCGTGGATTCGTTTGATGGAATTGATACTGCACATAAGCTATCGTTTGGGATTCTGCAAGTAGCAAGCATAAACTGACGAAGAGAAAGCGAAAATGAAAACTGCAAAACCAAGAGCCCAAAAAGAATTCCGTGATAAGATGAGGCTCAGTCTAAATGTTGTGAATCATGGCTCGGGAACTACTAATACAGGAAATACTGCTAAAAGATTTTTCAGAGATCCTGATTTGACTTCCGAAATCACAAATGTCGACAGGGAGTTGATCCGTAAATTCGGCATAATTTTGCAAGAAATTGCTTCTGGGGAGGCAATTGACACTTACAAGTTCGGAAATTATTGCCAAGAAACCGCGCAAATGTACGTTAATCTTTATAATTGGTACTACATGCCAGTAACAGCACGCAAGATTCTCATACATGGAGCCAAAATTATTGAATCTGCTTTCCTCCTCACTGATCAATTGATAGAAGAAGCTCAAGAGAAGAACAACAAAATTTTCAGACATCTACGAGAGTTTCACACTCGAAAATGCAGCAGAGAGGCTACTAATAAAGATCTTGGACGGAAATTGCTGATTTCAACAGAACAAAAAATTGTAAATCAGAGGCTAAAATGGAATAGAAAGTAATTCTCCTAGATCCTGAATCTCAAGACTTGCTTAAGACGTACAATGGAAGCCTGGAGTCATATTTTGGCGATGAAAGAAGAAATTGCTTCAGACTTTTTTTGTTTAATTTTCATTATTGAATTAACTTTTAGTATCGTTGCCCTGGCAAATTGAGGCAAGTGAGGAATTTTCTACTCAAAAGAGACAAAATACTTTTTCCCGGCCTTTTTTTATTTGTTAAAAAATTTTCTTATAACAATTATGAATATTATTGTTCAGTTGTCTCTTGTATTAAAACTGCCTCAAGTTAGCTAATTATCTGTTTCTTAACAAATTTTTTGTTTATCGCTCGCTATTGGATAATCTTCTAGTAATGTTGTACTATCAAATTGACTTGATTGCGAAACTTCTTACTCTATTTCTAAGAAGCCAGAGGACTAAGCTAAACACTTTCTCATTGTTTTACCCTATATTTGTTTATTAATAAAAAGACTGGAGATCTTTTTCAAAGATCAGTCCCGATAATTGTCTCCGAAATTTTCTCAGCTTTCTTCAAAAAAAAATCTAAATCGGTCCACAGATTCAGCAGGAATCGTATTTTGAACTAAAAAATGTACTTTTTCCCTACTGTGCGTCGGCAAGATTTGTAGTTTTGCAAAAGATTGAAAGCCGAAACATATTATTCTATTATGATGAATCATCGCAAAAGCATAAAATCTATTATATTGCAGCTATATTATCACGTCTTCAAAGCTTTAAAAGCGACATGTGGCAAGTGATTGGTTGAAAATCAATTTTCTGTTGATAATTCAAATATTTGATTGAAAATTTGACTATCTGGGTTGAAATTTATCTCTTTTGTTAAAAAATCTTTGTTGGTCGAAAATTAAACTTTTTTGTTGGTAATGCAACGTATTGTCACATGAAATCTCAAGAATTAAAAGCCTTTGATATAGAATTGCATATGGTATCAACATTAGTGGTGTTTAAAAGAATTTATTTCTCCATTATCACCCTATTTTTTTGTGAAAAATCACCCCATTCCCTCTCTTTTAAGGGCATTTTGGGCTCTAAGGAGTGAAATTTTCATATTTTGTATTCTTGGCGAATCATTATCGTGATTTGAAAGAGCATAAAAATGCAGAATAAATGTAAAATACGTGTTTAGCCAAGGGCTACGTTACTTTCAAGGGGATTACAAATTGACGTCAGGAAAGTTACAAAGAATTTTATCTTGTATACACTGTAATTTGACAAAAACGAAACGTGTTCATACTGTGTCGCTTGAAATCTATTCACTTATACTTTTGATATTTGTCAATTATATCAGTGAATAAATTTTAATTAACCTATGATTATGAGCGTCTGTCGATATTTTTCAGATACCGCTATTTGTTCTATCACATACAAGTGAACAGGCACATAGGCCAGTAGGTCTCTGTGATACATCGTTGTTAAATGAATGTTTGTCTTCACGCTTGAATTTACTATGGAGAGTAAGATAGCGACTGGCGGCTGTCTGTATACGACGTAGATATTTTTTTGCGCGAGTGGGGCAGAAAGTCAACAAAGGGAGCCAGCAAATCACAATCGGCTACGTGGAATACCAAAAGCCCACTAGTATATACATATATATGGAAACATTTCAAATTAAGTTTCTTTCCTCACTGAATTAGTATCATCTATTGCCATTTACTCTCATTTACTCGATTAGTAAAAAATGAGGATCACCATGGGTATTCTATTCCTTACTTTTGCTGTCTTCCTTGATTCTATTGGTAAATATACAATAATATAACATCTTTACTTCTCTTACTTCTTCTTCCTCTACATCACAACCCCTCATTATTATATTATATATTATTATTCAATTTATAAAATCAAGTGGCCTAGACCGTATGATGCTTATGGAAATCCATACTTTTTTTACCAATCGGCACCAAATTATGCACACATATTCTTTAGGTTCTCATACCGCGGATAACAGCCAGTATATTGCATATTATATATCATTATCATCATCATATATGTATGTCAATACATGCATTCCTAATATATGTATATATAGGAAATAAAAGTCGATAAAGAGATAAAACTAGAATCAAGTTTTAACGTTATTTGCAAATGAGATTTTGTTTTTAAATACAGTTCCTTGACATAATAATTTTCAACCCAAAATGTAACCAAAACTAACAAAAAGTGACTAACGTGTATTAATGTGACTAATATTTTTTGAATTCAAAAGAGTTCAATGAAGTTTATAGAAATTCCAGGATAATCTTAACAAATGCAGAAGAAATCCCAAAAATGAAACCATGAGTTAAGTTAAATTCAAAAGATTCAAAAGGAAGATGCTTTCTGCAAAGAAACGTTGAATTCAGCTGAAGATAATAGACATAAATGTACTGAGCAAAAAAAAAAAAGAATCTTGTATTCCTTCTTGCAGAATGCAGTTCACAGCCCGACGAGAAACCTAATATCGAACGTAATCCTGGCCCTTCTTCTTCTGCTGTTCGACAACAACATTCACCTGACCGGACATCTTCTCGGGAGCCTCCAATTCGTGCCAGATCCATTTCTCCTCAGGGCAAGCCTCCTTCAGATCAAGTACTTGGATGTACAATAGAAGAACTTGGATATGTTCGGCTTATTCCTCGCATAAATCGCAACCAGAAATTTGAATTCCGAAGATACGTTATTCCTGCGGGTATGCCAATTGTATTTCGAGAAGAATTGAATAAATACGTACCCGTGCCAACCCGAGAATATGTTGTATTATCAACATCCATTGATGACATTTTTGCGATATTGGATTATAGTGGGACTCTCCGTGGAATGTATAGGACCGATAAGAGAAAATCGCGAATAAAAATAAATATGATAAGCGGCGCAGTTGTTAATTTGACTCCAGATGAGAGAAGGGACTGTCCAGTAGGCAGAACTCAACCAATGTTCTCAAGAAGTTTTATTAAAACTTCTACAGATTACAATTCACTACAATTTGAATGGAAACCCAATGTCGAACGTAATCCTAGTTCTTCTTCTTCTTCTGCCGGACAGTCCAGGTCTCCTCCGGGCTGGCCTGCTTCTCATAAAGTACTTGGATATACACTTGCAAAACTTGGATATATTCGGCTTATTCCCCAGGCAAATCAGAACCAGCGATTCGAATTTCGAAGATATGTCATTCCTGCCGGTTTACCAATTAGATTTCGAGGAGGACCGACTAGATTTGTGCCCGTGCCAACCCAAGAATATATTGTTCTATCAACATCCGAAGGTATCGTTTTTGCAATACTGGAGCATACTGGAATTCTTCGTGGAATATATAATGCAGATACATATCGTTATAGAATAAAGATAAAAATGATCAGCGGTGAAGTTGACGATATGACTTTAACTGAGATGAAGGAATGTCCCGTAGGCAGACGTTTTCCAATCTTTCCACGCTGGCTTAAAGAAGTTACTTCCAATGAAGATACTCTACAGCATGTGTATCATTAATTGATAGAAAAAAGGTTAACTGAGATATAATATTGTTTGTTTCGTAGTCAGATCAAAGTTGAAGAGAAAGATGTAAATTCAAATATATTATGGTTATCAAGGCTTCTTTTGTTTCATCTTTTGCTAGTCCCCACAAGTCCATTCAAATTTTTTGTCTTTGAATATTCAAAATCCAGAAAGTTACATGATTTTAAGTTTTCAGACGCTAGTTTTTTGAAAACACCATATTGCCCTATGCACAGGAGTATATGCAAGCAAAAAATTATTCATAAGTGATATTATTTGTTATACGAAAATGATAATATCCAAGAAAATTATTCTATAAAAGTATTCTATTCCAAGGTAATATTTTGAAAACAAATTAATTGATTTTATCTTTAATGTGTAGTGGATCATAAGAAGGTGTCATTCGATATTATATATTGATTTTGAAAACGAAGAACTGGAAAATCAGTTTAATTCCCAACTGTCAAAAATCAATTTACAACAACAACAAAATTAACTTTCAACAGAATAGTTTTAATTTCAACCAAAAAATAAAGTTTTAGTGAAGTAGTGTAATTTTCAACCAATTAATTGAATTTTCAAACAACAAAGATGAATTTTCAATGGAAAATTCAACGGTTTTTGATAGTATCTAAACCTTTTTACATTCTTATCAGAGTTTTTTTTAAATTCTCATCACCCCTAGTTTTTGTCAAGTGACCACGTTTTGAGACCCTCCAAACCCGAAAAACAGGCTTTCACAAATGTGTCTATATGTATGTCTATATGTATTTGTATTTATTTTCAGAAAGTTCCTAGGGCTAATTAGCCCTCTAAGGAAAGAGTATACATAGTAACATATATAATCGCAGGCACTGATCGATGAAAGTTAACCTTTTTAGTGAAGTTAGTGCTAGAGTTAAAAGAATAGAAAATATAAAATAAAATATAAAGCTAATAGTCTGTAGGCGTAATAGCAGTATTTAGGAATAAAAGAAAAAAAACCAATGAAACAAATGATCTATTGAGATAGTATGCTTAAGATTAACTAACTAAATAAAAATAATGGTAGAGTAGTACAATTGGTCGGATTCTACGGGATATTTTTAATCTAAATGAAATTGTGTGCTACCAATTGGTTATTTCTAAAGTGGAATTATTGATTTGAAATAAATGTTTCAAAAGATCATTCTTAAATTGATATCGTGAGGGAGCATCTCTTAGGCTAGACGGTAATTTATCCCAAAGACGAGCATCTCTCACAATAAATGAGCGTTGTAGTTCACATGTTCGGTGGGGAGTAATACTTGGTACTTTCTTTCTTTCACGAAGTCTTGACTGTGAAGGAATTTTTTTGTCTACAAAATTGAAAAAGTTGTAAAGATACATAGGAGCTTCATTCTTGATTAATGAATACATCAAACTACCCATAAAAAGCTGTCTTCTCTTAGCCACATTCAGAAATTCAGCCCTTTCTCTGTATTGTGTTATGTGCTCACTCTTAGGAATATTATATATAAACCTAATGCATGCATTGAGGGAACGCTCTAGTTTCAAATTGAGGTCATCAGTAATTTCATCATAAACCAGACAACCATAATCAAAAATCGGAAGGATGAGGCTCTTTACAAGAAGAATTCGAGTATAGGTAGGAAGAGAATTTTCGTTTCTGTTCAGTTGTTGGAGGATACGGAAAGTTTTCCTAGATATTTCACAGATCATCTCTTTCCAAGATAATGTTCGATTCAGTATCAAACACAGATCTCAGCAGTCGATTTAATGTGGAAACAGGCTCCGAAATGTATAATTTAAAATCATCCGCATATTTGTGGTATTTACAGTATTTAAGTTTGCTCCCAAGATCAGAAGTATAGAGATTAAATAGGATGGGGGCAAGGATGGAACCCTGAGGGACGCTACTCCTGACCTTAGTCCAGTCCGATGACTCACACTTACTGTTAATTACTCTATGCGATCGATTACTTAAATAAGATGCAAACCATTTGGTAGCGGTTTGTGATATTTTGAAATGTTTTAGTTTGAGAAGTAGGCGTTGATGTTCCACCATATCAAAAGCCTTAGAAAAATTGAAAAGGACAACCACCGTAATCTCCCTTCTATCCATAGCCAGTTTGATATCAGTAGTTACTTTGAGTGAAGCCGAAATGGTGCTATGTCCTGCACGAAATCCGGACTGTAGAGGATCAGTAAGATTGTTGGAGTTTATGTAATTCGTTAACTGTTGATGAACAATACGTTCTAATGGTTTAGTTATTGCATTGAGAATGGAGATAGGGCGAAAATCTTTAGGAGAAGTTGGGTTTGAAATTTTTGGGATTGGACGAATAATAGCTTTTTTCCATGAATCAGGAAAAATTCCAGCCTGGAGAGAGGAATTTTAAATATGTAGCAAAACAGGAAAAATAATTGTAAGTGATAGGCGGAACATTTTAATGGAAATTCCATCAGACCCTATTGCGTTAGATTTTACTTCATTTAGCTTTTTCAACAAAAATTCAGGTGAAATATCCGAGAAGAAAAAGTTAGTGTCATCAAACCTAGGTGGAGGAGTACTTGGCAGGGTAGGCGAAACTGTTCCACACAAAGGCAGGGTTGTAAAGGTATTTAAGAGAACGTTAGGACAATGAGTCGAGTCCGGAGATGCACGCTTGGGAGGAATCAACCCCAGTCGCCTTAAAAAGCGCCATACATTTTCATTTTTGTTCCTGTTTTTAATCGAATTAAAATTGTACTGGTTGAAGGCATCACGAACTTTGGTTTGTACAAGGTTCCTAATCTTCCGGAATTCTGCTTGGTGCACTACATTTCTCGTTCTTTTCGCCAACCTACGTTTGTTATCACGTTCCTTCATAAGTGCCATGATATCAGAGGTGATCCAGGGGAAAGATTTTTTTTTCAAAAATTTTGGAGTGTGAAGAGGCGCAAATTTATCAAAAGCTAAGGTCAAGAATGAAGACAACAGGGTTGTCCTAATATTGACATCTTTTTCGAAAAAAATTTGTTCCCATTCATATGTTTTAAGGTGGTCAATGAAGTCAGATTCATTTATATTAGATGGATTTCGAATAGGGGTCTGAAAGGTGGTAGGTGTCCGATTATTTGTAAATTTGAAATTTATATTTATTAAGTCATGATTGGATAGAAAGGAAATGGAATGCTGAGAGTAGGAAGAAACCTTCTCAATGTCATCGACCATCATAATATCTATCCGTGAACTAGATCGGTCTGTGTGGTGTGTGGAGGTATGAGGGACAATTGACAGTCCAGATGCATGCACTACAGACCTTAGATATTTAGTTTGACTATTCGTTGTGTCTATATTAGTTTTGAAATCACCTGTGAGTATAATGTTGTTGTAATTAGGGATATGTGCAAAGATTTCTGTCTCCAGATCACTTCCAAAGGAGGCATTTGGCGGTTTATATATAACACCTACTAAAGCACTATCTTGTGTAGACCTAACCTCGATAAAAAGAAATTCAGTTGACAGATGAATACATGATGGGCTCACTGCTACCACAGCACCCCAGAGGCTGTCATGGAGGTAAAGGCATACTCCACCCCCTCTCCTGGCATCTCTATCTCTCCGAAATAGGATGTAATTATCAAGAGAAACTGAACTGGAGGAATAATTAGGGGTCAGCCAAGTCTCAGAAACAGCTATAATGTGATAACACTGTAAACTGAAAAAATGTTTAAATTCCGGATAATGGGCCAAGAGAGACTGAGCATTTACGTGGCAACTCGATAGTGTATCCATTGAGATAGCAAGATAGTGTCTGCCTGTGAGGAAGATAAATTTTGAAGAAATTAATCTATTAGATTGGCCTTTGGTACACTCTTTTGATTTCAAAAGCTGAAGCTCAAGTTTGTTATTCAGCTATTTTGGATGGAAGTTCAAAAAGCTAGAGCATTTTCAAAATTTTTGAGATCACTTTTTTCAAGATTTTGAAATTTTATGCACGGCCATTTGTAAGACTTAAAAATGCGAACAATTCATCTCAATGACTTGTTGATTGACATTCATTAAAAATTAAACAAATATTTTCTGCAAGCCGTAGCATCAGGCGTGAAAAAAGCAAGGTAAAATAGATTGAGAGTGTAAATATTTAAATTTCATCATTTTGGAGAAAAACATCTTGCAAATACGTTTCCTTGGTTGACGTGACCTAGCCTGTTTAAAAGTATCACGATTACCTTTCTATAGTTTGAATGAAGACGAAAATGTTACAAAATCGCCGGTTTGGAACTTTATCTAAATCGTCTCAAAATTTGCTCAAATCTGAAAAATGCGTTTTTTCGTTGAAAAAGATGATATTTAGATGTTCCGCAAGCCCGATGAAGTTTAGCATGTATTTCTCAAAAGAAATAAAAACTTTTTTGTAATTTTTATTCCGAATCTCACATATGAAATGAACCGAGTTGAACCTGAATATTTTTCATCACGATTAGCCATGGAACTCACTCGACTAATTACTTTTCGAAAATCGCTCACAAGTGATAGTTTTGCTTTTGCCAGTTTTTGGCGCTCAATAGTATTAGGTTTGGTTGTTTTTAATGCAAATTGTTTTTTATGTATGAGATACTACTTTCTACAACATCCTACTCAGACCGATCGTCAGCGCAATAAACTCACCAACTTACAACCTAGCACGCTTCCTTATCAAAGAACTAAATCTTCACAGAGGAAACTCTATCACACACGCCAAAAACTATTCTGACTTTATCAAAAAGACACAACAGATTCACATTCAACCCCAAGACATCCTAGCGAGTTTTGACCTAGTATCTCTCATAACGAAAGAACCAATCTCTGATACAATCGATATTATTAAATCCTTTGAAAACTTCCCATCGGATCTCATACCTTTGATGGAATACTGTCTCAATAGTACTTACTTTTCTTGCAATAATCAATTCCGCGAACAAACATGAGGAGCAGCAATGGGATTTCCAATCTCACCTGTAATTGCCCACATCTTTATGAAAGCTTTAGAAACTAAAATCTTCAACCAATCCGAGCTTAAGCAAGAATTTTGTTGCCGTTACTTTGACGACACTTTTGAAATCTGGAGACATCGACTAGATGAGCTACACAAGTCTTCCGAAATTTAACAGAATGGAAAATTGCCTTTCTTGAACGTACTAGTTTACAAAAAATCTGATCACACATCGGAACATGAGGTTTTCAGAAAACCCTCATATACAAACAGGTACCTACGTGCCTCCTATCACCGTCACACATCTTAAAAGCAATCGGTCATCAACCTCTCAGTGATCCGGTAGTATACAGGGTGTTTTTTTTAACTTGAGACAACGAAATATCTCAAAAAATACGCATCCTACGGCAAAAATGTCTGGAATAAAAACCTTTTACTTTCGAGGGGGGAAAAAGATTTGTTGAAATTTACCCCACCCCCACAGGTAGCAGGGGTGGGGGTAACTTTGTAATTTCAAATGGCAACCCCAATTTTTTATCACAGATTCAGATTCTCCTTTACGAAATACGTAAGTTTTATTCGGACAATTTGTTTTGATTCGCGATAGATGGCGCTGCAATTGCGAAAAATGAAATTGTTGACACTACTTTCAGCTCTACCCAGGAATAACGACGCGGACGTAGTAGTTGTCTATTCCCTTCGGGGTGCTTAATTTTGGTGAGTCCCCTTGCCTCTCACCATCCATCGGGGTGCTTGAACTTTTGGCAACGGGACAGTAAAAGTGATAAAACTGTCGAGAACCATTCCCGAATGCAGTTGGTTGACGACAGTCGATTTTGGATGTAGACATTACATATCATCGAGTCTCCACTGTCTACAATCCTCGACGTCATTCCGGCCGAGCGATAAGCGCGTCTGTCTGTTATTCATTAGGAAGGTTGATTGTGTTCATTTGATTTGGGTGTGTTGGTTGCTTTCGTTTGGGTTATTGTTGTTTGTCACGTTCGTTTGAGTGGGTTTGGGTGTCGTTGTATTGCCTCATTACCTTACTTCATTACTTTTACAATGGAAATTCTATCTCAGCAACAGAAGTTTGAAATGATTCTCATTTATGGAGAAAGTGGCAGGGATATCAATGATGCTCTCACGCTTTATGCTCAACGCTTTCCAGAAAGTGTTCCTTCACGCGCTTCTTTTTACCGGGTTGTCCAAAAGTTCATCACTGACGGAAGTGTACAACCGAAAAAAAGGAAGCGTCAAGTAACAGTTACTGGAGTTGATAATGAAATTGCAATTTTAGCTGCAGTCACTTATGACCCTCATATTAGTACTCGACAACTAAGCCGCGATTCCGGAATGTCTCTATCGAGTGTTTGGAAGGTATTAAAACGTAATAATTATCATCCGTATCATATTTCACTGCACCAAGAACTTCATGGAAATTATTTTCAGAACCGAGTGACATTTTGTCAATGGGCGGATCAGCAGATACAAGGAAACCCGAATTTCTTTTTTCTAGTACTCTTCACAGACGAGTCGTCTTTCACAAACCATGGTAACGTTAATCGGCACAACATGCATTATTGGAGTGTAGAAAATCCACATTGGTTGCGTGAAGTTGAGCATCAGCGTCCATGTTCCGTGAAAGTTTGGTGTGGAATAATTGGAGATCAACTTATCGGTCCGTATTTTATTGATGGAAATTTGAGCGGTGAAAAATATCGTGACTTTTTAGAAAATTAACTTCCAATATTGCTGGAAGACCTAAGCTTGGAAGTGCGACACAACATGTGGTTTCAACATAACGGTTGTCCAGCACATTATGCGGCAATCGCGAGGGAAGTACTCAATCGCGAATTCAATGGACTATGGATCGGTAGAGGAGGTCCAGTAAATTGGCCTGCCAGATCGCCAGATCTTGCGGCGCCGGATTTATATTTGTGGGCTTATCTAAAGTATCGCGTGTATCAAGAAGTGCCCACAACTCGTGATAACATGTTCGAGCGAATCAGCTCTGCTTGTGCACAAATATCACCAGACACAATTCGCAGTTGTATGGAATCTTTCAAAGCTCGGATCAACAACCCTGGCGAAAGTATTGGATAGGAATTCCTTCCGAACCAATCCGAAATCATCCGGATTATTTCGGTATCTGTATCCAAACCAATCCGATCTAATTCGAACTAATACGAATTTTTTTTACATTCCGTTCGATCCAAATCGGTCAAAAATTAATCCGACTCTATCCGGTTCAATCCGAACTTCCAATCCGAATGAATCTGAACCAAATTTTCAATCCGAATGAATCCGAACTCGGATTGACCAAAGACGATTTTCAATCCGAATTAATCCGAGTTCGGATTGAATCGGATTCATTCGGATTGAAAATCGTCTCGATTGAGTCGGATTAATTTTTGACCGATTTGGATCGAACGAAATGCAAAGAAAAATTCGGATTGGTTCGGATACAGATTCCGGAATGATTCGGATGATTTCGGATGGAATACCTATCCGACACTTTCGCCAGGGAAGTGCATCGAAGTGCGAGGACACCATTTTGAGCACTTATTGTAAAATAATTAATCGAAATCAAGCATCCCTGTGGTGAGAGGCAAGGGGACTCACCGAGATTAAGCACCCCGAAGGGAATAGACAACTACTACGTCCGCGTCGTTATTCCTGGGTAGAGCTAAAAGTAGTGTCAACAATTTCGTTTTTCGCAATTGCAGCGCCATCTATCGCGAATCGAAACAAATTTTCCGAATGAAACTTACGTATTTCGTAAAGGAGAATCTGAATCTGTGATAAAAAATTGGGGTTGCCATTTGAAATTAAAAAGTTACCCCTACCCCTGCCTCCTGTGGGGGGGGGTAAATTTTAACAAATCTTTTCCCCCTCGAGAATAAAAAGTTTTTATTTCAGATATTTTTTCCGTAGGATGCGTATTTTTTGATATATTTCGTTGTCTCAAGTTAAAAAAAAACACCCTGTATAATAAACCTTGTTCTTATGGCAAAGTCTATATTTGAGGAACCAGGAGAGCGGTAAGCCAATGTGTAGAGTAACATGAGAGTAAAGTCAGGATAAAAATTTTCACGCAATGAGCACTAGCTGAGCATCATATCGAAACAGGACATAGTATTCTATTTGAGAAAACGATCTTCACCGCAAAAACATACAACATTTTTCCATGAAAACATAGAGAAACAGACGAAATCTTAAAACACCCTAATAACATCAAGAGGGACAATGGATATAATACCAATACGGTTTGGCTTTCCGTCCTCTGGGTTTTTTTGAAAACGAATTGATTGATCAATCAGGTTCGCCCAGTCCCCGCGGTGGGGCTTTTGACCAATCACAGGCAATGTTCACAATACGTCGGCAAGATTCGTGGTTTTGCACACGATTGAAACCCGAAACACATTATTTTATTATTATGAATTATCGCGAAAAAATTAAATCTATTAAATTGCAGCTATCTTATCACATCTCTCCAAAATCCTAATCACGTTTTCTTTATCTTAGAAGTCATTCATCTTCGCACTCTGAAGAATGCTTTCCGTGGAGGTGCACATGTTAATTATTTTTTTAATTCAAAGTTTTGAAAGTGACTGGTGGCAAGTGATTGATCCGAAGTCAATTGTTTGTTGAAAATTTAAATATTTGATTGAAAATTTGACTTTTTGGGTCAAAAATTCATCTCTTTTGGTACAAAAAATGTGCTTGTTGAACATTAAACTTTCTTGTTGGCAACTCAACGTATTGTCACATGAAATTTCAAATATTCAAAGCGTATCATATTGAATTGCATATGGTATCAACATTAGTGGTGTTTAAAAGAATTTATTTTTATCCACCTATTTTTGTTGTTGAAAATAACCCCATTCTCTCTCTTTCAAGAGCATTTTGGGCTCTAAAATGTGAAATTTTATTATTCTTAATTATTCTTGAGTCATTATTGTAACTAAAGGAAGCGTAAAACGCAGAATAAACGTAAAATACGTGTTTAGCCGATGGCTACGTCACTTTCGAGGGGAGTACAAATTGACGTCAGGAAAATTACACAGAATTTTATCTGTAGCCATTAAATACACTGTTATTGACAAAAACGAAACGTATTCATACTGTGTCACTTAGAATCTATTTACTTACACTTTTGATATTTGTTAATTGTATGCAGTGAATAAATTTTGAATAATCCTAAAAAGCTGTCCTATATACGAACGTTTTTTTTTAAATAGGTACAGAGATATTTTTCAAATGAAAAAATCTAAAATTATGGGAACTGAAATTACATTCTAAAGATTTCTTCACTTTTTAAATATTTTTCTCTTAATTTGAACGTAGTGCATGTCAAATGAAAATAGATTATAAGAAATTCATTTTTGTTTCATTATGAAAAAAATCGATAAACGATATCATCTGAATTCGTCATAATAATTTGTGCAATAATGAAGTCTCGGAAGCGATAAAATTAGAGGAATAAAGATCTGTTTGCTAGAACCTTTATTCAACCTATGAGCGTATGTCGATACAATTTTTCCGATACCGATATTTGTTCTATGACGTACAGGTGTAGAAGGACATAGACCAGTAAATCTCTATGAAACTTCAATGTTATATAAATGTTTGTCTCCACGCTTAAATTTACGATGGAGAGTAAGATAGCGACTGGCGGCTGTCTGTATACGACGTACATATTTTTTCACGCGAGTGGGGCAGGAACTCAAAAAGGGGGAGTCAGCCAATCACAATTGGCTACGTGGAATACGAAAAGCTCACTAGTATATACATAAGTATATGGAAACATTTCAATTTAAGTTCCTTTTATCGCTGAATTAGTATCATCTACTACCATTTACTCTCATCTACTCGATTAGTGAAAAATGAGGATCACCGTGGGTATTCTATTCCTTGCTTTTGCTGTCTTCCTTGATTCTATTGGTAAATATATAATAATATAACATCTTTACTTCTCTTACTTCTTCTCCCTCTACATCGCAACCCCTACCATTCTTCATATCCCGCACTTCTCATACTTTCTACCTCTCCAATTTCGGACTTCACCTTTCTCTACTTCCGCTCCCCTGACATCACCCAATTACACTCGGTCCTCTTAATTTCTAACCCCTCACATCCCACACTTCCAATCCCATTTCTTCCCTCACTTCTCCATATTTTGCTTCCCCTAAATTTACTCCCATACTTCCTCTACTCCTCCCTTCCATCACTTCCCTTATTTTTCCATCCTCTACTTCCCATATGAATTTCATTCTTCGAAAGTTGTCATGTTGACAGACAATGACGACAGACAGGAACCGAAGTAAAAATTTGGCGACACTCAATTTTTACGTAAAATCAATAACTTCCATTTGAGATGAGAATTTCTTAATTGAAATCGTCATAATAAATAATGTCAAATAATATCATTATTTGCGAATTTTGGAAATTTTCCATAAATTTCCGGAAATTCTGGAAATTTTCAAATTTTTTCCAAAAATCTTTGGTTAACTAAAATTTCCGGTAATTTTGCCATTTTCCATAAATTAACGGAAATTTGCCAATTTTTCATACATTTCTGTAAATTTTTGGAATCTTCATGAAAAGCTTTGGATACTTTGAATTTCTGGACATTTTCGGTAATATACATATTCTTCGGCTCATTTACAGCTCGCCTTTAGCTCGCTTCCAACTTGCCTGCGATTCGCCTACAACTCCCCTTTAATTCGCCTCTGGCTCGTACAGCAAATTTCACACTCGTGTGGAACTGCTTACTTTCCGCACTTGTAGCTCAATATACTGTTGTATTTCTTCTTGCAGTATGCAGTTCACAGCCCGACGAGAAACCTAATATCGAACGTAACCCTGGTCCTTTTTCTTCTTCTTCTGCTGTTCGACAAAAACATTCACCTGACCGGACATCTTCTCAGGAGCCTCCACTTCGAGAAAGATCTATTTCTCCTCAGGGCAAGCCTCCTTCAGATCAAGTACTTGGATGTACAATAGAAGAACTTGGATACGTTAGGCTTATTCCTCGCAGAAATCGCAACCAGAAATTTGAATTCCGAAGATACGTTATTCCTGCCGGTATGCCAATCAGATTTCGGGAAGAACTGAATAAATATGTGCCCGTGCCAACCCGAGAATATATTGTATTATCAACATCCAATGATGACATTCTTGCAACATTAGATGACAGTGGTATTCTTCGTGGAATTTATAGGACAGATACAAATAAATCGCGAATAAAAATAAATATGATAAGCGGCGCAGTTGATAATTTGACTCCAGATGAGAGGAGGGACTGTCCAGTAGGCAAAACTCAACTAATGTTCGCAAATAGTTTTATTAAAACTTATACAAATTATGATTCACTACAGTTTGAATGGAAACCCAATATCGAACATAATCCTAGTTCTTCTTCTTCTTCTTCTGCCAGACAGTCCAGGTCTCCTCCGGGGTGGCCTTCTTCTCATCAAATACTTGGATATTCACTTGCAAAACTTGGATATATTCGGCTTATTCCCCAGGAAAATCAGAACCGGCGATTCGAGTTTCGAAGATATGTTATTCCTGCTGGTTTGCCAATTAGATTGCGTGGAGGACCGACTAGATATATGCGCGTGCCAACCCAAGAATATATTGTTTTATCAACATCCGAAGGTATCGTTTTTGCAATACTGGAGTATACTGGATTTCTTCGTGGGATATATAATGCAGATACATATCGTTATAGAATAAAGATAAACATGATAAGCGGTGAAGTTCACGATATGACTGTAACGGAAATAAAGGAATGTCCCGTAGGCAGACGTTTTCCAATCTTTCCACGTTGTTTCAATGAGGTTACTTCCAATGAAGATACTCTACAGCATGTGTATCATTAATTGATAGAAAAAAGATGTACTAAGAAATAATATTATTTGTTCCGTAGTCAGATCAAAGTTATATAAAAAGATTTAAATTCAAATGTATTATGGTTATCAAGGCTTCTATTGTTTCATCTTTTGCTAATCCTCGCAAGTCCATTCAAATTTTTTGTTCTTCGAATGATCAAAATTCAGATAGTTACATGATTTTGAGTTTTCAGGCGCGAGTTTTTTTGAGTTTTATCAGTTTTTTAGTGCAGTCGCGTACCACATTATCCACGCGCAAAGATATTTACAGCTGATATGTGGAAGCGATTTCTGAATTGTTATTGTTCAAAATTTTACATCAATGCAAATAATGAACAAATTTTGATTCTTCTCTTTTTCGTCTATCAATTGGCAAACAACATTCCGACTTTTATTATCTTTCGGTTTCAATGCACAGGAGTGTTTGCAAGCGAAAAATTATTCATGAGAAATATTATTTGTTATGGAAAAATTATAATATCCAATAAAATTATATTATCATTATTAAGTTTTTTGATTTCAAGGTGCCCTTTTGCTTGTTTTTTGTTTTGTCTTTTTAATGTCTTTACATCAGTTTTGGGCCCTATGTGAATGTTTGGTCCTGTGTCCGTTGAGTTGCCAAATCAAATAAGGGCTCATAAAATTATTTTGCCGGAAGTGGGAAGATCCCTGGAGGCTTTCTGAGGAAATTTTAATTTTTGAAGACAATATCTAGATGCAGAACTTCATTGCGCATTTTTTCTCCCGGAGAGAAAAAGTTGTAGCTTATTGAATTTTCTGCTTAAAGGTAAGCAACTGTCTTTTTTGGAAAAATCTATTTTAATTTGTTTTTCATTTCAACTCGTACTCAATCAGTGAGTCAGGGTATGGAATTTTTCAATAAAATTTGTACAGAATGCGGATTAAAATTTCTTTCGACTGATAGTGCAAAAGGAATTACAAAAATTATTTGAAAAAATTGTTAATAATTAAAAGATACTCAATGATTTTTTTAATAAGGAGATTAATTTTCCGAGAAAAAAGACGAATTCTCAACTGAAATCAGAAATCTTCAACCAAACAAGTTAATTTTCAACACAATAGTTTATTTTTTAACCAAGTAGTTGAATTTTGAACCAAAAAATAATAATAGTTGAATCCGCAACCAATAAGATGAATTTTTAATAAGGACGAATAATCTTCTTCCAAAAAGAAGAATTTTCAATAAAATTGTTCAACTTTCAAACCAAACAATTCTTTTTGATTGGGAAAAGGCAAAAAATGTCGGGCAAATCATAACTTGAAGGTAAAAATTAATTTTAGTACAAAATGAAAATTTCGACCAACTATTTTTTTTTAGGTTCAATTGTTCATTTGGTTTTGAGATTATATAAATGTAATTATGCACACATTAAATTAAAATTAAATCAGGCATGACTCCCTTTATCACCAATCAAATTGGTGTTCACAAAATAATGATAAATAAATAAATAATAACCGCTCAAGCAGTCAGACGCTTGGACTTCAGGTTAGAGGTCGGGCTTCGATCCCTGTGCCAGTATAGGTAATTAAATAATAAATTCAAATAATTAATAGATTCAATGAGGATTTCAAAAATTAAAAAATCAAGAAATTATTCTATTTTTTAACAAGGTTGTAGTGGATCGTATCCCATCTCAGGTGCGGGCGAACCCATCATACATTTGGCTGTAACCAAATTTCTATATAATAGTGATAATGATAATTCGAATTTGAGGGAAGGAGGGTCGCGTCAAAAATTATGGTTGGCAATCATGGCTTTTAAAAAAATTCATAGTTGAAAAGTGTACTATTATATTTTCAGTTGATAATTCCTCTTTTTTTTTCTCAAAAATTGTATTATTTAGTTGAAAACCTAATCATTTTGTTGAAAATTCAACAATTTTGGTCTAAAGGTAGTCTTTTTGGTAGAAAATTAATTTTCTTGGTTAACAAAATTATTTTATTAGTTGGAACTTCAACTATTTGGTTGAATGTTGAACTCTTTTGCTATGGACTTCACACTTTCTTCTACCATCGGTGCACAAAAATCATGTAGTTTCACAGTGTACTTTTGGCTTTCATCATAAAAGTCGTTATCATTTCCAAAATGGTGATTTTGCACTTGAAAATTTTGAAAAAATATAGGCATGTGGACGCTTCACTCAGATTCTAACAAATATTTGTGAAGGTGGCTGTACATAGGTTTTTGCGGTCGCTGAATCCGAATCTAGTGTCATTTTTAGAAATTCAGAATGGCGGATCCAATATGGCGGCCGAAATTTTGAGAGATAATTGGAACTGGATGAAATTGTCTCTACCTAGGTTTTTGGGGTCGCTGAATCCGAATATATCGTCAGATTTTCGAAATTCAATATGGTGGATTCAATATGGCGAACAAAATTTGAAAATGTTTGGAACTGGATGAAATTGTCCGCGCATAGGTTTTTTGGGGTCGCTAAATCCGAATCTAGTGTCAGATTTTCAAAATTCAAAATGACTGAGACAATAGGGTGGCCAAATTTTGTAAAAATATTTGGGACTGAACAACATTGTCCGTACGTAGGTTTTTGGGGTCGCTGAATCCGAATCTAGTGTCAGATTTCCGAAATAGCAGATAGCGGATCCAGAATGGCGGCCAAAATGTTGAAGAACGTTTACTTTTTGCTATATTTAATTCGCTATCTGGAATTTCGGAAATCTGACACTAGATTCGGATTCAGAGACTCCAAAAACCTACGTACGTTAGCAAACAAGACAGAAACTGGTACTAAAATAAGACTATTTGTGAGATCATATTAGAACGACCAAAAAAGGATCCCAGATAAAAATGAATGCCAAGTTTTTACTGTGTTGTTTTACATATATGAGATAACGGCTGCTAATGTATATATTTGTACTCTGAAAATTCCCCTACAACTCCAAGTTTTCCAGGTGAGCATAGAAACCTTGATGTTTTATTAAAAAATTCAATAGAATTTAATTGAAAAAACTCAGTTCAATTTAAAAAATGTTGATTTAAGGAGTTTGCAATTGTCCAATACCATCTTTTACATACCAATGCGATCATCAAATTCTATTTCGAAATAGAAAATAATCCACGGTATAAGTCGTACGTACCTGAAACACACAATAAATGTATACGTTAGTATTTAACACAATGATCTAATCTGAAAATCTAAACTTAAAAAAGTATAAAATTAAAATTAAAATCTAATATTAAGATCTAAAGTCGCACTTAAGATATTAAGTTAAAATTAAGTATATCCTGTAATCTTATTTATCAATTTATTTATTTATCATCTCAGAATTAGAGTAATAAAATATATGAAACCGCTTTTAATTTTCATGTTAGTACATTGGACAGAAAAATCCCGACCACTAAATTACATTCCCAGTTTCTTAAAACCATGATTCTGGTTCACATACATGAATACGGCAATTTATCAGGCCTGCGGAGCGAAACTCAAGTCCCCCTTTTCAGCGTATAGTCGTATGAAAGCCATTTGTAAATTTGCACTGTAAAAATTAGAGATTTATTTTTTTACGGTATTTTTTTTCGCGTCCTATTTTTGAAAAGGATAACTCCATGCTGTTATTTTTGGTGCTCAAAGAAACGATTCTAGATTCCCACCAGTGGTCTTATTTAGGTACCACTTGAGACTAATTTTTCTCACCCTTATGGTTTTGACAGTCCATGACGTCGAAAATCATGACGCCATTGATTTTTGAAGAAATTTTGAATGTCAATTTTCAAAGACAATATCTAGGTGCAGAACTTCATTGCGCATCTTTTCTTCCCAGATAAAAAGTTGTAGCTTTCTTATTTTTCTGCTTAAAGCTAAGAAACTCACTTTTTTGGGAAAAATTGATTTCAATGATGAAAAATGCAAATTGCGCCGCAATTCGATTGTCGAACTTATCGAACAAAATCGCCACCTTTAGAACGTTTAGATTGCGTTGAATTCACCTATGTTCAAATTAGTTTATTGAACAATCTAAAAAGTATGTAGCTTCAAAGACCAAGGTTTTCCACAAAAATCATTGTTTCAAAATCTTGGGTTTAACTCATCACCAAATACGGTGAATTGTTTCCGAACATTTTTTTATATCATGAAATCAAGACCAACTCATACTCTCCAGATTTCAATCGAGGCCACAAATAAATATTACGTAATTGCTAAGCAATCATAAAAAATGTCTACCTGTGGAATAGAAATTTCTGCGAAACTAAAAATAGGAGATTCGTTGCGTGCGCTAATATCAATCTTATGGAAGAACTCTACAGGGAGAGTTTTCTTACTCAAAATAACATTTTTAGTAAGCTCAGGTCTTCTCAAGCTAATCAGATACCATCATTTTTGATATTTCGTCGACATTGGATTGCATATCATTTGACCAATTTCAACGGATTGAAGATCTTTCCACTCAAAAACAAAACATAAAATTTGACAAATTACTTCCACTAAGGCATACACCAGTAACTAATACAGTAAAAACATCTCTAACCAGCATCTCAGCAATACAATGATTTCGGCCTTACCTAAAGCACATAATTTTGCAGTAATTCCCTCCAAAATCTCGAAAGAAGAAATTATCAGTATTTTGGAATCCACAATATATACCCTTTCACCCAGAAAAGCGAATGACATACGGCGTAGGACGGCCAACATCTTATGCCAAGCTCCACTTCCCTCCTCAAACTTAACAGAACAAGAAGAAACAGCAATTGAAGAACTCAATCGGAATAAAAAGATCATGATATAACCCGCAGACAGAGGCAGCATAACAGAAATAATGAATAAAGAAGACTATAACAACAAAATCATGGACCCTTCTTACTGAGGATACATATAAATAACTTAAAAAGGACCCCACAGAAACAATAGTCAGCAGAACAGAAACCCTTCTAAAAGACTCAAAACTTGACAGCGATACAATATCTAAATTAAACCATATTAATCCCATCTCTCCAAAACTTCACGGACTCCCAAAAAAACCACAAAAACAACACCCCACTCAGACCGATCGTCAGCGCAATAAACTCACCAAATTACAACCTAGGACGCTTTCTCATGAATAAACTGAATCGTTTCACAGGAAACTCTATCACACACGCCCAAAACTCCCTTGACTTCATCAAAAAGATAAACAGATTCACATTCAATCCCAAGACATCCAAGTGAGTTTCACCGTGGTTTCTCTTATTACGAAAGTACGAATCTCTGAAACAATCGATATTAATAAATCCTTTGCAAACTTCCCCTCCGATTGCATAAATTTGATGGAACACTGTCTTAATAATACTTTCTTCTCTTTCAATAACCATTTCCACGAAAAACAGGAGGAGCAGCAATGGGATGTCC
This sequence comes from Andricus quercusramuli, assembly GCA_932178445.1. Classification (NCBI taxonomy): domain Eukaryota; kingdom Metazoa; phylum Arthropoda; class Insecta; order Hymenoptera; family Cynipidae; genus Andricus; species Andricus quercusramuli. The sequence goes on along the minus strand of CAKNXH010000641.1, from coordinate 14,351 downwards.
AATCTCACCTGTAATAGCCAACGCCTTTATGAAACATCTAGAAACTAAAATCTTCAACCAATCCAAGCTTAAACCAGAATTTTGGTGCCGTTACTTCACAACACTGCTGTCATCTGGACACATGGACTAGATGAGCTACACAAGTTTTCCGCTTCCATCAATCGATTGCACCCACATATCCAGTTCAACGTGAAAATTGAACAAAATGGTAAATTGTCTTCCTTGAACGCATTAGTTTACAAAAAATCTGATAAAACATCAGAACATGAGGTTTTTATGAAACCCTCATATACAAACAGATGAATACGTGCATCCTACCAGCGCCACCCATCTTGAAAGCAATCAGTCATCAACCTTTCAGTGATCCGGGAGCATATAAAATACTTTGCTCAAAAGGTCGATTTCATAAAAAATTAACACTTTTGGTTTCAAGGTTAGTTTTCAGGCTCCCGTAGATAATTTTCAACAAGCCCCTATACTTTCCCGTAACATTACCCCAAAACCTGAAAAATTATTCCAAAAACTCAAAAAAGTGATCTTTCCCATTCATTTCATACGGGAAACTTCAAAAGTTTAATTTTTAATTTTAATTTAACGTCTTATGGGGGAGAACTAACAGACGTTTGTCTGATTACGCTGGACTGAATTTGCTTATTCCATTCACTTTCAACTCCTGCACCCTCACTACATGAATGAACTCTAAACTTTTTCCCTTATTGAGCGTTTCAGGGTGAAAATCTATTGAATGACTTACAGCTTGAAATCCTGTTTTTATTAAAATTTTCATCATCAATCCGCTTGTTGACATTCGACTGGTAATTTTTAGGTTTATGTTCATGCTTTAAGACGTAAATAACGTTTTTCAAGACGAAGCAAAATAATATAGGGAACTTTATTCCAAAAAAGATTTAGTGAAAAAATGGTCTATTAATTCCAGTTGAACCCGTTCTAGTTAAGTTGTTGCCGGCATGAACATAACCCTGAAAATTACCGTTCGAATGTCAACAAGCGGATTAAATTAAATTATTTTAATTTAATTTAATTTAATCCGCTTGCTGACTTTTTAAGTATTTTTCCCTCAATTAAAACGTAGTGCATGTCAAATAAAAAAAAATTTATAGAAAATTTATATTTGTTTCATTAACAAAAAAATCGATAAACGATATCACATGAATTCGTCATAATAATTTTTACAATAATGAAGCCTCGGAAGAGATAAAATTAGAGGAATAAAGATCTGTTTTCTACAACCTTTGTCAAACTGTGAGCATATGTCGAGATAATTTTTCAGATGCCGCTATTTGTTCTATAACATACAGGTGTACAAGGGCATAGGCCAGTAAATCTCTATGATACTTCGTTGTATTAAATGAATGTTTGTCTTCACGCTTAAATTTACTAATGGAGAGTAACATAGCGACTGGCGGTTGTCTATATACGACTTAGATATTTTTTTGTGCGAGTGGGGCAGGAAGTCAACAAGGGGAGCCAGCAAATCACAATCGGCTACGTGGAGTACGGAAAGTCCACTAGTATATACGTATATATATGGAAACATTTCAAAAAAAATTTATTTTCTCGCTGAATTAGTATCATCTACTGTCATTTACTCTCATCTACTCGATTAGTAAAAAATGAGGATCACCGTGGGTATTCTATGCCTTGCTCTTGCTGCCTTTCTTGATTCTATTGGTAAATATATAATAATATAACATCTTTACTTCTCTTACTTCTTCCTCCTCTACGTGACAACCCCTCACATTCTGCAACTCTCACACTTCTCATACTTTCTACCTTCTCAATTACCTGACTTCTCCTTTCACTTTCAGTCGCATCTCTTCCCTCACTTCTCCATGTATTATTTCCCCTTAATTCACTCCCATACTTCTCCTACTCCTCCTCACCATGACTTGCCTTATTTTTCCATCTTATACTTCCCATATGAATTTCATTCTCCGAAAGTTGTCGTGCTGATAGACAATGAGGACAGACAGAAACCGAAGTAAAAAACATTACTCGTTCATCAGTGAGACCAAAACGTCGAATCTTGATGAATTTGGCGATGCTTAATTGATACATAAAGTCAATACCTTCCATTTGAGATAAGAATTTCTTAATTAAAATGTTCATAATAAATAATGTCAACACTATCATTATTTGCGAGAGACAATCTTAAAACTGATGGCGTCTTTATTCCACATATATGTGAGATAACGGCTGCTTATGTATATATTTGTACTCCGATGATGTAATGGAATATTCCTCAGATACAGTTGTTAACCAAACCGTTCACTAATGCATTGATACGTTTTTTCCCCTTTTTTGCGAAAATGAGGAGGCTCTGTACTTTTGTTTTCACTTTTGCGATCATCGTTAATTCTATTGGTGAATATAATAATATAATCTATCTGTAATTCTTATTATATGTCGTATGAAACATACATGAATAGGGCTATTTATCAGGTCTGCGGAGCGAAACTCAAGTCCCCCTTTTCAGCGTATATTCATATAATAGCCATTTGCATATTTAAACTGTGAAAACTTGAGATTTCTCTTCTTTACGGCATTATTTTTTTTCGCGTCCTATTTTTGAAAAGTATAACTTCATGCTGTTATTTTCGGTGCACACAGAAACGATTCTGAGTAGTGAGTTCCCACCAGTGGTCTCATTTAGGTACTACTTGAGACTAATTCTTCTCGCCCTTATAGTTTTGATAGTCTATGACGTCGCAAATGGTGACACCATAGATATACATGGCGATTACATACTTACGAACTTGAAAAGTCGGTTCCCACGACTCGCACTGGAAAGATACACTCATGAATTATGTCCCTCTTTTCCCCATGGTGCACAATATACTATTAAGCTTACCACGAAGAAATTACTTTTAAACATAATAATAATGAATTTTCAAGCAGATAGTAGAACCTAAACAAATTAATTTGGTAATTCCGATCAAACAGTTGGCCTCCTGAACCAAGATTTGGATTTTCAATTACGACAGAGGAATTTTCAACAATAAAGCTAATTTTTTCTTGAAATAGTTGAATTTTCAAGCAAAGAAGATGAATTTTCAAAAAAGTTATCGAATTTTTAGGTAAAATTAATTAATTTTCAACAATGATTTCTGAATTACTCATCAAATGGTTGAATTTTAAACCTGCGAAAACATTTTCTACCAAATAGTCAAATTTAAGAAAATGTAAAAAAAAATAAAATAGGAAAGAAAAAATGATAAATTTCCCTTCAAAATGGATTTAAAAAATTGCAACTAAATCATTTACAATTATGTTAATATAGAAGAGGAAGATTGTATATGCATATATGTATCATTATATTATATATTATTATCTCATTTATAAAATCAAGTCGCCTACAACGTATGATGCTTATTGAAATCCATAGTTTTTTTTTTACCAATAGGCACCAAATTATGCACACATATTCTTTGGGTTCCCATGCCGCGGATAACAGCTAGTATATTGTATATTATATATCATTATCATTATTACATATGCATATCAATACATGCATTCCTTAATGTATTTAAATATAGGATATGTCTTCTTGCAGAATGCAGTTTACAGCCCGACGAGAAACCTAATATCGAACGTAATTCTCATCCTTCTTCTTCTTCTGCTGTTCGACAACAACATTTACCTGACCGGAGATCTCCTCAGGAGCCTCCACTTCGTGCCAGATCCATTTCTCCACGTCAGGGCAAGCCTCCGTCAGATCAAGTACTTGGATGTACAATAGAAGAACTAGGATATGTTCGGCTTATTCCTCGCACAAATCGCAACCAGAAATTTGAATTCCGAAGATACGTTATTCCTGCCAGTTCGTCAATTCGATTTCGAGCAGAACGAAATAGATATGTGCCAGTGCCAACCCGAGTATATATTGTATTATCAACATCCAATGATGAAATTCTTGCAATATTAGATGATAGTGGTATTCTTCGTGGAATTTATAGGACTGAGCGAGATCATTCGCGAATAAAAATAAATATGGTAAGCGGTGCAGTTGATAATTTGACTCCGGATGAAAGAAGGGACTGTCCAGTAGGAAAAACTCAACTAATGTTCTCAAGCAGTTTTATTAAAACTTCTACAAATTACGATTCACTACAGTTTGAACGGAATCCCAATTTTGAGATTAATCCTACTTCTTCTTCTTCTTCTGCCACACAGTCCAGGTCTCCTCCGGGCTGGCCTCCTTCTCATAAAGTACTTGGATATACACTTGCAAAACTTGGATATATTCGGCTTATTCCCCTGGCAAATCAGGACCGGCGATTCGAGTTTCGAAGATATGTCATTCCTGCCGGTTTACCAATTAGATTTCGAGGAGGACCCACTAGATATACACCCGTGCCAACCCAAGAATATATTGTTTTATCAACATCCGAAGGTATCGTTTTTGCAATACTGGAGTATACTGGATTTCTTCGTGGGATATATAATGCAGATACATATCGCTATAGAATAAAGATAAACATGATAAGCGGTGAAGTTGACGATATGACTGTAACTGAAATAAAGGAATGTGCCGTAGGCAAACGCTTTCCAATCTTTCCACGTTGGTTTAATGAAGTTGCTTCCAATGAAAACAGCCTACAGCATGTGTATCATTAATTAAATAGAAACAAGATGAACCAAGATATAATATTGTTTGTAATCCGTAGTCAAATCAAAATTAAATAGAAAGATTTGAATGCAAATGTATTATGGTTATGAAGGCTTCTTTTATTTTATCTTTTGCTAATCCCCATGAAACCATTCAAATTTTTTTCTTCGAATAATCGAAATTCACAGAGTTACATGATTTTGAGTTCTCACACGCGAGTTTTTTGAGTTTTATTAGTTTTTTAGTGCAGTCGCGTAGCCTCATTATCCACGCGCAAAGACATTTGCAACTGATATGTGGAAGCGATTTCTGAATTGTTATTGTTCAAAATTTTACATCTATGCAAATAGTGAGCAAATGTTGATTCTTCTCTTCTTCGTCTATCAATTGGCAAGCAGCATTCCGACTTTTATTATCTTTTGGTTTCAATGCACAGGAGTGTTTGCAAGCAAAAAATTATTTATAAGAAATATTATTTGTTATGGAAAAATTATAATATCCTACAAAATTATATTATCATCATTGAGTTTTTTGATTTCAAAGTAATATTTTTACAAAAAATCACTCTCTTTTATCGACAATGTGTATTGGATCATAAGAACGTATCATTCGATATTATTCATTAATTTTATAAACAAAAAACTGGAAAATTAAAAAATGTAATGTACGAAAGATTATGAAAGACTTGATTCATCTCTGCCTTGCTATGCACACGTAATTTTTCTATTTGTAGTTCATTATTTAAATCATTTTTCATACCATTTGTTAAATATGGTTAATTTTAGGATAGGAATAGAACACTCGAATTTCTATTGAAAAAATCAACTTTCAACTAAAAGCATACTAATTTCGCCGGAAGCGGGAAGATCCTTGGAGGCTTTCTGAAGAAATTTTAATTTTCGAAGACAATATCTAGATGCAGAACTTTATTGCGCATGTTTTCGCCTCGAAAGAAAAAATTGTAGCTTATTGAATTTTCTGCTTAAAGGTAAGAAACTGCCTTTTTTGGAAAAATCTATTCTACTTTGTTTTTCATTTCCACTCCGGCTCAATCAGTGAGTCAGGTTTTGGAATTTTTCATTAAAATTTGTACAGAATGCGGATTAAAATGTCTTTCGACTGATAGTGCAAAAGGAATTACAAAAATTATTTGGAAAAATTGTTAATAATTCAAAAATGCTTAATGATTTTTTTGATATGGAGATTAATTTTTTACGAAAAAAAGACGAATTCTCAACTACAATCAGGAATCTTCAACCACACAAGTGAATTTTCAACAAAATAGTTTATTTCGCAACCAACTAGTTGAGTTTTGAACCAAAAAATAATAATAGTTGAATCTGCAACCAATAAGATGAATTTTTAATATGGAGGAATAATTTTCATCCAAAAAGAAGAATTTTCAATAAAATTGTTCAACTTCCAAACCAAACAATATTTTTTCAATCGAAAAAGACAAAAAGAGTGTCGGGAAAATTATAACTTGAAGGTAAAATAATTTTTAGTACAAAATGAAAATTTCGACCAACTATTTGTTTTTCAGGTTCAAAACAAAAACCCTTCTAAAAGACTCAAAACTTGACAGCGATACAATATCTCAATCGAAGCCTACTAATCCCATCTCTCCAAAACTTCACGGACTCCCAAAAATCCTCAATAACAAAATCCCACCCAGACCGATCGTCAGCACAAGAAACTCACCAACTTACAACCTAGCACAATTCCTTATCAAGGAACCAAATCCTTTCACAGGAAACTCTATACTGTAAAAACTAGGATTCGATTTAGAACTTAATTCGGTATTAAAACAGTTCACGCAACAAAACAATCCCACTTCAGTTTGATCCGCCAATCTAATAAAATAAGGTCGATTTGTGGATTGAAATAGGCTCGAAATGAGGATCATCTGTCAATAACTAAATCTGATAAAACAAATTCTCTTCTGTCAAGTTTAGAAGCCAACGTAACCTATAGGGCTGAAGTTCGCGACGTATGAGTGTGACGGTTGAACACTAATTTTTACGAATTTTTAATTTCATCTATTTTTTGTTTTTTGTAAGAGTGAAGTTTGGGAAAATTGAAACAATGCACCCTCTGAATCAATTTAGTTCGCTATCTCGGATCATTCATCAATCTGAAGTTGGCAAACTAAACAAGACAGAAACTGGTACTAAAATAAGACTATTTGTGAGATCATATTAAAACGCCCAAAATAGGATCCCAGATCCTATTTTGTAGGATCTCTCATTACGAAAGTACCAATCTCTGGTACATTCGATATTAATAAATCCTTTGCAAACTTCCCCTCCGATCGCATACCTTTGATGGAACACTGTCTCAATAATACTTTCTTCTTTTCAATAACCATTTGCACGAAAAAACAGGAGGAGCAGCAATGGGATGTCCAATCTCACCTGTAATGGCCAACATCTTTATGAAACATCTAGAAAGTAAAATCTTCAGCCTACCCAAGTTTAAACCAGAATTTTTGTGCCGTTACTTTGACAACACTGCTGTCATCTGCAGACATGGACTAGATGAGCTACACAAGTTTTCCGTTTCCATCAATCGATTACACCCCAATATTCAGTTCAACGTGGAAATTAAACAAAATTGAAAATTGCCTTTCTTGAACGTACTAGTTTACAAAAAATCTGATAACACATTAGAACACGAGGTTTTCATAAAAACCTCATACACACACAGATACCTACGTGCCTCCTACCACCGCCAACCATCTTAAAAGCAATCAGTCATCAACCTCTCAGTGATCAGGGAATATACAGGGTGATTCACACTTCATCATACACCTTGTATATACAGATTCCTTGTAAAAAACCAAACAAAAAATCACAATGGCAAAATGTTGTACGCTCAATAGTTTTCAAGCTATTGATAATAGCAGCGAGCCAATAGGAGGTTGTTATTCTCGCGCGTTCATGAGCATCTTGCGCGAACGAACTGTTGATGTCTTACTTGAAGTTGGTATGAGAATGCCTGTTCAGATTGTATAATTTATCCTCCGTTTATATTTGCAGAAGATTTTGACTCTGGTGCAACTTCACACGTAAACGAGATTCGGAAATTATCAAGTATCTTTCACTGGCAACAAAATTGCAAAACATTTCTCGAGGAGTTAATTACCTAAATTGAATGCATAATTTGCTTTGAATTCTGCAGAAGCCTACTGAATTCTTTGCATTCTGCAAAATTAGTCAAGTTACATCGACTGCTCCGCTAGCAATGAATGAAGCTGAACTTGTTATTTGAATTCCACAGAATTCATCCGAATTCCGTAGAATTTCCTTCAACATTTTTTCATTACAATTTAAAAAGTTTTAAATACTTTTCAAGCTATGAGAATACAAATTGAATTATTTGGTATTTGAAAACTTTTAACATCTCTAAATTTCGTAATTATTTGCGAATTAGTCAAGTTATGTCGAGGACTTAGCTTCCAGCGAGTGATGATGTAATCGATTCTTGAATTCCACAGAATTCTTTAAGATGCCTTGTAACATTTTTGAATATTTAAAATCTTTTTGAATGTCATCGAATGTTTTTAAATGTAAATTTCTAAATCCAATTCCGGCTAGTATTTCAAACAACAAAGAAATGAAAGAAGGCCCTGCTAATGTAGAAACTCAGTTAAAAAACTGTCCAAAAATCTTTGGAGCTTTCTTTTCTCAACATACTTAGCAATTTCTTCAGAAGCTCATGATATTCCTCCGTCAAAACCAGACTCTTAGTGGGATTCTTCAGTTGAAAAATTACCTAAAAAGCTTGCGAAAGCGATGTTATAAAAATTTATCAGATGTGGTTCATTATTTCTGTAAATAATAAAGACTCTCATAACTTTCAATTACTTCACAATTTCTAAACTCTCGTAAGAGTCTGAGAGTTTAAGAAATGATTTGGTTTTGTAATAAAAAATAATTTTTAAATGAAATGTAAGATATAAGTAACGAACTTCATGAGATAAAATTAGAAGTTGTCAGTCACCTGTTGTTTTCCCGAAACTGACATTTGCATTTTCACTGATACGACAGCGCAATCTCACAAAAGTTAATTTGAAGTGGAATAATTATGAACTATACCTCAGAAGAGTATACCGAAATGTTAATAAGGTGTGGTGAATGTGGGCGGAACGGGAATGCAACTTCACGAGAATACGCATTAAGTTTTATAAACCGAAGGCACCCTAACCTACAACAAATTCTGCATTTAGTGAATAGAGCGAGAGAAACAGGAAATTTAGTTCCTGTTCGAAGAGGCTGTGGACCAGGAGATGCAGAAATTCAGTTGCCTGCGCATGATGAAGAGGCAATTGTGAATAGTGTTCTAGAAGAACCTGCCATCGGTATACGGGGTCTTGCCGCAATGCATGAAACAAGTTACAGTACGTGCCAAAGGGTGTTGTTAAAGAGTAATCTTTAGGCGTATCACTTTTTAAGAGTGCAAAAGTTGCAAGAAAATTACTTTCCCAGACGACTACAATTTTTCAACTGGTTGCTAGGACGACATGCCAATGATCCAAATGTTGTAAAGAGCATTACGTTTACTGATCAATGCACCCTTACAAGAAATAGAATTTCTGATTCTTGAAATTGGCATCGTTATGGTTTCGAAAATCCTCATCTCACACTTCCAACCCGAAATACTAAGAACCGAATCAGTATAAATTTATGGTGTGGTATTGTGGAGGAACATGTGGTAACCTTCCATTTCCTAAATACCATGCATTTAATCTTTATTCCTGATCCTCCGTATATTATTGTAAACTAATTTACACTAGATTGGTCCGTTTGAAATCAAGGGACATTTGAATGGTGAAATGTATGCCGAATTCCTGGAGAATCAATTGCCTGGCCTTCTAGAAGATGTGCCGTTGAATCTTCGTCAGAGACTCGTTTTCCAACAAGATGGAACTCCCGCACACAATTCGCTCGTTGCAAGAATACTTTTGAATAATATGTTTCCCAATGCTTGGATTGGCACACGCGGTCCACTTGTTCAATGGCCACCAAGATCACATGATCTTACTTCTTTTGACTTTTTTTATGGGGATTTCTAAAAGAAAAATTTTATCAGACGCCGGTGCATACCAGGGAAGAACTTCTTAATCGGTTACAAGAAGCATTTGCCTTAATTACCCCCGACATTCTTCGGAAACTGTCAAGCAACATTGTGCGGCGCGCTCAATTATGTGATGAACATGCAGGGCAACATTTTGAACAATATCTAAAATAAAAAATTGTAGGAAAATAACTTTTAAATAAATGTTCTTTTTCAGTAAACTGATACTTTAGTGATTTTTTCGTAACGAGATGGATTATGTTTCACATATCAAAAAACTGGAAACATTTTTAATTTTGCTTACCTAGTATCATAGCGAATTTTAAAATAAATAAGTTGAATTGAAAATAAAAAAAAACCGAACGTTCTTTAAGATTAGTAGACTTTCTTTCTTGAAAATTTATCAACAAGTCTGAAATACAAAAATACTTATTCTGCCCGAACAAGTCGTTCTTTTCCATTCCGTGCAGAATTTCAGTTACTTGTATTTCAACAAAATTAACAATAACTATAAGATTACAGAATGGAATGAACTTACTTTCGTAATAATTTATTTAGAAGCCTAAATAAGTAGTCTATTTGCTTCAAGATTTATGATGATTTTGATTTACATAACATTCAGACTCTTTTAAAAAAACAGGAAAGACTTCGGTTAGAACGAGTAAATAAAAATTTTATTGAAATTCAAGTTCGAAGAATTTGAAACAAGATATTCGATTTCTGCATTGCACTTTTTTATGAAACTGCAGATAAAAATGAGTTTCGAAGTTGAGATTTGCTATCTGTAATAATTTTGTTTAGATTTAGTATTTAAATCGGGGGATTCCCTAAACAAGTGGCAGTGATATGTTTAACGAACTTCACATTGTTTCGAACCTTTTGTCTCTGGTCTGACTGTTACGACTTTTTTTACTAACTTGAAGTAAGAAATCAACAGTTTGTTCACGCAAGATGCTCATGAACGCGCGAGAATAACAACCTCCTATTGGCTCGCTGCAATTATCAGTAGTTGAAAAACTATTGAGCGTACAACATTTTGCCATTGTAATTTGGTGTTTGGTTTTTTACAAGGAATCTGTATATACAAGGTGTATGATGGAGTGTTAATCACCCTGTTTAAAATACCTTGCTCTTATGGCAATGTCTATATTTTTGAAAAACCAGGAGAGCGGTAAGCCAATGTGTTAAGGAACATGAGAGTAAAGTCAGGATAAAACATGTCACGCAATAAGCATAAGCTGAGCATTACATCGATACAGTACATGGCATTTTATTTGACAAAACGTCTTTCATCGCAGAAACATACAATATTTTTTCAAGAAAACATAGAGGAGCAATAGAAATCTTGAAACACCCTGATGACATCAAGAGGGACAATGACTATAATACCAATCCAGTTTGGCTTTCCGTTCTCCCGGGTTTGAAAAAAAAAAATTGTTTGGCCAATTTAGTTTGCCCAGTCCCCTCGGTGGGGCTTTTGACTAATCACAGGCAATGTTCACGTGACATCAGCAAGACTCGTAGTTTCGCACACGATTGGAAACCGAAACACATTTCATTATGATGAATTATGCTTTCTGTGCCACGTCGAGGCGGCTCATATGTGAATCATTCTTTTAATTCAAAGGTTTGAAAGTGACTGGTGGCAAGTGATTGTTTAGAAATCAATTTTTTGTTGAGAAATCAAATATTTGAATGAAAGTTTGACTTTTTGGGTTAAAAATTTATCTCTTTTGGTAAGAAATCTTTGCCGGTTGAAAATTAAACATTTTTGTTGACAATGCAACGTATTGTTACATAAAATCTCAAGAATTGAAAGCGTTTGATATTGAATTGCATATGGTATCAACATTTGTGGGGTTTGAAATAATTCATTTCTCCATAATCCCTCTATTTTCAGAAAAAAAGCCCAAAATTCTCTTAAAAGAGAGGAAATGCTCTAAAAGAGAGGAAAGAGCATTTTGGGCTCTAAAGTGTGGAATTTTATTATTTTTTTATTCTTCTTGATTCATTATTGTAATTTGCAAGAGCATAAAAACGCAGCATTAACGTAAAATACGTGTTTAGCCAACGGCTACGTTACTTTCGAGGGAACTGCAAATTGACGTCAGCTAAATTACAAAGAATTTTATCTTGTAGTTATTGAATACACTGTGATTTGACCAAAACGAAACGTGTTCATACTGTGTCGCTTGAGATCTATTCACTTATACTTTTGATATTTGTTAATTATATTCAGTGAATAAATTTTGAATAATCCTGAAAAGCTGTCGTATGTACGAACGTTTTTTTAATAATAGGTACAGAGCTATTTTTTCAATGAGAAAGTATAAAATTATGGGAACGGAAATTACATTCTAAAGATTTCTTTACTTTTTGAATATTTTTTCCTTAATTGAAACGTAGTGCATGTCAAATAAAAATAGTTTATAAAACATGTATATTTGTTTCATTATGAAAAAAAATCGATAAACGATATCACATGAATTCACCATATTAATTTGTGCAATAATGAAGCCTCGGACTAGATAAAATTAGAGGAATAAATATCTGTTTTCTAAAACCACTGTTTAAACTATGAGCGTATGTCGATATAATTTTCCAGATACCGCTATTTGTTCTATCACATACAGGTGTACAAGGACACAGACCAGTAAATCTTTATGATACGTCGTTGTTAAATGAATGTTTGTCTCCACGCTTGAATTTACGATGGAGATTAAGATAGTGACTGGCGGCTGTCCATATACGACGTGGACATTTTTTTGCGCGAGTGGGGCAGGAAGTCAACAAGGGGAGCCAGCAAATCAAAATTGGCTACGTGGATTACGGAGAGCCCACTAGTATACACATATATATGGAAATATTTCAATTTAAGTTCCTTTTATCACTGAATTAGTATCATATTCTACAATTTACTCTCATCTACTCGATTAGTGAAAAATGAGGATCACCGTGGGCATTCTATTCCTTGCTTTTGCTTTCTTTCTTGATTCTATTGGTAAATATGAAATAATAACACATGTTTCCTTCTCTCACTTCTCCCTCCTCTACATCACAACCCCTCACATTTTTCACATCCCATACTTTTCATACCTTCTACCTCCTCAATAACCTGACTTCTCCTTGCTCTACTTCCGCTTCCCTCACATCCCCCAATTACCCTCGCTCCTTCTACTTCCCAACGCCTCACATCCCACACTTCGAATCCCATCTCTTTCCTCACTTCTCCATATTTTACTTCCCCTAAATTCACTCCCATACCTCTCCTACTTCTCTCCACCATCACTTCCCTTATTTTTCCATCCTCTACTTCCCATATGAATTTCATTCTTCGAAAGTTGTAGTGTTGACAGACAATTACGACAGACAGAATCCGAAGTAAAAACCATTACTCCTTAATCAGTGAGACCAAAAATGTCGAATCTTGATGAATTTGGCGAAACTCAATTTTTACATAAAACCAATACCTTCCATTCGAGATGAGAATTTCTTAATTAAAATGTTCATAATAAATAATGTCAACACTATCATTATTTGCGAGAGACAATCTTAAAACTGATGGCGTCGTTATTCCACATATATGTGAGATAACGGCTGCTTATGTATATATTTGTACTCCGATGATGTAATGGAATATTCCTCAGATACAGTTGTTAACCAAACCATTCACTAATGCATTGATAGGTTTTTTCTCTTTTTTTCCGAAAATGCGGATGGTCTGTACTTTTGTTTTCACTTTTGCGATCATCGTTAATTCTATCGGTGAATATAATAATATAATCTATCTGTAATTCTTATGATATTTCGTATAAAACATATATGAATACGGCTATGTATCAGGCCTGCGGAGCGAAACTCAAGTCCCCCTTTTCAGTGTATATTCATATAATAGCCATTTGTGTATTTAAACTGTGAAAACTTGAGATTTCTCTTCTTTACGGCATTATTTTTTTTCGCGTCCCATTTTTGAAAACTATAACTTTATGCTGTTATTTTCGGTGCAAATAATAATGGATTTTCAAGCAGATAGTAGAACCTAAACAAATTAATTTGTTAATTCCTGATCAAACAGTTGGCCTCCTGAACAAAGATTTGGATTTTCAATTAGGACAGGGGAATTTTCAACAATAAAGCTAATTTTTTCTTGAAATATTTGAATTTTCAAGCAAAGGAAATGAATTTTCAAAAAAGTTATCTAATTTTTAGGTAGAATTAATTATTTTTTAACAATTATTTCTGAATTACTAATCAAAGGGTTGAATTTTAAACCTGCGAAAACATTTTCTACCAAATAGTCAAATTTAAAAAAATGTAAAAAAATATAAAATAGGAAAGAAAAAATGATGAATTTCCCTTCAAAATGGATTTAAAAAATTGAAACTAAATCATTTACAATTATGTTAATATAGAAGAAGAAGATTGTATATGCATATATGTATCATTATATTATATATTATTATCTAATTTATAAAATCAAGTCGCCTACAACGTATGATGCTTATGGAAATCCATAGTGTTTTTTACCAATAGGCACCAAATTATGGACACATATTCTTTGAGTTCCCATAACGCGAATAACAGCTACTATATTGTATATTATAATAAATTTAAATTTAGAATTTAAAATTTAAAGATTTTTCGG
>CAKNXH010000640.1:52118-97417 GCA_932178445.1 Andricus quercusramuli | reverse complement strand
TTTTTATTAATTTTTTTTTTCAGATACAGACTGAAACGTGGAGCAGACTATGATAATTCGGATAACAGATTGATTACACCCGCCGCTTCATGTATACGTAAGTTTAAAATTTTATTAGCAAAATAAATTGTATTTACCCTGCCAACGGATAGTATCGGACCACTAACCGGATGACCTATTAAAAATTAGCCTTAACTTTGGAAGAAGATAGCACCGTCCAGAATATAGATAAAATTATTATTTTTACACTTTGGAAAGATTATTAAATTCTGCGTTAAATGAGCCTTAGTTGAAGTAATTTGGCCTTGTGGGTATTAATTTATCAAGTGAGAAAGACAAAAATAAAAATCTGTTTTTTAAGGAATTCTGTACTAATTCAGCTTTCTACAAGAGCCAGGAGAACGAATTGAAGAATTTTATATTTCACATAAGTGCTTTTTAGGATTTTACCTTTTATTTGAGTCATTGCACATTGAAAAATCTAAACGTGTTCATGAAATAATCATTTTTCTGGATGAAAAACATGTGTCCCACTTTACCCCGCATGCCCCTCTTCATCTAACATGCCCCATGTTTTCCTTAATGCCCTACTTTACCTCACAGGTCACAATTTAACCCACCTGTTCCACTTTACCAACCATATCCCACTTTACCCCACATTACCCAATTTACCCAACATGCCTCAATGTTTAAGGAATTTGGTACTTTAACTTCAACTCTTGGCGAAGGTCAAGAAAAATATGTCAATCAATTTTATGCTTTAAAAATGTGATCTTTAAGATTTAGTTCTTTACTTAAATCATTAAGCGTTGGAAAACCTCAATGGGGTCATTAAAAAAAAATTTTGTTCATGCAAGCATGCTAAATTTGAAATACATTACCCCACCGTTGTTCGACGGTGCAGTAACGTATTTTGAAGTTTTGGGATGAAAAAAATGAATCCCACTATACCCCGCATGTCCCACTCAACCTCACAGGTCACACTTGGCCTCCACCTGCTTCATGTTACCACATATGTCCCACTTTACCCTGAATGTCACACATTACTTTACACGTCTCGCTTTACCCTACATGTCTCACTTTACCTCACATGTCCCACATTACCCTAAATGTCCCACTTTATCTTACATGTCCTACTTTGCCTACATGTCCCATCTTACCTCACATGTTCCACTTCACCCCAGATGTCCCACTTTAACCCACTTGGCAGGAGTCATTAAACATTGAAAAATCTTGACCGTTTCACGAAATAATAATTTTTTGTGCGACCATGCTAAATCTAAAATACGTAACCACATCGCGGTTGGAACGTGTTATAATTTATTATGAATTCTTATGTATAAAGAATATATGTCCTACGTTACCCCACATGCCCTCTTTACCCAACATGCCCCAGTTTATTCAACATTTCCCACTTTATTCAATAGGTCACACTTTATTCACCTTTCCCACACTACCTAACATATCCCACTTAACCCCACCTGACCCAAATTACCCCACATGTCTCAATAAAATTCCAATTTTCGAGGAATTTTGTGCTTTAACTTCAAATCTTGACAGGAGCCAAGAAAAATGTATTATTTATTTTTATATTTTATAAATGTGATCTTTAGGATTTTCTAGCTTATTTGAAACATTAAGGATTGGAAAATCTTCACGGGTTCATTAAAACGAAATTTAATTTGTGCAAGCACGATAAATTTGAAATACATTGCCCCAACGTAGTTTGACGGCGCGGTAAAGTGTTTTAAAGTTTTCTGGATGAAAAAAATGAGTCCCACTTTACCCCGCATGTCCCACTTAACCTCACAGGTCGCACTTGGCCTCCACCTGCTGCACTTTACTACACATGTCCCACTTTACCCTCCATGCCCCACTTTACCTTACATGTCCCACTTTACCTAACATGTCCCAATTTACCCTACGTGTCCCACTCCACCTCACATTTCCCACTTTACCTCACATATCCCACTTTACCCCATATGTTCCACTTTACCCCACATGCCACAATGAAATTTCGGTTTTCAAGGAATTTTGTACTTCAATTTCAACGTCAAGTATTGGCAAGAGTCATTAAACATTGAAAAATCTTGACCGTTTCACGAAATAATAATTTTTTTGTGCGACCATGCTAAATTTAAAATACATTACCACATCGCGCTTGGACCGTGTTATAATTTATTATAAATTTTTATGGATAAATAATATGTGTCCCACTTTACCTCTCATGCCTCACTTCACCCCACAGGTCACACTTCGCCTCACTTGTCTCATTTTGCCTCGCCTGTACCACTTAACCATAGCTGCCCAACTTTACCCCGCATGCGCCACTTTAACACACATGTCTCACTTTAACCCACATGCCCTACTTTACCCCACATGTCTCACTTTACCCCAAATGCCTCGATAAACAATGAAAAAAATGATTTTTTTTGGTTCAAAATAATGTAGAGCCCATAAATCATGACCGATTTAGACGAAAAAAAAATTAAATTTATTGGTTGAAAAGTAGTCAAGTTGTGAAGTTGTTTATAAAAATGTTTATAGAATAAACAATTATTGTTGATTGGTAAAGAATCATAAGCGAAGGATTTTCTTGAGTAATTTAAAATTGAATCCATTGAAAATACGAAGTCTGCCGGTTGAAAATTGACGTTGATGAATAAAAAAATATTTAAAAAAACAAAATTCAAAAAGCAGCTTTCACAAATCTCTTGGAAATTTAGTTAGATTTAATTTGAACAAAAGCTCAAATCGCAATTAAATTGTAAGCTCTAAACTAGTTTATCTGTAAAAACTTTTTTGCCCTGACGGCTAGTATCGAACAATAACAGTGACCTATTAAAAATTAGCCTTGACATTGAACATTAGAAAATCTTCACGTGTTCATGATATAATCATTTTTCTGTATGAAAAACATGTGTCCCATTTTACCCCGCATGCCCCATTTTACCCCACATGCCCTTCTTTAAACCACAGGTCACAATTCAATACACCTGTTCCACTTCAGCACACAGGTCCCATTTTATCCCACACGTACCACTTCACCCCATCTGTTTCACTTTAACCGACAAGCTGCAATCAACCCCGTTTTACGATACTCGCTCAATCACTGAAACCCACAGTGGTTCCACGGTGAGTAAATGTATTTCAAATTTTTCCTGATGAAAAACATGTGTCCCATTTTACCCCGCATGCCCCATTTTACCCAACATGCCCTTCTTGAAACCACAGGTCACAATTCAACACACCTGTTCCACTTCAGCACACATTTCCCACTTTATCCCGCATGTACCACTTCACCCCATCTGTTTCACCTTAACCGACAAGCTGCAATCAACCCCGTTTTACGATACTCGCCAGTGAATCCCACAGTGATTCCACGGTGGTTAAATGTATTTCAAATTTTTCCTGATGAAAAACATGTGTCCCACTTCACCTCAAATGCCCCACTTGTTCCACAGGTCAAACTCAACCCACTTGCTCCACTTTACCCCAGATGCTTCTTTACAATGTCAATTTGTAAGGAATATAATAATCTAACTTTAAATCTTAACATGAGCTAGAAAAAAAGTAATTTTTCTGGATAAAAAATGTATCCCACATTGCCCCACATGCCCCACAGGTTACACTTTACCCCACCTGTCCCACTTTATCACACATGTTTTACATTACGTCACAAGTACTACTTCACCCCACATGCACCACTTTACCCCACGTGTACTACTTTACTCCAAATGTACCACTTTACCCCACATGTATCAATAAACCTCGTTTTTCACACGGTTAGTGGTCCGATACTATCTGTTGGTAGCCTAATTTAGTTTACGATTGGAAAATGAATAAATTAATTTTTTCAGGTCGGACATGAAAAATCTTGGTTTGAGTTGGACGGGCCCCACTATACCACGCACTGCCGCAGCGCGTTCGTTATTGGTCGCCGCGATTTCGACAAAGAACAATTTAGGAATAATAAAGACCACAAAGAGGAAGTGGAGTTCCAGGGAGAGAACAGACATCCAGAACCGGAAACCGTGGAGTAACGTGGTGCGACAACCGCATTTATCCGTCCGACCACACAAAACGTCTCTACACACCATCACGCATTCCAAATCGCGAAGGCAGCTTTCCAAAAGTAATCCTAGATCTCATTCCCAGCTTCGATTTCGGCAACAGCAGCAGAACTATTTACCACAATACAAACACAGCCGTCATTTTAGAAACTGTTAGCACCAATAGCAAGGTAAGAAGCTGCCAGAAAACGGGGCAAACTGGGACAGTGTGGGGTAAAGCGAGACACTCGGAATTTTCTACTTCGTGACTTGAAATTGTTTTTTCTGCATGAAAAAGAGGTGTCTTACTTTACCCTACATGTCCACTTTATCCTGTATGCCCGCTTTACCCTACATATCCACTTTACCCTAAATATCCACTTTACCCCGTAATTTCATTTTAGAAACTGTTAGTAACAATAGCATTGTCAAAAACTGTCATAAAACGTGGTTAATTGGAAGAGTGTGGGGTAAAGCGGGACACACGGAATCTTCCAGCTCGTGACTTGATATTGTTTTCCCTGTAGGAAAAAAATGTGTCCTACTTTACCCGACAGGTGACACTTTACCCCATGATTTCACTTTAAAAACTGTTAGCACCAATAACAAGGTAAGCAACTGTCATAAAACGTGGCTAATTGGAATAGTGTGGGGTAAAGTGGGACACCAGGAATTTTTCATTTAGTGACTTTATATTGTTTTTTCTGGATGAAAAACATGTATCCTATCACCTGTTCCACTTAAACCCCACCTATCCCACTTTACCACACATGTCCTACATTACCCAACATGTCCAAATTTATCCCAACGTTTCATTTTAGAATTTGTAACGCAACATTAATGTCACATAGCTTCCCCCTTTCTACTTCAAAGACTGACTTACAAGGGAAGACCGACAGTTATGAATTTTCCTTTAGTTTTGGTTAATAATTTTTTTAACTTTTAAACAAACAATAAACATTTAAATGAATAAAAAAAATGCAGGCAGCGAGAATCGAACACGTCCCTTTGGTTTATAAAGCCGAAGGGCTACGCAGTAAGGTGATTGGATGACTCCGTAAGTCGTCACCGTCTCTGTGGTTGGCGCGGTAGTAGCGCTTCGGGCTTGCAGCCGGTGGCCAAGGGTTCGATTCCCCGGGCCGGCATTTTTTTTTACTGACACAGAGTTGATATTAAATAATGAAAAATATCCATCATAAACATTTTATTATATTTGTTGTACAAACAAGGTGGAAATCATCTCTTTAGTGATTGTGGCTTATTGACGGTATAAAATAAGCTTAAAACCCTTATTCAGGTAGTAACGTGTAAGTAGTTCTCTCCAATAATTATTATGCAGAAAATACCAATCTTGTTCGAATCTGTGCTCAACAGGCCGGTCCGACTCCTTTATTACAGCAATCTGCCAACCTTGCGTCATACGATGAATTACGTCACCTGATTCTGATCCAAAAATAAACGCACGATATGTTCTTGTGTAACCGTTGGGAATATGCAAAGGAGCCTCATCAGGACAATAATTCACAGGGGGGCAAAAATAAATGTCTGATTGTTTTTGAGTGATTAATACAACCTAAAAAAAAATTTCGTTAAATAAACACTCGACCCCCCCCCCCCCCTTCTCCTTCCCCCCCCCTTCCTCACCTCTTCTATCTTATCCTGTCCAATCATATCCTATCCGATTCTATACAATCCTGCCCGATTCTATCAGATTCTATCCGGGTCTATACGATTCTTTCCAAATCTTATTTGATTCTATCCGATTCTATTCGATTTTAACCGCCGCAATCCGATTCTATCTAATCATATTTAATTCTCTTTAATACTATGTATCTGATTCTATACGATTTTATCCGATTCTATCATATTCGATTCGATTCGATTCTATCCGCTTTAATGTGATTATATCCGATTCTATCTGATTCTATCCGATCCTATCTGATTCTATCCGATCCTATATGGATCTATCCGTTCCTATTTGATTTTATCCGATCCCATTCGATTCTGTCAGATCCTATTCGATTCTATCAGTTCTAATTTGATTCTATGTCACACTATTTGATTCTGTCTAATCCTATTCGATTCTATCAGAGCCCATTCGATTGTATCCAATCCTACCTGGTTGTATCTGATTTTATACGATCTTTTCCGATTCTATCCTGTTCGATCCGATTCTATTCGATTCGATGTGATTATATTTGATTCTACCTGGTTTTATCCGATCCTATATGATTCTATCCGATCCTATTTGATTTTATCCGATCCTATTCGATTCTATCTAATCCTATTTGGTTCTTTTTAATGCTATGTATCAGATTCTATACGATCTTATCCGATTCCATCATATTCGATTCGAGTCTATCCGCTTTGCTGTGATTATATCCGATTCTATCTGATTCTGTCCGGTCCTATCTGATTCTATCCGATCCTATATGGGTCTATCCGATCCTATTTGATTTTATCCGATCCCATTCGATTCTATCAGATCCTATTCGATTCTATCAGTTCTAATTTGATTCTATCTGACCCTATTTGTTTCTATCCAATCCTATTCGATTCTATCAGATCCCATTCGATTGTATCCAATCCTACCCGGTTGTATCTGATTTTATACAATTCTATGCGATTCTATCCTATTCGATCCGATTCTATTCGATTCGATATGACTATATCCGATCCTACCTGATTTTATCTGATCCTATATGATTCTATCCGATCCTATTTGATTTTATCCGATCCTATTCGATTCTATCAGATCATATTCGGTTGTATCAGTTCTAATTTGATTCTATCTATCCCTATTTGATTCTATCCAATCGTATTCGATTCTATCAGATTACATTCGATTCTATCTGATCCTATATGGGTCTATTCGATTCTATGTTGTACAATTCGATTCTGACCGATCCTATCCGGTCCTATTTGATGTTATCTGATCCTATCCGATGATATCTGACTTTATCCGATAATATCTGATTCTATTCGATCCTATTCAATTATATCTTAATCCTATCTGGTTCTATCCAACTATCAAAAGATCGTTTCCTTTTTGGTTAAAATTTTTTCTCTTTTAGTTAAAAATTCATTAATTTTGTTGGAAATTAATCCTTTTTAGTTGAAAATTGAACTATTTGGCGAATTTATATTTTTAGGTTGCAAAATCCACTAACTGGATTAGAATGGAAATACTTTGTTTTAAAACTAAGCAATTTGGTAGAAAGTTTAACTATTTGGTTGAAAACAATATTTTTAGTAGAAAATTCGTCTTTTTGATTTGAAAATTTAACTATTTGTCTAAGAATCCAATTATTTATTTGAATACTTAACCATTTGATTAAAAATTTAACTATTTGGTTGGAAATTAACTTTTTTGTTTAAAATTTATATTTTTAGTTCAAAGTTCGTATTTTTGGCTTAAAAATTTAACTATTCGGTAGAGAATTAACTTTTTTGTTGAAAAATAATACTTCCTTGTTAAAAATTCATTGGTTTTGTAAATACTTTGGTCTCCTTGGCTTCAAAATTCAATAATTTTGTGGAAAATTCACGTATTGCGTTAAAAATTCATCTTTTTATGGTAGAAAATTAATCTTCTTGGTAGAAAATTCATCTTTTTGGTTTCAAATTTCACTATTTTATTGAAAATTCAATTATTTGGTTGAAAATTCATATACATCGGGGAAAATTCATCTTTTGATAGAAAATTAATCTTCTTGGTTGAAAATTTATATTTTCAGTTTAAAAATTCACCTATTTGGTTAAAACCTTAACTATTTTATTGAAAATTTAACTATTTGGTTAAAAATCTAAATAGTTTGTTGGAAATTAATCTTTTTCAATTGTAACATTTTTCAGAAGGAGAGCATGAAAAGGTGGTCGAGGTAGAGGAGTATGGTTAGTGGAGATTTGGATTGATTAAGGAGATAGGGGAAGGGATGAGAATAGAGTAGTGATAGAGGGGTGAGGGGGGTAGGGGCTTTGGAAGGATTGATAAGGAAGTAGGTGGAGGGATTAAAATATAGTAGGGGTACAGGGCTTGGGAGGAGATCAAATGTGGCAGGAGTAGATGGGAGGTGGATGGGGTTAAAGGGTGATAGAAATAAAGGCGATAAAGAGGGGACTAAAAGGTGATAGGAGCTCTAGATGCAATAAAAAGTGGGGTAGGGAAAAAGGAAATTGGAGAGGGTAAACATTGAGTAGATATAAAGGGGCTTTGGAGCGAATGAAGAGGGGTAGAGGAAAGAATGAATATGTGATAGGAATAGTGGGGCTAGAGAGGAGAGAAAAAGGTCCAGAGTAGAGGGGCTTTGATTAAAATGAAGAGAGGAGAAGGGGAAGTGTGTGTGGGGAGTGTGTGGTAATTAAGTGAAGGTAGAGAAGCTTTGGAAATAATGAGAAGGGAGTAGGAGAATGGATGAGAATGGAATAGAGGATGGGCTGGACAGGGGATTAAAAGGTGGTAGTGATAGAGGGGCTCTGAATGAAATAAAGAGAGGCGTAGGGAAAGATGTAATAAAGAGTAGGCGAAACTTGAGTAGGTCTGGGTGGACTTTGGAGGGAATGAGAAGGGGGTAGGGTAAGGTATGATAATGGAGCAGGTGTCGATAATATGAATAAGGGATGAAACGGTATTAGCGGTAGAGGGGATTTTGATGAAATAAAGTGGAGTGTAAGAGCAGAGGGGAGGAGTTGAAAATCAAGTAGGAGTAGTGGGGCTTTGGATGGAATGAGAAGGGTGTAGGGGAAGGGATGTAAATGGAGTGAAAGTGGAGGAGCTGGAGGTGAACGAAAAAGGGTTGGGAGTAGTGGGGTTAGGAGTAGCGGGGTTAGGAGTAGTGGGGTTAGGAGTAGTGGGGTTAGGAGTAGTGGGGTTAGGAGTAGTGGGGATAAAGAGGGGGCATTGGTGTGAAGGAGGGAGAGGGGCTATTATGTACCTAGAAATATATATGTATACGTATTCTGGAGCAGTTTTGTATATTTTTCCAGGAAGGTGGCTCAGTTGTGTGCAGCCTAGACAATGTCCGAAGTTTCTGGCTCTATATCAGAGGAAGAACGAAGTTTGTTCCGTCCGTTCACGCGGGAATCCCTAGCAGAGATAGAAGCTCGCATTGCCGAGGAGCTTGCCAAACAGAAGGAGCTTGAGAAAAAGAGAGCTGAAGGCGAGGTATGCAACCGAGTTTTCATCTTTTTTATTTATTAACCTGCCAACCATGAGGATTGAAAATTTTGATAGAATTGCAATTTTCTAGCGTAGAGAATATCACAACCTTTGTGTAACAGTTATGTAACAGTTATGTAATTGTTATATTGAGTTCAGATGACTGTTATATTGTGGTTATATAACTGTTATGTAACTGTTATATTGTCGTTACGTAACTGTTATATAACCTTCATAGTGCAGTTACATAACTCCTATGTATCTCTTATATTGAGGTTACGTAACTGTTATGTAACTGTTATATTGCGGTTACATAACTGTTATGTTATTGTTATGTAACTGTTCTACAGCGGTTATATAACATACATATTTTGAAGTTAATTTCAAAGGTTGTGTAAATTTTTCACTGTTTGAAAATGGCTCCTTTTTTTGAATTTCAATGAGAAACAGGCGCGCATCTACAGAGTGGCGCATCCGGCGACCTTTTAAATCTCTTGAAATCTCTTCAAATTCTGGAAATCAATTAAAATATTATAAATATAAGTTTTAATTAATTAATTTTATAATTTTTAATATATTTTATAATTTATATTTATTATAATTTATGATAATTTCAGTTAATTAATTAATTTCAATGAATTCAATTTAAAATTTTGTAAATATAAATTATAAATATAATTAAATTAGTCATAGCTCTCTGGATGCGCGCCTGCTGCCAAAAAAGTGAAATGGAAAAATAAAAGTCTTAAAAAAATGTCTATTTAAAAGAATGTTTATTAATGAAAATGTTCTTTCTAATTATAAATTACCTGTTTTAGGAACTTTTGTAATTATTCTGTACATAGGTGGTTACGTAATCCTTGTAAAACGACAACGTTGTGTTTTGTTTGCACAAAAAGAAGCCAATCATATTCGTTTTCCACACAACGCATCATTATGTGTCATACCTTTGTTTATTGTTTACATTTCCTATAGAAAATAGGCCAATCAAATTTATGTT
The DNA here is from genome assembly GCA_932178445.1 of Andricus quercusramuli. Lineage (NCBI taxonomy): Eukaryota > Metazoa > Arthropoda > Insecta > Hymenoptera > Cynipidae > Andricus > Andricus quercusramuli. The sequence continues at coordinate 87,207 of CAKNXH010000640.1, read as the reverse complement.
TGTGTACATATTCATCTATATATTTTTACAAGTATTTTTTTCTCAAAAAAGTATCTTTTTTTTTTAAACGTATTTGTGATTTTAAATATTTATTTACAGTCCTCCATAATCACTTGTGTTTTGTCTCTTGTGATTTGTGTACATCAGAGAGGATTTATTTTAAAATCCAAAATTCGGTGGTTCAATTTTTTTTAAAATAATATGTTCATTTATTTTATTTACGAGGTCTGACCGGAAAATATCTGACCTTGTGATGTACCAATGGTTCTTTTAGAGGATACTTCAATTTGGGTGTTTGTGCAATTTCTGGTGTTTCACCAGAAATTGCTGAATTAGCTGCGTCAGAGCACAAAGTCGGATGCTGTCCGGACAGAGCTCTATGTATATTTGTATAATAATTATTCACTTTACTTATTTGATTATTAATTTGAAAGAGCAACTGTGTAAATATTTCTTCAGTCGTGGAGAAAACAAATTCTTGAGTACATATTGCATTGGTGAACCGCGCGAAGTTGCGAAAAAAAGGTTAAGGCGTTGCTGACTAAAAGTATCTTGAGTCTACGCTTCAACTACTACAATTTTAACATCGGTTCAATTTTTATATCGTCTTCTAGCAAGTGTTAAAGGACGCAAATTTCCAAGATTATTTCTAAATAATTATTTATTAGATTTGAATTTAAATGTGAGAATTTGGAGTCAGATAATTAAAACCTATTAATGGATTTTTTTAAATTAATTTTAAATCTTTCATTCTTGAATACTCTTGAAAGACGATAGAAAATTGGGCTTTTTCCAACTGCCTTCATATTTCTACTGTACTATATCTATTGTAGCATTATATTCTACCTAGTGAACCACACTTGACCGGTCAAATGTTTAAACAATTTTCATCGTTTTCAATTTCGTTTTTATTTAAACAAACTTTAGTTCATGACCCAAAATGTTGCAGCGGAAAAGTAATTTTATTTTTTAAGCAAAATGTTCAGCTAAGTAGTAAACCTAGACGGGTTTGTGATACAGGTTCTGTTCCAAGCTAAACGACAGTGCACCGGCGACTGGTCATTTACCGATACACGATAATAGTTTGTGTCGGTGCCAAGATTCACCAGTCGGCAAGGTAGATCACTTCGTAACCGACATTGATTGGATACCTAGTAGGAGCCTGAATTACCGATTGATGATGGAGCAGTAACCTACATGGCCGACTGGTGACGGCTTAGCACGGATACGAACCATTATCGTTTGTCGGTAAATGACTACTCGCTGGTTTACTGTCGTTTAGCTTGGAATAGAACCAGTCTCACAGAGCCCGCCTAGGTATACTACCAACCACATATTTTTTAATTATTAAAAATGAACTTTATTGTTCTTTTAAAATATTATTATTTAGTACATAAATTTTCAAATTTTTTTCCAATCAAAGCCGACTTACGCCTGCTTTTCCCTTTTCTGTCGTTCTTACATTTAAATACTAACTGAATAATTAAAAAAGCTCAGCAAGAAAATAAAAAAAAATTTTAACTTATTATTTTCGGTTAAATAGTATACTATAATATTTTTTGTTGAGAATTAATCCTTTTTGGTTAAAAATTCAAATATTCTGTCTAAAATCCGTCTTTGGGTTGAAAATTTAACTATTTATTTAAAAATGAACTTTTTTCTTGAGAATTTAACAATTTAGTTGAAAATTCTTTTATTTTCTTGTTTCTTTTTGGTTTAATTCAACTGTTATTTATTTCAAATTAATTAATTTATATAAATATCTGCTATTAAATTTTTGGTTGAAATTGATTTTTTTTATGAATTTTAACTTTCTCATTTTTTGATTTAATATTTATCTTTTTTATTTGAAAATTCAACTACTTAGTTGAGTTATTAAATACTTTGTTAAAAATGGATTTTTTGTTGTTTTTGAAGATGAATCATTTTAGTTGAAAATTCATTTTTTTGTCAAAATTCTAATATTGTTTTGAAAATTCCTTCTTTTTTCTTGTTGGAAATAAATCTTTTTGTTTTTAGGAAAATAATTTCAAAAAATAATTTATTTATGTAATTTCAACTCTTTGGCTGAAAAGTTTTATTTTTTTATTAAATTCAACGGTTTTTTATTTCAAACTAAATTTTTTCGGTAGATTCATTAACTATCACTTTTTTGGTTAAAAATAGATTTTTGGTTAAAGATTCTTCATTTTAGTTAAAAGTTTTTCTCATTTGTTGAAAATTAAATTATTGTTTTGAAAATTCCTTCTTTTTTTCTTTGAAAATTAATCTTTTTGTTTTTAGGAAAATAATTTTGAAAAATAATTTATTTATTTTCATTCATTTATTTATAATTATTTTTGATTAAAAGTGTAACTGTCCCATTTTTTGTTAAAATTTTATCTTTTGTAGTTGAAAATTCATGTCTTTTAATAACAAATGTGACTATTTTGTTGAAATTTCGTTTTTTTTTTTTTTTTTGTTAAAAATTAAATTTTGACTAAAAATTTAACTATATCAGTTTGGTAACAAATTTATTTTTGTTTTAGTGAAAAATTCATCTTTTCGGTTTGTAAATTCATTGGCTTTTTGGTCGAAACTTAATTTTTTTTTCTGTTAAAAATGAAACTGTTTCAATTAAATAAATCGGTTCTGGTTGAAGATTCAACTATTTTATTACAAATTCCTCTTTTTGTAGAAATTTCAACTATTACATTTTTTGCTAAAAATGAATTTTTCTTTTGATAAATTTTAACTGTTTCATTTTTAGTTCAAGATTGATATTTTTTAGTTGAAAATTCAATTAGTCGGTTGCACTTTTAACTTTTTTGTTAAACATTGATTTTTTTGTTTGAAGATTTATCATTTCAATTGAAAATTCATTTTTTTTTCAAAATTTAATATTGCGTTGAAAATACCTTCTTTAATAAAAATATAAATGAATCTTTTTATTTTTCAGAAAATAATTTTTAAAAAAATTTAATAATGTATAATATCAACTATTTGGCTGAAAATTCGTCTTTTTTATTGAATTCGATGCTCCTTGATTTCAAATTAAATTTTACTGGTAGAAATATAAATTTGTAAATTTAACTATTTGGTTGAATCTTCAACTACTTTGTTAAAAATTTTTTTTAATAAATTCATTCAGAAAAAAGATCTTCTACTTTGTTAAAAATCGATTTTTGGTTGAAGATTCATAATTTTAGTCGTAAATTCATATCTTTTGTTGAAAATTCCTTCTTTTTCATAAAATAACAATCTTTTCATTTTCAAGAACATAATTTTTAAGAATTATTTATTTATTATATTTTTAAAAAAATTTTTATCATGCATCTTTTTTATTAGAAATCTAACTTTTCCATTTTTTGTTGAAGATTTATCAGTTTCTGATGAAAAAATTTCATCTATTGGTTGAAAATCCAACTACTTGAAGTAAACTTAGATGAAAAAAAATTGAAAACAGTAGATAGGAAATAGCGTTTCTAGATCGAAATTCCTACCTTATCGACTGGGAGACCATTTTACAGCTTGAGTGGTTCATATCCGTGCTAAGGTTTTAGAATATTCTCGAAGATTCCCGATGAAGTCATGAAATTATAATCCGCAATTGTGAGAAACGAATTTTTCGTAAGAGACTTCTAAGTTATTAATTAATTAATTTATAATTAATTAATGTCTAAATTAATTAATTAATGTATAAGTTAATTTATTTATAATTAATTAATGTCTAAATTAATTAATTAGTTAATTTAATGACGTCTTCGGCACTCTTCGAGAACATTCTATAAACTTAGCACGGACATAAACCACTTGAGCTGTAGAATGGCCTCGAGGTCGATAAGGTAGGAATTATGATCTAGAAACGCTCTTCCTTATCGACTGAAAACGATGGAAAGTTTAACCAAATTACCTTTTTTACAGGTTGAATTTCTAAACGGTTAGACCTAAAAAATTATTCGAATCGTTTAAACTTTGAACCGGTCAAATGCGGATCACTTATTCTACCACCAAAAATCTGTTCCTGTCTGTGTTTCTGATGTTAAAATATGTCGCGTGCTGTATGTTTGCGATGTCATTGGTGCTATGCCTGTTTCTATCCTCCACTCCCCTCCAGCAAAAAAAAATTACAATTTTTTCAAATGTAAAGAGTTTTTGAACGCTCTCAGTCAAAATTTTGAAATTTAAGGATTTTTTACAGTAGAAAAACATCAAATTTGTATAGCTTCAAAACTAAAAACGAGATCGAATCCATTTCGCTGTTGGTATTTTTTTTTCATTTTTTGTTGCATATCATTGATTAAAATATTAAAATATTCAATACCATTACAGATTTTTCTGAATTGTGCAAAAATAAACATTAAAATGTTTTTTAAAAATGAAAATAAAAAAAATGTTGATATTAATTGAATATTTAAACATTTAAATTAATTGAATACAACAACAAAATTTTGTTCAAGTTTAGGCAACGAGAATTTAAACTTTTTTTTTAATATCTTGAATTAAAAACTCAAATCGTCAAATAATATCAAAGTTATTTTTAAAAATTGAAGAACCTTCAAAATATTTATTCATGAAAAGATCAATAAAATAATAAATTGCCAAGCAAAATTTTTCCAAATTTAAAATTTTGAAAATTAAAAAAAAAATTATATAATTCGGAAAAATTCATCTTGGTAATTTATGAATTTGTTTATTTCCGCATTATTAAATATTTTGAAAGTTTTTTTCGATAATTTCGCTTCCTGAAAAAATGGCCAAAATATGGGAATTTTTCGCATTTCTATTTATTACGTTTTTTAATCAAAAATAAATTAATGAGTTTTTTAAAAATCTTTTCAGTTTTTTATTCAAAAGATTTCAAAATATATGTTTTCATTTTTATAATTATTAATAACATGAAAATCGGGATTTTTTCAAATTTTTTAGTTAATTATTTTTCCAGTTTTTAATATAGGTATTTTTATTTCTTCAGTATTTCGATCATTAAAAATATTTTTTATTTATATAATTGTGAAGAACATGAAAACCAGGACTCTTTCCAATTTTTTAATTTTTAGTTTTTCAGTTGTTTCTTTTTGAACCTTTTTAGTTGAAAAATTATAGGTTTTTTTAAGTTTTCTGGAATTTTTCAGTTATTTTTCTGATTACTTTTTTTTAACCGTTCCCGTTTTTAAATCAAACGATTGTTTCATTTTATAATATATTTTTTAAATTAAGTAATTTTTATTTTAAAGAATGAGTAAAAATAAGAGATTTTTCAAATTGATCAATTTTCTGCTAATATGAGGAAGTCATTCTCTCAGTTTTATACAGCCTAAACCATTATTGAGATCGAGTGAATTTTTTTCTCCTGAAAGTATAATTTTTTAATTTTTCTCGTAAATGCTGAATTTTTTTTTGTTTCTTTCGTTGTTTTAGAGAAAAATCAGATTTTTTTTCGAAATTCTGTTGGCAATAAAAAAGTTTAGGTCAATTAAAAAAAATGACCAAAAATATAAGTGTGGGTTTTTTGTTAAAATCGAATTTTTTTATTTTCAAACAAATCGTCACCACATTGTAAATTTTGAACTTTTTTCAAATTTTTATGTCTGAATTACATCAAAAACTGTGCGATTTGTAGTTTAGAACCTGCCTTCTTTGAAATGGATTCGATCAGCGATATATTTAAAAAATGTAAAAACATTATGGAACATTTATGTTACATTTGCGTAATTGTTGTGTAAGATTTGTGTAACAGTTATCTAACTATTATTCAACATTTGCGTAATAGTTCTGTAACAGTTTTGTAACATTTGTGTAAAAGTTATGTAACATTTGTGTAACCGTTATGTAACATTTTTGTAACAGTTATGTAACTGTTACGTAACTGTTATGTAGCGGTTATGTAACTGTTATTTAACTGTTGTGTAACTGTTATGTAACCATTGTGAAATAGTTATGTAACACTTGTGTAACTGTTATGTAACATTTGTGTAATAGTTATGTGATATTTGTGTAACTGTTGTGTAACATTTTTGTAACAGTTATATAACATTTGTGTAACCGTTATGTAACTGTTATATAACAGTTGCGCAACAGCTATGTGACAATTGTGTAGTAGTCATGTAACATTGGTGTAACAGTTATGTAACATTTGTGTAACCGTTATGTAACTGTTATACAACAGTTGCGCAATAGTTATGTGACAATTGTGTAATAGTTATGTAACACTTGTATAACTGTTATGTAACATTTGTGTAACAGTTATGTAACATTTGTGTAACCGTTATGTAACTGTTATACAAGAGTTGCGCAATAGTTATGTGACAACTGTGTAATAGTTATCTAACACTTGTATGACTGTTATGTAACATTTGCGTAACAGGTATGTAACTATAATGCAACATGTGCGTAACAGTTATGTAAAATTTTTGTAACAGTTATGCAACATTTGTGTAACCGTTATGTAACTGTTATACAACAGTTGCGCAACAGTTATGCAACAACTGTGTCATAGTTATGTAACACTTGTCTAACAGTTATGTCACATTTGTGTAACAGTTATCTTACAATCTCATGACCGTTACGTCACCGCTATGTAACACTTATGTAACCTTTTCTGATGTTATTTAATGATTTTGTAACAGTCACAATAAATTTAAATAACGTAATCTAACATTTTTGTAACGGTTTGTAAAAGATCCATGTTTAAAAAAAGTCCCCAGAACCAAAACAATATCCTTTCTGCTGTATCTTTGCTTGAATATTCTACAGTGTACATTTACAACATCTGTGGATATACTCTTTGTCCTTCTACCAGTATTTCAGTATTGATTTTTGGGCGTAAACAAACGCAACTAATAAGTGCGCCTATTGTACTTATTTTCTTTTCAGCTACGACGCTTTGTCTCTTTAACTATTAAGACTTCTGCGACATAGCAATTTTTCATTTCCTGTAAATTTCCCTTCTGTGTGAAGCGTGAATAGTGTGCTTGACAATCATCATTTTCCTTGTCAAATATTTCATTTTACATTATTACGTCTTTTATTTTTTTACTTTTTCGAAATTCTTTGTTGTAGATGCAAATTAATTGAAATTAATTAAAATGTGCCTACAATAAGTAATTCAGAAAAATAAAAACATTAGTGAATGTGTGTCTAAGTGTGAGTCTCCTTGTAAATTGTGAACGCTGTTGCTAATTTGGTATTCTGCGGCGAACTTATATACCCAAATATCAGACAAAAATAGTAAAGAAAATTGTTGCATTAAAAAATCTACAAAATTAAACAAAATTCACTTTTCAGCAATTCAACTTAACAATTTCTTATTTTTATATATTTAAAAGAAAATTGTTAATGTAAAACTGGGGATTGTAAATTCGCCGCTATTGCTTCGAAATTTCGCCCTATTTTATTCTGTCGTTGCGTCTCTTACTAAAAAAAAGATTTCTTCGTTAAAAAAAGTCCTATAATCAGGATTCTTCCTTTCTCTCTCTATACTTTATATTTCTATTCTCTATGTAACAACTGTTTCTCACTTCTCCAATTGCAGGGAAGTATATATGGACGGAAGAAAAAGAAAAAAGAAGTAAGATTTTGAATCATGCTAAGTAAAACGCTACACTCATCTTAAACTTCCTCCACTTCGTTTTCACAAAGTTTCTTGGTTCTTTCCTCCTTTCCTAGCAGTTTAAATAGTTCTTAGACCAATCAAGCTTTTACCAAATGCAAATGTATTAATAGAGTGAGCACTTGAAATATTTTTCAAAAAAGTTTCGTAGCCTATCAAAATGTTAATTAAGTCGATCAAATCTCCCCCTCACATATTCCTTCCACCACTTTCTCTACCTCTTCCTAATCTCTTAATCCTTGTCTCACTTCTCTCATCCTGCTCGTTCCATACTCAACATTATTTCTACTACTTCATCTCCTCTCTCCTACTTTCCCTCACATCCCATAATACCCCTCCTCAAACTTCCCTCACTCCCCCTTCACTTCCCATTCCCTATCTCTTACCAATCTAATAATGCTGTCCTGAATTTCCCACCCTCACTTTCCTTCTCCTACCCTACTCACTATCATTATCGACTCCCTCTTTTTCCGCCTGCTTCTCCTCCTGCACCTTCTTCACTTCACTTCATTCATCAGTCCTTTCCTCACTTCTTCCTAATCTACTAATCAATTCCTCTCTTCACATCCCACTTCACTTTCCCTTCTTCCCCTTCCTTACTCACCCTGATTTCCCCTACTGCATCCGCTTTCGTCTATTTCCTGTCCCTTCACTTCCTAATAAACTTCCAATTCCTTTCCCTGATTCATCTTGATCTGCTAATCCTCCACTCACATCCCCTTATGACCCCTCACTGCCCTTCTTCTATTTACCCTTTCCGTGCCGTTACATTATTCCCATTCTCACACTTCCCCCTTCACTTCTCCTTATCTAACTTACCCTGTCATTTCCCATCCCTTCCCCCACTTCTTCCTGATCTACTAATGCTGCCCTCACTTCTCTTCTCCATTTTCCACCCCCTATTTGCCATAATTTCCTCTTTTTCCTCTCCTTTCGTCTACTTTCTCTTCCATATTCCCTCTTCTTTCACTTCTTCTTATCTTACTTTCACTTACGACCCCTTTCCTAACGTCTTTTTAATACACCAATCCTGCCTTGCTTACCCCCAACCACCCTTATTCCCTCTACTTTACGTCCTTTTACCAACTTCCCCTACCTGCCTATAATTCTCCTCCTATCGCCTCTCATCCTCCACCTCCCCACTCTTTAACCCGTAACTTTCTCCCCTATTTCTTTTTGAACTACTTATTTTCTTTCACTTTCCTATCCTTGTCTTCCATTCCCTTACCCTACTCCCACTCATTTTCCTTACTCCCCTTTCGTTTGCTCACTTTCATTTACTTCAGTTCTCCTCCGCACAGTTCCTTTTCTCCTATTTCATCGTTCACTCCACTCCATTTTGCATCCCTTCCCCTACTTCTTGATAATCTGCTAATCTTATTCGGTTTCCGCTCTCCATCCCTCACCTCAATTCCTCTAGATCCCTTCACTTCAATTCCTGCACCCACTACTTCCTAATCTACTAATTGTCCCCTCATTTCCCTTCCCCTACTTTACGTCCTCTACTCACCATCATTTCCCGTACACCTTCTCATTTGACCTATTGCCCCTCCAATATTCCCGCTGCTATCATTTTCCCTCTCTTAACTTTCCCTTACTTCCCTCTGTACTTCTAACCTCTTCACCTACCTCTTCCTAACCTACTAATCTTCGCCCAATTTCGGTCTACTAGCCACCATAATGTCTTTTACTCTCCCTCTTTTCACCTACTTCCCCTAACCAATCGTAGTGTCCCTCTTCTCACCTCTTATCCTTATCTTCCTCTCACTTTTACTCTATTTTATCCTAGTCTACTAATTTTCCCTTACTTTCTCATCCTTAACTTTCCTTATTACTCGTCCTTCTTCCCTTCGTTCCCTGTCCTTTTGCCTACTTCCATTTCCCTGTAGTCCTCCTCCACTCACTTTCCTTCCTCTTTCTTTATCTTTCACTCCACTTTTCTTCGCACTTTTTCCCCTACTTCTTCCTATACTAGTGACCATCGCCTCTTTTCGATCTCCACTATTTCACTTCTCTATCCCTACTCCCCCTCCTTTTGTCTACTTCCTCCTCTACTTCAATCTCTCCTTATACTAATTCCTTATCCACTACACTTTCTCTTAATCCCTTCTTCTACTTTCCACCCTCTACTCAATATCATTTCCCATTAACCCCCTCCTTTTGCCACTTCACCTTCCCTTACTTCCTCCTGCACTTCCAACCGCTTCAACTACTTCTTACTAATCTGATGATCCTCCCCTAGCTTCCCTCCCCTAGCAATCATCAATTTTCCTACTCTTCTTCCTTTCTCATACTTCATCTACCCACCCATAATTCTTCTCTTTTCACTTCTGATCCTCTACTCCCCCTACCATCACTTCCCCTCTTCTACCCATCCCTTCATCTACTCCTCTCTAGTCTACTAGTACCCTTTACTTTCCCATCTCTGACTTCCATTGCCCTTCTCTACTTTCCCTTATTACCCTCACGTCCCTTTTTTCGCCTACTGCACTTCCCCTGTAGTCCTTCTCCACATATTTCCCTTCCCCTTACTATATCGTTCAATCTACTTCCCATTTCTTCCCCTATTTCTGCCTAACTTACTAATGCTCTCCTCTTTTTGCTCTCGACCCCTCATTTCTCTCTTCCTTCTTCCCCTTCCCTGCTCACCCTCATTTTATTCTGTCTCCTCCTTTCGCCTGCTCCTCCCTTCACTTCAATCCCTGCTTTTCCTTTATCTGCTCTACGAATCTTCACCTTAATTATCTTCCACTAGTCACCATTATTTTTCCTTCTGCCCCTTATTTCACGTACTTCCCCTCCCGTGATCACCCTCATGTCACTTAATACTCACTTTCCATAGCTTCCTATACTTTTTTCTAAACTGCTAATCCTTACCTTCTCACCGCTCACCTCTCATCCCATATTACTTCTAATCCTCCTTTTCTACCCACCCTAATTTCCCCTGCTCCTTTTCTTCCGCCTTCTCACTTAACCCTCCCATAATGCCTATCCTCTCACTTCAATTTCTTCCTCTAATTCTTCCCATACCTCACTACCTACTCACCCTCTTTTTACCTTACAAACCCTCATTTCGCCTACTGCTCCCTTCACTTCAATCCCTACTTTTCTGCTTTCGGTTCTACAAATCTTTCCCTTCATTCCCCTTCCCTACTCACTATCAATCACTTCCCATCCCTTCCCCTACTTTTTTCTAGACTGCTAATCCTTCCCTTCTCACAGCATACTTCTCTTCCCATATTTCTTCTCATCCTCCTTTTTTACCCACCCTAATTTCCCCTACTCCTCTTCTTTCACCTACTCGCCCAAACTTCCCATAATTCCTATCCTCTCACTTCAATTTCTCCCTCTAATTCTTCCCATTCCTCACCCTCTTTTTAACATATAAACCCTCATTTCGCCTACTCCTCCCTGCTTTTCTTCGTCCAGATCTACGAATTTTCCCCTTCGTTTCCCTCCCCTACTCACCATACGTTTTTTTACTGCTCCTCATTTTGCCTACTTACTCTCCCATAATCACCCTCCTCTCACTTTATATTTACTTTCCATCCCTAAACCTACTTTTTCCTAAACTGTTAATCCTCCCCTCACTCCCCCTCCTCACCACTCACTTCTCTTCCCATATTTCTTCTAATCCTTCTTTTCCACTCACCCTGATTCCCCCTACTCCCCTTCTTTCGCCTACTTACTCAACCCTCCCATAATCCCTATCCTCTCACTTCAGTTCCTTTCCCTATTTATTCCTATACTTCACTTCCCATACCTCTCTTCCCTTTTCCTACTTCTCCTCCCACACTTCACATTATTTCCCCTACTCTATCTCATTTCGCCTACTTCCCCTCCTCTCACTTCTCCTCCCCTTACATCTACTCTCCTTTACTTCCCTTCCTCTACTAACTTCCTGATCTAGTAATCTTACCTGCATGAACCCTGCTAAACCAAAACTGTTAAATTAGTAAAAATTACTTCACTTCCCCTTCCGGGTAGAAAGAACAGCGGACGGACCCCCGACCTATGAACTATGAGGGTTACTGTCCGGGGCTACGAAACCCTAAAAAAACAAGAAAATAAAAAAAAAGTGAAATAAAAAGGAGTAAATAGGACAATTACCAATGAAAGTAAATGCTGTAAATAAATCATTTGCTAAAATATAAATACAAAAAGGATTTAATCTCTGTTAATACATTTTCATGCACTATTATGGCAACAGTCATTGCGCTTATTGCCTTGTAAAGCTTGCAAACTGCTTTCTATATTCTCTCGTCTCAAGGAAAACAATTTTGAAAATAAACAATATAAATTGAAGGATTAAAAAAAATATTTCTTTTATTTGAGTCACTTGGTTGTGCAGTTCGATTTTTTCCTTGAAGCGAAAAATTCTAGATTCAAAAGTTATTTTCAAGAACGTTACATTTATGTAAAAAATACCACATTTATTATTCTTTGTGCTATCAAAAATTAAATGTATAATACATTTATGTAACATTTACATAACGTTGAATTTATGTAACAAATGCCAGATTTATTACACAGCCACAAAAAAAAATCTTTTTCCGGGTCTGGAGGTCAGACCATGTTTACTATATGTTTTTTGGGTCGCTGAATCCAAATACCAGGTTCAAAAACCACAGTACGTCAGTGTTCTGACATAACCTCAAAACCCCTTATAATTTTTGTTTAGTCCGGGGGTCAGACCATGTTTATTATATGTTTTTTGGGTCGCTGAATCCGAATCCGAGGTTTTCGGTGACCACAAAGTTTTTTCAGCGACCACACAAACATATAATAAACATTGTCTGACCCCTGGACTTTGAAAAAAATTAGTGAGGTTTTTTGAGGTTATTTAGAACCCTAACGTGCAAGGTTTGTTGGGCCTCTTATTCGGATTCAGCGACCACCAAAAAATATAGTAAACATGGTCTGACATCTAGACCCGGAAAAAGATTGTTTATGATGTTTTTTGAGGCTATGCCAGAACCCTGACCTGATGGGGGTTTTTGAACCTTGGATTCGGATTCAGCGACCCCAAAAAATATAGTAAGCATGGTCTGACCTCCAGACCCGAGAAAAGATTTTTTTCTATGGCTGTGATTTTTGCAAAAAAATTAAAATTAATTTGAATTGAAACGTACCAGTTTCTAAGTTAGATAACTTTTGAAACTAGGCTTGTAGCTTGCTGCGATTTATAGAGATTTTGATGAAGCTCCTTTGAACGACAGTAACTCGAATCTCCTTTGAATAAGCGTGTTACTCTTCTCTCTAAATATTTACCTCTTCTAATAGCTTCTTCTCTTTCACTCTCTTTTCCTGCTGCTCTATGAAATTTTAAAGAATCAAAAAAGACGCTCACTGAGAAAAGTCAGCAATGAAATTTACTCAGAAAATATTGATAAACCGAGAAATAGAACAATACTTCGAAATGCGCAGTTTGTAAGAAATTTCCAGTAATTTGCAGTAAATTTACCGGTAATTTATGGTAATTTTTGTAAATAACTGAAAATTTTCAGATATTTTGAAAATCAACTCCGGAAGTTTTTTTAATGAACTTAAGGCCCGGAAATTGGATTAAGAAAATTTCTTAAATTTCTGACACTTTCGTCGGTAATTTATGGTAACTTAACATAAATTACCAAAAATTTACGAATATTTTGAAAATGAATTTAAGGCCCGAAAGTTTAATTTAAAAATTTCTTAGAATTGCCAGTATCTTTCCTGGTAATTTATGGTAAATTACCAAAAATTACTGAAAATTTACGGAAATTTTTAAAATAAACTAATAGGCCGGAAGTTCGATGAATTAGTTTTTTTAAATTTCTGGTAAATTTACCGGTATTTTTGGTGACTTACCATAAATTACCGAAAATTTCCGGACATTTTAAAGATAAACTCAGGGCCCGAAATTTTCATTGAAAAATGCCTGAGAACTTTCGGTAATTTTACCGGTAATTTATGGTAACTTACTAAAAATTACCGAAAGTTCGCAGAATTTTTTTTAATAAACTTTGGGCCCGGAAATTCAATCAATAAATGTTCCAAAGTTTCCGGTAACTTTACCAGTAATGTATGGTAACTCACCACAAAAGCCAGAAGATTTCCGAAATTTTTAAAATGAATTTAAGGTTCGAAAGTTCGATTATAAAATTTCGTAGAGTTTCCTTTAATTTTACCGGTAATTTATAGTAAATTACCGAAAGTTTCTGGAAATTGAAAAAATGAACTTAAGACCCGGAAGTTTAATTAAAAAATTTCTTGAAATTTCCTGTAATTTTACCGGTAATTAACGATAACTTACAAAAAATTTACGGAATTTACGGTAACTTTACTGGTACTTTATGGTAATTTACCGTAAAACCGAATTTTCTGGTAACTCTATCGGTAATTAACGGTAACTTTAACGATAATTTTCCGTTACTTACCATAAATTACCGAAAATTTTCAGATATTTAAAAAAAAGAACTTACAGTCCGAAAGATGGACATTGAAATTTATTAGAATGTCCGGTAATTTACGGTAACTTTGCCAATAATGTATGGCATCTTACCATAAATTACCGAAAATTTCCTTAAATTTTTAAAATAAATTTAAGGCCCGAAAGTTTGATTAAGACATGTCCGAAAGTTTATTTGAAAAATATCTCAGAATTTTCGGTAATTTACGGTAACTTTACCGGTGATATATGGTAACTTACAATAAATTACCGAAATTTTTCAGATATTTAAAACATAAACTTCAGACCAAAAAGTTTGATTTAAAAATTTCTCAGAATCGCCGGTAATTTTTCCGGTAATACATGGTAACTTACCATAAATTACCATAAATTACTGGACATTTTTCATCAGACTTTGGGGCCTTGAGTTTATTTTCAAAATATCTGAGAATTTTAAAAATCAACCTGAAGCCCGAAAGTTAGATTAAAACATGTCCAAAAATTTCCAGTAACTTTATCGGTAATTTACGGTAATTTGTGGTAACTTTACTGATAATATATGGTAACTTACCATTAACGATTACAATTTTGGGAATTTTCAAAATAAACTTAAGGCCTAAAAGTTTGATGACAAAATGTCATAAATTTCCAGTAAGTTACCGTAAATATCTCGGTATTTTACCGTGATTTACCATAAATTACCGAAAATTTCCAGAAATTTTCGAAAACTTACTATTCGATCAAGTCATGTTGCAAACGTGAAATCGGACATGAATTTATTTTCACACATCAGTAAAGAAATAAAAAGACATTCTTTATTCAATAATTATTTTTATTTATTTTTTATTTAAATCGCATGTAAATAATTTTTTGATCGTTGTAAATATCGTGAGAAGAGAGTACGGTAAAAATTGCTTTTAAGATGAATGTTACTTGCAATGCCTGACATTTGCCATTTGCCTAAAGCGCAGCTTGTAATAAATTATTGATTGATCATCCAATTAACAACCCTGGTGAAAGTTTCGAATATAACAAATTCTATCCTTTCGAATCCATTTCATTCCGATTTAATCCGAAATCGGACCAAAAATTCCTACCCGAATGATTCTGGAGTCGAGGTATGGATTCATATCCGATTCAATCAGATTCAATCCAATTTGATCCGATTTGATCCGATTATATGCGATCTAATCCGAAGTTGAAACAAGGATGTCAATTTGACTCAATCCGACCCAACCCTGGCGAAAGTATCGGATAGGAATTCCTTCCGAACCAATCCGAAATCATCCGTAACATTCCGGAATCTGTATCCGAATCAATCCGAGTTAATTCGAACTAATCCGAAATTTTTTTTACATTTCGTTCGATCCAAATCGGTCAAAAATTGATCCGACTCAATCCGGTTCAATCCGAATGAATCCGAACCAAATTTTCAATCCGAATGAATTCGAACTCGGATTGACCAAAGACGATTTTCAATCCGAATGAATCCGATTCAATCCGAACTCGGATTCATTCGGATTGAAAATTTGGTTCGGATTCATTCGGATTGGAAGTTCGGATTGAACCGGATTGAGTCGGATTAATTTTTGACCGATTTGGATCGAACGAAATGTAAACAAAATTCGGATTGGTATGAATTAACTCGGATTGGTTCGGATACAGATTCCGGAATGATTTGGATGATTTCGGATTGGTTCGGAAGGAATTCCTATCCGATACTTTCGCCAGGGAATCCTAGGTGAAATCAACATTTCCATGTGACTGAATACGACCCAATCCGATTTTGAAACAAGGATTTCTATCCGATTCGATCCGAAGTCGAAATAAGAATAATAATTCGATTGAATCCGATCTAATCCGATTTAAAAGCAAGGATGCCAATCTAACTGAATCCGACCTAATCCGAGGTGAAACTCAAGATTTCTATTGGACTGAATCCGCTCCATTCCGAAGTCAAACTAAGATTTCTATTCGACTACATTTCAGTCCGATTTAATCCGAGGTCAAAACAAGGTTTCAATCCGGATGAATCCGACCTAATCCGGAGTCGAAGCAAGGATTGGGGTCACGGATTGAAAAGTATGTTTAAATTAGATTTTTTTATTGATTTGGATTAAAATTGTTGTTGATTTCGGATTGGAAAGGATTAGGAGTCTTTCGGAATGATCTCGGATTAATTCGGATTGGACATATATTTGATGCCGGATTCATTCGGATTGAAAAGGATTCAGAAGAATTAAAATATTATTCCGGATAGGGATTGGATTCATTCAGATTGACCGTTCGTTTCGGATTCATTCGGATTCGATATACGAATTGAAACGCGTATTCGGATTCATTCGGATTGGAAACCACAGATTAAAAGGGATTGAAAGGAAAGCTTCGGATTCATTCCTATTAGTTTGGAGTTGACGGACGGATTGAAAAGGATTGAAAAGGATTGAAAAGGATTGAAAAGGATTGAAAAGGATTGAAAAGGACTGAAAAGGATTGAAAAGGATTGAAAACTGCCTTTGGATTAAATCGGATTGAAACCTTTTGGTTCGGATACGAATTCCGGAATGATTCGGAAAATTTCGGATTCGTTCGGAATGAATTTCTATCCGAAACTTTCGCCAGGGTATTAGCTGTGTATGCGCTTTAAAATTGAATTTAACCAATAAAACCAATGCGATATCTAAACATCGTCACTATATATATAATAATATATAAATAAAAATATTATTTTTTCTGCACGCACGATAGCTCTGGCCGCAATTTAAATAAAAAAGAAAAAACTATATTCATAGCAAAGTTTCGAGAAATTCGGCTTACACAAACTAGACTAGATGGAACGAACGTTTAGTTTAGTCACACTGCAAAAAGTTACAAAACTTTTTTTGCATTATTTTTTATAAAAGTTAATTAGGATTTAGAACAAATTTAGAATTTTCTGTTATATAACAATCTTACTGTATAAATGATATGTAACCACTGCGTTAGTATAATGTAACTGTTACATAACAGTTATGCTGTAGTTACATAATTGTTATATAACAGTTATGATACTATTACGTAACTATTTTTTTGAAGTTACTTTACAGCTGTGCAATATTTTCGTAAGAGTTATGTTATATTTAGGTAACAATCAGGCCACCATTGCACAATAATGTAACAATCAGGTCACAATTACATACGTGTTATATTACAATTGATAATATATATTACTATATTACAATTGATAATATATATTACTATATTACAATTGATAATATATATTACTATATTACAATTGTTATATTACTATTTTTGAGTTACAAAAAATTATCATAATTGTGTTATAGTTATGTTAAATTTATGTAACAATTTTGTAACTATTACATAACGAGAATATTACATTTATGTAACGGTCACACGATAGTAGGATCACTGTTATGTTACATTTGCATAACAAATATGAAACTTGTAAGTTTTCATCTGAACAAATTCACTGTAATAAAATTTTGTTTATTTAAGAAACTACCGAAAGCAAGAATTATTTTATTTATGCTTAAAGATAAAAAAGATGTTTTTTAAATTTACAATAATAGAGTACAATAATTCTTGTTTTTATTGGGGCTGTTTTTGAATTATTTTATTTTAAAAAATACACTTTACTCACGCATAAGGGATCGTCCATAAACTAGGTTACCAATTTGAAAGGGGGAGGGGGGGGGGGGGGGGCGTACAAAAAATAATGGTTGGTTGAAATTTTGTTGAAAATTAATATTTTTGGTTGAGAATGCAAATATTTGATTAAAAATTAAAATATTTTGACAAAAATTTAAATATTTGGGAGAAAAATGAACTATTTTGTGAAAAATTAACTTTTTTGTTGAAAATTAACTTTTTGTTGAAAATTTTAATTTGTCTTTTTGGTAGAATATTTATCTTCCTGGTGGAAAAATTTTTGTTTAAGTTGAAAATTTAACTTTTTTGTTGAAAATTCATCTTTCTGGTTTAAAAATTCAAATATTTAGTTTAAATGAAACTATTTTCATACAAATTTAACTATTTGGAAGAAAATTGAACTATTTTTTTAGATAATAAACTTTTTTGTTGAAAATTGATTTTTTTTTGTTGAAAAATTATATTTTTGGGTTGAAAAATTAACTGTTTCGTAGATGATTCACCATTTTCTCGAAAAAATTCAAGAACTTTATGAATTTTGTTGAAAATTCGTCTTTTTGGCAAAATATTCATCTTTCTGGTGGAAAAGCCCATCTTTTTGGTTGAATTTTAAATTTTTTGTTGAAAATTCATATTTTTGGTGAATAATTCAAATATTTGGTTGAAAATTCTAATATGATAATTTTGAAAATCTGTCTTCTTGGTAGCACATTAATTTTCCTGGTGGAAAAATCCATCTTTTTGGTTGAAAATTCAGCTTTTTTGTTGAAAATTCATCTTTTTCCATTAAAAATTCCAACATTTTATTAAAAATGAAACTTTTATTTAAAAAAAACTATTTGGAAGAGAGTTCTAATATGTTGTAGAAAATTAAATTTTTGGTTAGAAAATTCTATTTTTGGGTTGAAAAATCAACTGTTTGTAGATAATTCGCCTTTTTCTCTTCAAAATTCAAAAACTTTTTTGAAAATTGACCAATTTTGTTGAAAAGTCTACTTTTCGGTAGAAAATTATTCTTCCTGGAGAAAAATCATTCTCTTTGTTTGAAAATTTTAATTTTGGATGAAAATTAGTCTTTTTTGTTTGAAATTCAAATATTTGATTAAAAATGAAACTATCTTTATACAAGATTAACTATTTTGAAGGAAATTTAACTATTTTGTAGGAAATTAACTTATTTTAAATTTACTCTTTATTTATTTATTATTTAAATTTATTAACTTATATTGAAAATTTGTCTTTTTTGTAAAATATTAATCTTCATAGTCCTAAAATCGTTCTTTTTGGTTAAAAATTTAACTTCTTTGTCGAAAATTCATTTTTTGTTGAAAATTCATTGTTTTTTTGGTTAAAAATTAATTTTTTATCCGAAAATTTAATTATTCTATTTTTGGTCTGAAATTTATACTTTGTAAGTTGAAAACTCAACTTTTTTTTTTTAAATTATTTTTTTTTTCAATTCAACTGGGCGAAAATTCGTCTTTTAGTCGAAAAGCCGTCTTTTAACAGTCTTCTAAAAAATTCGTCATTTTGGCTTAAAAATTCAAGTGTTTTTGGTTAAATTTTAATTTGTTTTTAGATTGGATCATTTGTTTAAAAATGCATATTTTTAAGTTGAAAATTCATCCATTTTGATAAAGTCGTATTTTTTTGGTCGAAAATTTAACTGTTTTCGAAAAAAATAATCTTTTGGGCTTAAAAATTTTACTGTTTAATTAAAATTTGAACTATTTGTTGAAAATTCATCTTTTTAGTAAAACAATAAATTACACAGCTACACAAATGATTTTTTTTTCGGTTCTGGAGGTCAGAGCATGTTTACCATATGTTTTTGGGGTCGCTGATTCCGGATCCGAGATCCAAAAAACCCCAGCACGTCAGGGTTCAGATATGAGCTCAAAAAACCTAATAATTTCTTCTTCTGGGACTGAAGATTAGACCATATCTACTAAATATTTTTGGGGTCACTGAATCCGAATCCAAGGTCCAAAAAACCCCAGCACGTCATGGTTCTGACACAACCTCAAAAAAACCTCATAAAAAATCTTTTTTGGGGTCTGGAGGTCATACCATATTTACTATATGTTCTTACGATTCAGAGAGTCGGATCCTCAGGAATCGGATTCAGCGACCCCAAAAACATATAATAAACATGGTCTGACCCCCGGACTCGAACGAAATTTTTTATTAGGTTGTTTGAGTTTATGTTAGAACCCTGACGAGCTGGGGTTTTTGTACTTCGGATTTGGATTCAGCGACCCCACAAACATATAGTAAACATATTCTGATCCCTAGACCCAAAAAAATATGTTTTACGAGGTTTTTTGAGATTATGTCAGAACCCTGACGTTCTGTTTTTTTACTTTGGATTCGGATTCAGCGACCCCAAAAAACATATCTATAGTAGGCATGGTATGACGTCCAGAACTGAAAAAAGATTTTTTGTAAGGTTGTTTTGAGGTTATGTCAGAACCCTGATGTGCTGGGATTTCTTGGACATTGGATTCGGATTCAGCGACCCCAAAGACATATAGTAAACATGGTCTGACCTGCAGACCCGGAAAAAGTTTTTTTTGTGGCTGTGTTATTAGGTTGAAGATTCATCTCTTTGGTAGAAAATGTTGTAATTTCTGAAATCTAAAGGGGGGGGGGGGGGAAAATTACAGTAGTCAGCGGAGGGGGGGGGGCAAATTGGTAACGCGGTTTATGGACGATCCCTAAGAAGCCAACACTGCCCACGCAGCTGCATCGTGTACAAAATAGGTTTAGAAATAGTTTTATTTTTTAAGGTCACTGTATAAAAAGTGTGGCATCACATTCGCTTTTGAATAATTCACTTCACACACTGTTAAGAATATTTTTAATTTAAATACAACTTTAATTTTTACATATTTACATATATAGATATATATTTTTTTTTATAATCAAATATTTATTTTCCTTCAACTGAAAAAATTAATTCTGCAATTATTGTTTGCAAATAGTATTTAAAAAATTAATTTTTATGTTACTATCTACAAATGAGTATGGAAACATTTTTAACAGTGTTAAAACAAACAGGGATGGGCACTTTTTTATTAGATTGCAGGTATGTAACTGTTACGTAAAACTAATGTTACAGTTATATAACTGTCACGTAAAAATGATAAAACAGTTATATAACTGTTACAGAACCATTGCATGAATGGTAGGTTTCGGTTATATAACTGTGACGTTACCGTTCTATAATATTTATCTAACTGGTATGTTACCGATATGTAACATTAATATAACAGTAATTATACCGTTCTACAAGAACATTATACCGTTCTACAAGAACTATAACTTGTATGTACCTGATACATCACCGTTATGTAACGGGAATGTTACAGTTATATAACAGATACATTACAGTTATATTACTGGAATGTTACCGTTATATAACAACAATGTATTCGGTATATTGAAGTTATGTAACTTGTGTAACTCTAATGTTACCGTTATATTACCATTATGTAACTGTCATGTAACAGTTATGTAACAAAATTATTTGTGAATTTTGTCCATCCCTGCCGTGAAAATGATATAATTTTCTCACTTTTGTGGCCCTGGTGCCAAGTTACGAATGAAATATTCTCTGAGGGCAATTAAAATAAGTGAGATTGATTCACAGGTACGATATGACGATGAAGACGAGGATGAGGGTCCTCAACCTGATCCAATGTTTGAGCAAGGAGCGCCCCTTCCGGTCCGAATGCACAACGATTTTCCCCCCGAGCTGTCCTCCACACCTCTTGAAGATATTGACAGTTTTTACTTCAATAAAAGGGTATTTTATATATTTCTTGTTACATCACGGTTACGTATCTGTTATATAACATTGGCGTCAAGTTTACGTTATAATAATATAACAGTTTCGTAACCGTTTGGTTAATTTTACACACAAAATGGACCCAAATAACTGTTATGAAAAAAAGTTGCGGTTATGTAACAGTTATATAACAACTGCTTTATAGTAATATAATTATTACATACACGTTTTATAATATCCATCCGAGAGTTTAACGGTTACGTAACACTTGTTACAATCATAAAACCTTTACGTAACAGTTATGTAACAAGTACGTAACCGGTACGTAACTTTCATGTAACAACTGTGTAATAATTGTGCAACAGTTACGTAACATGTATGTAACAGTTATATAATCATAACGTAGCATGTATGTAACAATTATGTAACAACCGTTTCATAGTAATATAATCGTTACATACAAGTTTTATAATATGCATGCGAGAGTTATATAACGGTTACGTGACAGTTATGTCACAATAATGTAACCTCCACGCAATAGTTATGTAACAATTACGTAACTGTTACGTAAAAGCCATGTCACAATTATGTAACTGTTACGTCACAGTTATGTAACAAGTATGTAGTCTGTATGTAACGGTCATGTAACAATTATGTCACCGTTGTGCAACAGTAACGTAACAAGTATGTAAGAGTTAGGTTACTGTCACGTAACTAGTATGTAACAATCATGTAACCGTTGTGAAAAAGTGACGTAACAAGTATGTAACATTTATGTAACATTTATGTAACAGTTATGTAACAGGTATGTAACAGTTGTGTAACAGTTATGTAACAATTATGTAACAGTTATAAAAATCAAATTTGAATCAAATTTTGACCTTTTTCAGACGTTTGTGGTCGTCAGTAAGGGGAAGGACATATTCAGGTTCTCCGCGACCGACGCGTTGTGGATCCTCGATCCATTTAATCCAATACGACGTGTGGCCATCTACATCTTGGTCCACCCACTCTTTTCTCTATTCATCATCACCACAATTTTGGTTAACTGCATACTCATGATCATGCCCACAACGCCCACCATCGAATCCACTGAGTGAGTAACCGAATTCCTTTTCAAATTTACCAACTAATCAAATTTAAAAAAGTAAAATTCCTCTTAAGGTCATGTACCACTTAACAGATTCCTACCTTACCGACATTTTTTCGCACATTTTTATGATTACGAGAATAAAATTCAAAAATGTTTTTATGAAAATGTGGGACCATACAAAAGTTCCTTAAGGCCATGTGATGAGTGGGTCATGTGCCCAGATTCCTACTTTACCGACACTTTTTTTATTTCCTAACTTATTTTCACACGAAGCGCCACATCTAGTTGGAAAATTGGGGCACTAAATGAAGCACTAATGAAGGTCTGTTTTGTTCTGAATTTTTATGATTATGAAAAAAAAATTTTTATGAATAATTTTTTTTTTTGTTTTTTTATGATTATTAAAATTTAGGACCAGACGCACCTTTCTTAGTGCTTCTTATTTATTTTCCCAAATTTTCAACTCGATGTCGCCATCCGTGTGAAAATAAGTAAGGAAACAAAAAAAGTGTCGGTAAGGTAGGAATACGGTCACGTAGCACACTCATCCATGGCCTTGATGATTTTGAGTTATTTTTTAAAATTGTTGTCTTGATATCTCATTTTGTGTGAACGTGAGTTAATACGAAAAAACGTCGGTAAGGAAGGAATTGGATAAATGACACATGGCCTTGAGGTCATGTAATACTGAACCGATTCCTACCTTGCCGACATTTTCTTTGCAAGAACTCACGTCACCTCGAATTGGGATACCAAGTTGAAAATTTGGGAAATTAATTAAAAGGCACTAAAGAACATTTTTATGGTCCTAAGTTTCAAAAAAATTGAAATTTTTTTTTTGTAGTTCCATAAATCATTTTCCAAGTTTTCAACTTAATATCTGAATTCGTCGATTTTAATTATCTGTAACTCTTTTGAATTGTTCTGATTTTTCAAGTCTATTGAATTCTCCTCCTTTCTTTCCAATTCTTTGAAATTCTTTTGAATCCTTCTTAAGTCTTGCCGATTCTTTAAAAATTTGTTGAATAACTTCAAACACTTTTATTTTTATTTTGATGAATTCTTCTCAATTCTTTTCAAATCTTTGCAAATTTTTGTAATTCTTCGACATTTTTCTCAAATATTTTCAATTCTTCTGAATTCTTTTTAAATCTTTTGAATTTTTCTCAATTCTTCTCGATTTTTTTGAATTCTTTCAAATTATTTTAAAATCTTTTAATTCTTTTATAAATCCTTCTTAATTCTTGTAAAATCTTTGCGATTCTTTATATTCTTCGCCATTCTTCTCAGTTCTTTTTGAATTCTTCGGAACTCCTATGAATCCCTCTTAGTTCTTCGCAATTCCTTGGAATTTTTTTCAACTTATTTCAGTCTTTAATTTTTTAAATTTTGATTATTTCTTCTCAATTCTTATCAAATCTTTGCAATTATTAAATTTTTTGGACATATTTCTAAATTATTTTCAATTCCTTGGAATTATTTTTAATCCCTCTCAATTCTTTCCGCTTTTATGGATTTTTGAATTGTTTCTCATTCTTTTCAATTCTTTTGAAATCTTCTGAATTCTATTTCAAGTCCTTAAAATTCTCTCAACTCCTTTTAATTTTTTGGAGATCTTCAAATCCGTCTTGATTCTTCCCGATTCTTCTGAATTCTTTTAAATTATTTCAAAAACTTTTATTTTAATTTTGATGAATTCCCCTCAATTCTGTTCAAATCTTGGCTATTCTTCTGAATTCTTCGACATTCTTTTCAATTATTTTCAACTCTTCTGAATTCTTTTCAAATCTTTTTGATTTTTTGAAATTCTTTCGAATATTTTCTCAATTCTACCCGATTCTTTTGAATTCCTTCAAATTATTTTAAAATCTATCAATTTTTTTATGAATTCTTCTCAATTCTTGTAAAAACTTTGCAATTCTTCATAATCTGCGCCATTCTTCTCGGTTCTTCTGAATTCGTCGAAACTCCTATAAATCCCTCTTAGTTCTTCGCAATTCCCTGATTTTTTTTTCAAATTATTTCAGTCTTCAATTTTCTTCTTTAGAATATTTCTTGTCAATTCTTATCAAATCTTTGCAATTATTAAAAATTCTTTGACATATTTCTCAATTATTTTCAATTCTTTGGGATTATTTTTAATCCTCATCAATTCTTTCCTCTTTTATGGATTTTTGAATTGTTTCTCACTCTTTTTAACTCTTTTGAAATCTTCTGAATTCTATTTCAAATCCTTAAAATTGTTGTTAACTCCTTTTAATTCTTTGGAGACCTTCTAATCCGTCTTAATTCTTCCCGATTCTTTTGAATTCTTTTAAATTATTTTAAAAACTTTTATTTCAATTTTGATGGAATCCTCTCAATTCTGTTAAAATCTTTGCAATTCTTCTGAATTCTTCAACATTCTTCTCAATTATTTTTAATTCTTCTGAATTCTTTTTAAACCATTTTTATTTTTTTAAATTCTTTTGAATATTTTCTCAATTCTACCCGATTCTTTTGAATGCCTTCAAATCATTTTAAAATCTTTCAATTTTTTATGAATTCTTCTTGATTCTTGTAAAAACTTTGCAATTCTTTATAATCTTCGCCATTCTTCTAAGTTCTTTTAAATTCTTCGAAACTCCTATGAATCCCCCTTAGTTCTTCCCAATTCTCTTAAATATTTTCAAATTATTTCAAAGTCCTTAATTTTTTGAATTTTGATGAATTCTTCTCAATTCTTGTCAAATCTTTGCAATTCTTTAAAATTCTTCGACATATTTCTTAATTATTTTCAACCCTTTGGAATTGTTTAAAATTTTTCTCAATTTTTGCCTCTTTTATGCATTCTTGAATTGCTTCTCATTCTTTTTAACTCTTTTGAAATCTTCTGAATTCCATTCCAAGTCCTTAAAATCCTCTCAACTCCTTTTATTTTTTGGGGCTCTTTAAATCCGTCCTAATTCTTCCCGATTCTTTTGAATTCTTTTAAATTATTTCGAAAACTTTTATTTTAATTTTGATGAATTCCTCTCAATTCTGGTAAAATCTTAGCAATTCTTCTGAATTCTTCGACATTCTTCTCAATTATTTTCAACTCTTCTGAATTCTTTTCAAATCTTTTTGATTTTTTGAAATTCTTTCGAATATTTTTTCAATTCTACCCGATTCTTTTGAATTCCTTCAAATTATGTTAAAATCTATCAATTTTTTTAATGAATTCTTCTCAATTCTTGTAAAAACTTTGCAATTCTTTATAATCTGCGCCATTCTTCTCATTTCTTTTGAATTCTTCGAAACTCCTATTAATTCCTCTTAGTTCTTCCCAATTCTCTTAAATATTTTCAAATTATTTCAAAGTCCTTAATTTTTTGAATTTTGATGAATTCTTCTCAATTCTTGTCAAATCTTGGCAATTCTTTAAAATTCTTCGACATATTCCTCAATTATTATCAATTCTTTGGAATTATTTTAAATCCTTCTCAATTCTTTCCGCTTTTATGCTTTCTTGAATTGTTTCTCATTCTTTTCAATTCTTTCGAAATCTTCTGAATTCTATTTCAAGTCCTTAAAATTCTCTCAACTCCTTTTAATTTTTTGGAGATCTTCAAATCCGTCTTAATTCTTCCCCATTCTTTTGAATTATTTTAAATTATTTTAAAAACTTTTATTTTAATTTTTATGAATTCCTCTCAATTCTGGTAAAATCTTAGCAATTCTTCTGAATTCTTCGACACTCTTCTCAATTATTTTCAAGTCTTCTGAATTATTTTAAAATCTTTTTCATTTTCTAAAATTCTTTTGAATATTTTCTCAATTCTACCCGATTCTTTTGAATGCCTTTAAATCATTTTAAAATCTTTTAATTTTTTATGAATTCTTCTTGATTCTTGTAAAAAATTTGACATTCTTTATAATTTTCGCCAATCTTCTCAGTTCTTCTTAATTCTTCGAAACTCTCATGAATCCCTCTTAGTTCTTCCTAATTCTCTTAGATATTTTCAAATTATTCCAAAGTCTTTAATTTTTTGAATTTTGATGAATTCTTCTCAATTCTTGTCAAATCTTGGCAATTCTTTAAAATTCTTCGAAATATTCCTCAATTATTATCAATTCTTTGGAATTATTTTAAATCCTTCTCAATTTTTTCCGCTTTTATGCATTTTCCAATTGTTTTTCGTTCTTTTCAACTCTTTAGAAATCTTCTGAATTCTATTTCAAGTCCTTAAAATCCTT
This sequence comes from Andricus quercusramuli, assembly GCA_932178445.1. Taxonomy (NCBI): domain Eukaryota; kingdom Metazoa; phylum Arthropoda; class Insecta; order Hymenoptera; family Cynipidae; genus Andricus; species Andricus quercusramuli. The sequence continues at coordinate 60,437 of CAKNXH010000640.1, read as the reverse complement.
CTCAACTCCTTTCGATTCTTTGGAGATCTTTAAATCCGTCTTCATTCTTTCGGATTCATTTGAATTCTTTTAAATAATTTCAAAAACTTTTATTTTAATTTTGAATAATCCCACTCAATTCTGGTCAATTCTTTGCAATTTTTCTGAATTCTTCGACATTCTTCTCAATTTTTTCCGCTATTATGCATTCTTGAATTGTTTTTCATTCTTTTTAACTTTTTTGAAATCTTCTGAATTCTATTTTAAGTCCTTAAAATCCTTCTCAACTCCTTTTGATTCTTTGTAGATCTTTAAATCCGTCTTAATTCTTTCGGATTCTTTTGAATTCTTTTAAATAATTTCAAAAACTTTTATTTTAATTTTGATTAATCCCACTCAATTCTGGTCAAATCTTTGCAATTTTTCCGAATTCTTCGACATTCTTCTCAATTTTTTCCGCTTTTATGCATTCTTGAATTGTTTTTCATTCTTTTTAACTCTTTTGAAATCTTCTGAATTCTATTTTAAGTCCTTAATATCCTTCTCAACTCCTTTTGATTCTTTGGAGATCTTTAAATCCGTCTTAATTCTTTCGGATACTTTTGAATTCTTTTAAATAATTTCAAAAACGTTTATTTTAATTTTGATTAATCCCACTCAATTCTGGTCAAATCTTTCCAATTTTTCCGAATTCTTTCGAATATTTTCTCAATTCTTCCCGATTCTTTTGAATGCCTTCAAATCTTAATTCATGTCAAATCTTTGCGATTCTTTATATTCTTTCCAATTCTTCTCAGTTCTGTTGAATGCTTCGGAGCTTCTATGAATCCCTCTTAGTTCTTTGCAATTCCCTGGAATTTTTTTCAAGTTATTTCAGTCTTTAATTTGTTTAATTTTGATTATTCCTTCTCAATTCTTATCAAATCTTTGCAATTATTGAAAATTCTTAGACATATTTTTAATTATTTTCAATTCGTTGGAATTATTTGTAATCCTTCTCAATTCTTTCCACTTTCATGGATTTTTGAATTGTTTCTTATTCTTTCTAACTTTAATTCTTTTGAAATCTTCGGAATTCTATTTCAAGTCCTTAAAATCCTTCTCAACTCCTTTTGATTCTTTGGAGACCATCAAATCCGTCTTAATTCTTCCCGATTCCTTTGAATTCTTTTAAATTATTTCAAAAACTTTCATTTCAATTTTGATGAATTCCTCTCAATTCTGTTCAAATCTTGGCAATTCTTCTGAATTCTTTGACATTCTTCTCAATTATTTTCAACTCTTCTGAATTATTTTCAAATCTTCTTGATTTTTTGAAATTCTTCCGAATATTTTCTCAATTCTTCCCGATTCTTTTGAATGCTTTCAAATTATTTTAAAATCTTTCAAATTTTTCTATGAATTCTTCTTAATTCTTGTAAAAACTTTGCAATGCTTTATAATCTTCCCCATTCCTCTCAGTTCTTTTAAATTCTTCGAAATTCCTATGAATCCCCCTTAGTTCTTCCCAATTCTATTAAATATTTTCAAATTATTTCAAAGTCTTTAATTTTTTTAATTTTGATGAATTCTTCTCAATTCTTTTCAAATATTTGCAATTCTTTAAAATTCTTCGAGATATTCCTCAATTATTATCAATTGTTTGGAATTATTTTGAATCATTCTCAATCCTTTCCACTTTCATGCATTCTTGAATTGTTTCTTATTCTTTGTAACTCTTTTGAAATCTTCTGAATTCTATTTCAAGTCCTTAAAATTCTTGTTAACTCCTTTTAATTCTTTGGAGACCTTTAAATCCGTCTTAATTCTTCCCGATTCTTTTGAATTCTTTTAAATTATTTCAAAAACTTTTATTTCAATTTTGATGGAATTCTCTCAATTCTGTTAAAATCTTGACAATTCTTCTGAATTCTTCGACATTCTTCTGAATTATTTTCATTTCTTCTGAATTCTTTTTAAATCATTTTCATTTTTAAAAATTATTTTGAATATTTTCTCAATTCTTCCTGATTCTTTTGAATGCCTTCAAATCATTTTAAAATCTTTCAAGTTTTTATTAATTCTTCTTGATTCTTGTAAAAACTTTGCAATGCTTTATAATCTTCCCCATTGTTCTCAGTTCTTTTAAATTCTTCGAAACTCCTATGAATCCCTCTTAGTTCTTCCCAATTCTCTTAAATATTTTCAAATCATTTAAAAGTCTTTAATTTTTTGAATTTTGATGAATTCTTCTCAATTCTTATAAAATCTTTGCAATTATTAAAAATTCTTTGACATAATTTTCAATTATTTTTAATTCTTTGGAATTATTTTTAATCCTCATCAATTCTTTCCGCTTTTATGGATTTTTGAATTGTTTCTCACTCTTTATAACTCTTTTGAAATCTTCTGAATTCTATTTCAAGTCCTTAAAATTCTTGCTTACTCCTTTTAATTCTTTTTAGACCTTCAAATCCGTCTTAATTCTTCCCGATTCTTTCGAGTTTTTTAAAATTATTTCAAAAACTTTTATTTCAATTTTGATGAATTCCTCTCAATTCTGGTTAAATCTTAGCAATTCTTCGACATTCTTCTCAATTATTTTCGACTCTTCTGAATTATTTTCAAATCTTTTTCATTTTTTCCAATTCTTTTGAATATTTTCTCAATTCTTCCCGATTCTTTTGAATGCCTTCAAATTATTTTTAAATCTTTCAAATTTTTTTATGAATTCTTCTTCATTCTTGTAAAAACTTTCCAATTCTGTATAATCTTTATAATCATTCTTTTTAACTCTTCCGAAATCTTATGAATTCTATTTCAAGTCCTTGAAATCCTTCTCAACTCCTTATGATTCTTTGGAAATCTTTAAATCCATCTTAATTCTTCCCGAATCTTTTGAATTTTTTCAAATTATTTTAGTCTTCAATTCTTTTAAATTCAATGAATTGTTCTCAATTCTTATCAAATTTATGCAATTATTTTAAATTCATTGACATTCTCCTCAACTCTTTTCAATTTCTTGTAATCATTTCAAATTCTTTTAAATTCTTTCCAATTCTTTTGAATTCTTTGAATTGTTTTTAATGCTTTTTAACTCTCCTGAATTCTTCTAAATTCTTTGAAATTCTTTCCAAGACTTTTGAACTTTTCTCAATTATTTTCAATTCTTTGGAACTTTTTTAATCCTTTTCAATTCTTCCCAATTCTTTTGAATTCTTTCGAATCATTTTTTCATCATTTTTTTTTTAATTTTGATGAATTCTTCTCATTTCTTTTTAATGTTTTGTGAATCTTCTTAATTATTTGACATTCTTTTCAATTTTTCCCGATTCTTTCAAATTCTTTCAATTCATTTTTAGTTCTTGAATTTTTTCAGCTTGGATGGATTTTTCAGGTTTTATAAAATCTTCGAAATTCTGTAAAATTTTTTTAAATCCTTCTCAATTCCTTCCAATTTTTTTTTAGGGTAGGCATCAGATAAGTATTACATGGCCTTAATTATGTTTGAAAACTTAGGATAGGTTCTACTATAACAAAAAAAATGTCTAGCAAAAAAAAAATAAGTCTGCGAAATTTGATTTTTAATTTAGTATTAATTTTAATTAACGTTGATATATCAAAGAATTGGGAAAAAGTTAATATTTTTATCTTTTGAGCAGTTAATAGTGATTTACAAAATAAAAATAATTTTAAGGTTAAGAAATTATTATTATAAGAATGTTTAATAATACTAACATATTTTATTGCACTCAAAAACACTAAGGTAGAAATCATTGACAGAAAAAACCTGCACCCTAAAAATTATAAAGTAGGATGCAATTTTATTATTATAATTTTCAGTAGTAATTTTTATCATACGAGATTTTAATCCGAGTTAGAAAGCTTGTTAATTTTAGTTTTCACAATATTTTTTTATTTTATAAAGAATTTTGGATATACATATATATACCTCTCAGAAGCTGAAAATTTGCAATTTATCTGAAAGGTGTCGTAAAAGTGAATTTTGAAAGTTCTGGTGACAAATATGTTGGAAGAAAATAACGTTGAAAATTTAGATTTCCCAGAAGAGCACCTCAAGGGGAAAATTTATGTGAATCAATATATTTTTTTCTTTTACTCTTTTTGCAATCATTTTCTGGATTCTTTTTGAAAAATTTATTTTGCAATTTCTTTATTTCATTTTTTTTTATATTTTATTTTAGTATTAAGTTATTTACGGCTTTTTTCAGTATTTATTTTTATTAAATTTTTAATAATTTTTTAATTTTAATTTAAACTAGTTCTCAATTCAATTCTCAATTTCTGATTTGCAATTACTTTTTTTTTTGAGAATTTAATTGCAAATTAGAAACTAAAATAGCAGGCTTTCAACTCGATTATCAAATTACTTTTCAGGTCTTTCAGTTATTAGCATACACGAAAAGTATTATAGAATAATTTTGTGTACTTTTAGAACCCTGTGATAATTTTTGTGTGATTAGATAATAAATATTTATATAGTGATATTTTAATATTAATAGACAATAAAATTATTAATTTCGATTTAATCTAGATTAGATTTAGCTTTTTAGAAAAGATAGTCTACGTGAGATTAGAAAAGCTTTTTAATATTTCAAAATTTTTAATTAAATAAATTTGTTGTTTAATATTTTTCATATTAAATAATTAAAAACATTCCTGATAATTCAATATTATAATAGTCTTGTCAATATTATAATAATCATTTAAAGGTATAATTATAAAATTTTATTTCATACGATATTTACAATAATTGAACTAATTGTAAAGTCTGGTTAAAAATTGGTAAATTATTTATATTATTTTTTATATTTACCATATTCATAATATTTGATGCATATTTATAGTTTTATTTATTATTAAATAAAAATTTTGTAATTATATTGTAATTATGAGAGGAGTTATCCACTGATGAATTTAGGTGTACGCTTGCTTATGAATTCTTTTGAATTCTTTTCAAACATTCTCAATTTTTTCCGATTATTTTTAATTTTTTCGAATTACTTGGAAGTTTTTTTATTTCTTTGTACCTGGATGCAACCTAATCATTTTAATTCTTCTCAATTCTTTGAACTTTATTTAATTATTTTTAATTATTTTTAATTCTGTTGCATTCTTTTGAAGTCCTTTGAATTATTCTCAATTCTTCTCAATTATTTTGAATTCTTTCAACCCTTTTCAATCCTTGTAATTTATTTCGAATCCTCAAAAATTTTTTTTCAATTCTTCTCAATTATTTCCAATTTTTTATGATTCTAATTTTTTTAAATTTAGATGTACCCCAATCATTGAAATTCTTCAAATTATGATAAATGCTGTTACAGAATTATGAATTCTTTTGAATTCTTCTCAGTTTTTATTATATTTTTGAAATTCTTTTGAATCCCTTAAAAATCCGTGAAATGCTTTTCCATTATTGCCGATTATTTTAAATTCTTTCAAATTATTTTAAAGTCATTTTATTTTTTAATTTAATTATTAATTTAATTATTTAAATTCTCTAAACTTTGTTGAATGCTTTTAAATTATTTTGAATCCTTTTTAATTCTTTTTCTTCAATTTGGATGCATCCTAATCGTTTGAAGTATTTGAAATGTGTTAAATGCTCTTAAATTATTGCGAATTCTCTTCAGTTCTTTTCAATTCTTTGGCACAATTTTTAATCCTTCTCAATTATTTCTGCATTGTTTAAGTTCTTTCTTTTGTTTTAAAGTATTTTTTCTAAATTTATATACATTTTAATTATTTAAGTTCTTTTGAATTCTTGGAATTGATTTAAATTCTTTCGAATCTTTCTCAATTATTTCTGATTCTTTTCGAATTTTTTCGAATTCTTTGAATTATTTTCAATTAATTTTAAGGCTTCTGAATTCTTCGCAATTCTTTATCATTCTTTGAATATTCTTTCGGATTAATTCAAAGTCTTTCAAATATTTTTTCCAAAATTCTTCGAATTGTTTATATTCCTATTAAATTCCTTCAAATTATTTTGATTTATTTGAAATTATTCTTAATTCTTTCGAATCATTCGCAATTATTAATGAATCTTTTGAATGGTCTTAAGCTCTTGAAACAGTTTTTAATTTTTCTATCTCTTCTGAATTCCTTGTAAGTATTTTGAATTTTTCTCAATTCTGTTACGTTTTTAAGAATCCTTTTGAATTCTCAATTTTTTTCATATCTGTCAAATTATTTGTGAGGGTTTGAAATTTCTTGATTTGCATGCAGCCTATCATTTTAATTCTTAGAATTATTTTCAATTCTTTCCATTTCGTTAATTCTTCTGAATTCTTTTGAATTCTTGGTAGTCTTTTTAATTCTCTGAAATTATTTTTAATTCCTTAGAATTGTGTATTCAATTTTGAGAAATTCTAATTCTTTGAATTGTTATTATTTCTTTCAATTTATTTTGAATTCTTTTGCATTCTTTTGAATTCTTTTGCATTCTTTTATTTTGTGGGTTTTTAATTTATTTAATTTGGATGCATCCTGATAATTTGAGTTCTTTAAATTATTTTCAATTCTGTGTACTCTCATAAATTCTTAGGAATTATTTTGAATTTTTCATACCTTTGAATTCTTCTAAATTCTTTTCAATTCTTTTAAATCCTCCCTCACTCTTTTCTATTCTTTTCAATTCTTCAAATTATTTGTAAGAGTTTGAAATTTTATGATTTGAATGCATCTTATCATATTAATTATTTGAATTCAATTATTTCTAATTCTTTGGAATTATATTGAATTCTTAGAAATTATTCTGAATCCTTTCCAATTATTTCCGAGTTTTTAACATTCTCTCGCAATATTTTCAAGTGTCTCAACTTTTTTTCAATATGAATGCATTCTGATAATTCTATTTCTCTAAATTGTTTTGATTATTTTTAATTCTTCGAAATTATCATGAATTCTTTTGAATTATCTCTAATTCTTCTCAATTATTTATGATTCTTTCAAATTCTTTTGAATTATTTTGATGTTTTAAAATTTTTTTATTTGAATTCATCCTGATCATTTGAATTCCTGAAACTGATTTCAATTCTTTGTACTCTTATGAATTCTTCTGAATTTTCCATGTCTTTTGAATTCTTCTCAATTCTTTTTAATTTCATGAAATTCTTTGGATTCCTTGCCAATTATTTCCAATTTTTTTAAAATTCTTCCGAATTATTTGAGACTTTATCATTTTTTTCTAATTAGGATGAAATCTTTGAGTTTTTTAATTCTACTAAGTTTTTTTTAATGTATATAAGGTCTTTTAAATCTTGTTCAATTCGATTCAATTCTTTTTAATTCTTATGGGATCTTATCAAGTCTTTTCGACTCTCTTTAATTATTTTTAAATCTTTTTAATTTTTCTAAAATTTGGATGCATATTTGTATGTCATTCTTTTCAATTATTTTAAATCCTTCTCAATTCTTTTCTATTCTATTGAATTCTTCAAAGTATTTGTAAGAATTTGAAATTTTATGATTTAAATGCATCTCATCATTTGAATTGATTGAATTGTTATTAATCCTTTTAATTTTTTCAATTCTTCTGAATTCTTTTGAATTCTGCGTAGTTTTTTCGAATTCTCTGAAATTATTTTCAATTCCTTGGAATTATATTTAATTCTTAGAAATCATTCTGAATCCTTTTCAATTATTTCCGAGTTTGTTAAATTCTTTCGCAATATTTGCAAGTGTCAATTTTTTATGGATTCTGATCATTCTATTTCTTTAAATTGTTGTCAATTTTTTAAATTTATGTTAAATTTTTTCTGATTGTTTTTAATTCTTTGAAATTATTTTGAATTATTTTGAATTCTTTTGAATTCTTTTTAATTATTTATGATTCTTCTCAATTCTTACGAATTATTTTGAAGCTTTCTAATTTTTTCAAATTGGGTGCACCCTGATAATTTGAATCCTTTAAATTGTTTTCGATTCTTTGTACCCTTATACATTCTTCTGAATTTTTCATGTCTTTTGAATTCTTCTCAATTCTTTTTAATTCCTTGAAATTCTTTGAATTCCTTGTGAATTATTTCCAATTCTTTTTAATTCTTTGGAATTATTTGAAATACTTTATAATTTTTTCTCTAAGTCGGATAAATTCTTTGAGTTTGTTAATTCTATTTAGTTTATTTAAAATTCATTTAAAGTCTTTCGAATTTTTCTCAATTCTTGTCAATTCTTTTCAATTCTTTTCAATTCTTTTTAATGCTTAGGGTTCCTTGTCAATTCTCTTCGACTCTCTTGAATTATTTTGAAATCTTTATAATTTTTTTAAAATTCGAATGCATATTTTAATTCTTTTTTATTTGTATGTCATTCTTTTCAATTATTTCAAATCCTTCT
>CAKNXH010000640.1:38114-49088 GCA_932178445.1 Andricus quercusramuli | reverse complement strand
TCAATTCTTTTCAATTCTTTTCAATTCTTTTCAATTCTTTTCAATTCCTTTTAATGCTTAGGGGTCCTTGTCAATTCTTTTCGACTCTGTTGAATTATTTTGAAATCTTTATAATTTTTTTAAAATTCGAATGCATATTTTAATTCTTTTTTATTTGTATGTCATTCTTTTCAATTATTTCAAATCCTTCTTAATTCTTTTCTATTCTATTGCATTTTTTAAATTATTTGTGAGAGTTTGAAATTTTATGATTTGAATGCATCTCATCATTCGAATTCATTGAATTGTTATTCATTCTTTTAATTTTTTCAATTCTTCTGAATTTTTTTTGATTCTGCGTAGTTTTTTCGAATTCTCTGAAATTATTTTCAATTCTTTGGAATTATATTCAATTCCTAGAAATCATTCTAAATCCTTTTCAATTATGTCCGAGTTTTTGAAATTTTTTCGCAGTATTTTCAAGTGTCTAAATTTTTTTTTCATTTTGATGCATTCTGATCATTCTATTTCTTGAAATTGTTATTAATTCTTTTAATTTATGTTTAATTTTTTTTTTTCAATTCTTTGAAATTATTCTAAATTACTTCTAATTCTTTTTAATCATTTATGATTCTTCTCAATTCTTTCGAATTATTTTGAAGTTTTTTAATTTGTTTAATTTGGACGCATCCTGATCATTTGAATTCTTCAAATTGTTTTCAATTCTTTGTACTCTTATCAATTCTTCTGAATTTTTTATGTCATTTGAATTCTTCTCAATTCTTTTAAATTTCTTGAAACTCTTTAAATTCTCTGTCAATTATTTCCAATTCTTTTCAATTCTTTGGGATTATTTTTAATACTTTATAATTTTTTCTTTAAGTCGGACGAGTTCCTTGAGTTTTTTAATTCTATTCAGTTTATTTAATATTCATATAAAGTCTTTCGAATTTTTCTCAATTCTTGTCAATTCTTTTCAATTCTTTTTAATGCTTAGGGGTTCTTGTCAATTCTTTTCGACTCTCTCAAATAATTTTGAAATCTTGTTAACGTTTATTAAATTCGGATGCATATTTAAATTTCTTTTTAATTGTTTATTATTCTTTTGAATTCTTTTGAATTCTTGAGTAGATCAAGATTTTCAGTGGTTATCTGGTTATCTCCTCGTGATTAACTGAATTAACGAAGTAATTAGTATTATTTTTTTATTTAAAGGAGAAAGAGGACACTTTTAGAATAATTAATAAAATGAATCGTAGGTTTTACAATGAAAGATTCTAGGTACAATTAGGCAACTAGGCAAGAAAAAACAGAAGATTTGCACCGCACCCGTCACGAGACTCTTTGTGATTTGAAATCTCTAAATAACCGTATAGAGGAAATGAGGGGCTCGCTTAGATGCGAAAATTCGTATTTGAAGCTGAGTGAATTATTTATGGTTTCAGAGTCATATTTACGGGCATCTACACATTTGAGTCCGCCGTTAAGGTGATGGCGAGGGGTTTCATTCTGCAGCCTTTTACCTATCTTAGAGATGCATGGAATTGGCTCGACTTCGTAGTTATAGCTTTAGCGTGAGTAGTTACAAATATTCATTTCTTTATTACAAAATTCAAAAGTATTGCTCATTTTTTCCCCCAGAAGTTATCAAGTTATCAAGTTATCAAGTATCGTTACTTCTTGCTATCAATCCTACCTTATTTTGTACTTCAGACCCTGTTAAAGTACTCTGATCCATTATTGATTGGTACTTTTACAAATTAGAACACGATTCTCGCAAAAAGGTACTTTTGGATGCGCCAGTGGAAAGAAATTCGATCATTAGGCCTTCTTTCTTATTTTTTCTTATTTTTTATTGCTCCTTCCCTATTTCTTCCTTACTCTTTCTTATTTCTTCATATCTTCCGTTTTTCATTCTTTGAATTCTTTGGATATATTTGGAATTATTTGGAATTCTTCGAAATCTGTGGAGTTCTTTAAAATCTTAGGAATTCTTTGAAATCTTTGGAATTATTTGAAATTCTTCGGAATTCTTTGAATTTTTTTAATTCTTCGGAATTCGTGAAACTCTTTGAAATTCTTCGAAATCTGTGAAGTTCTTTAAAATCTTAGGAATTTTTGAAATTCTTTGAAATTCGTTAAATTCTTTGGAATTTTTCGAAATTTGTATAAAGTTATTTAAAATCTTAGGAATTCTTTGAATTCTTAGGAATTATTTGAAATTCTTTGGAATTCTGTGAATTGTTTTAATTCTTCGGAATTCTTGAAATTCTTTGCAATTCTTCTAAATCTGTATAGAGATATTTAAAATCTTAGGAATTCTTTAAAATTATTTGAAATTCTTTTGAACTCTTTGAATTCTTTGGCATTTTTTAAATTCCTTGGAATTCTTTGAATTCCTTGGATTTTTTTGAATTCTTTGGATATATTTGGAATTATTTGGAATTCATGAAATTCTTTAAAATCTGTGGAGTTCACTCAAATCTCAGGAATTCATAGAATTCTTTGGAATTCATTAAATTCTTTGGAATTCTTAGAAATCTGTGGCTTTCTTTAAAATCTTAGGAATTCTTTGAATTTTTAGAATTATTTGAAATTCTTTGTATTCTTCGTATATATTTGAAGTTATTTGGAATTCTTCCAAATCTGTGGCGATCTTTAAAATCTTAGGAATTCTTTGAATTCTTTGGAATTATTTGAAATTCTTTGGAATTCTTTGAATTTTTTTTTAATTCTTTGGAATTATTTGAATTCTTCTTATATATTTGGAGTTATTTAGAATTCGTTAAATTCTTTTGAATGCTTCGAAATCTTCTGCGTTCTTCAAAATCTTAGGAATTCTTTGAAATTATTTGGAATTTGTTGAATTTTTTGGAATTCTTCAAAATCTATGGAGTTCTTCAAAATCTTAGGAATTCTTTGGAATTCGTTAAATTCTTTGGAATTTTTCGAAATCTGTGGATTTCTTTAAAATCTTAGGAATTCTTTGAAATCTTTGGAATTCGTGAAATTCTTTGGAATTCTTCGAAATCTGTGGAGTTCTTTAAAATCTTAACAATTCTTTGAATTCTTTGGAATTCGTTAAATTCTTTGGAATTCGTTAAATTCTTTGGAGTTCTTTAAAATCTCGGGAATTCTTTGAATTCTTTGGAATTATTTGAAATTCTTTGAATTCTTTAGAATTCTTCGAAATTTGTGAAGTTCTTTGAAATCTTAGGAATTCTTTGACTTTTTTGGAATTCGTTAAATTCTTTGGAATTCGTTAAATTCTTTGGAATTCTTCGAAATCTGTGGAGTTCTTTAAAATCTTAGGAAATCTTTGAATTAATTAGATTTTTTTTAATTCTTAGAAATTCTTTGAATTTTTTGGAATTCGTTAAATTCTTCGGAATGCTTCGAAATCTTTTGCGTTCTTCAAAATCTTAGGAATTCTTTGGAATTCGTTAAATTCTTTGAAATTTTTCGAAATCTGTAGATTTCTTTAAAATTTTCGGAATTCTTTGAATTATTTGGAATTTGTGAAATTCTTTGGAATTTTTCGAAATCTGTGAAGTTCTTTAAAATCTTGAGAATTCTTTGCATTATTTGGAATTCGTTAAATACTTTGGAGTTCTTCAAAATCTTGGGAATTCTTTGAATTCTTTGGAATTATTTAAAATTCTTTGAATTCCTTGGAATTCTTCGAAATTCATGAAGTACTTTGAAATCTTAGGAATTCTTTGAATTTGTTGGAATTCGTTAAATTCTTTGGAATTCTTCGAAATCTGTATAGAGTTATTTGAAATCTTAGGAATTCTTTGAATTCTTTAAAATTATTTGAAATTTGTTTGAATTCTCTGAATTCTTTGGAATTCATGAAATTCTTTGAAATTCTTTAAAATCTGTGGTGTTCTTTAAAATCTCAGGAATTCATAGAATTATTTGGAATTCTTTAAATTCTTTGAAATTCTTCGGAATCTGTGGCGTTCTTTGAAACCTTAGGAATTCTTTGAATTCTTTGGAATTATTTGAATTCTTCTTATACATTTGGAGTTATTTGGAATTTGTTAAATTCTTCGGAATGCTTCGAAATCTTTGGCGTTCTTCAAAATCTTAGGAATTCTTTGAAATTCTTTGGAATTCTTTGAATACTTTAGAATTTTTGTAATTCTTTGTAATTCTTTGAATTCTTTGATATATTTGAATTTATTTGCAATTTTTTGAATTCTTTTGAATTTCTTTCAATTCTTTGGAATTCTTTGTATATATTTGGAATTATTTGAAATTTGTTGAAATCTTCAGAATTCTTCGAAATCTGTGAAGTTCTTCAAAATCATAGGGATCCTTTGAATGCTTTGGAATTCGTTAAATTCTTTGGAGTTCTTCAAAATCTTAGGAATTCTTTGAATTCTTTGGAATTATTTGAAATTCTTTGAATTCTTCGGAATTCTGCGAAATTTGTGGAGTTCTTTGAAATCTTAGGAATTCTTTCAATTCTTTGGAATTCTGTTAATTCTTTGGTTATATTTGGAATTCGTTAAATTCTTTGGAATATTTTTAAATCTGTGGAGTCCTTTCAAATCTTAGCAATTCTTCGAATTCTTTGGAATTATTTGAAATTTTTTGAATTCTTTGGAATTTCTTTTAATTCTTTGGAATTCTTTGTATATATTTGGAATTTCTTTTAATTTTTTGGAATTCTTTGTATATATTTGGAATTATTTGGAATTCGTTGAATTCTCTAGAATTCTTCGAAATCTGTGATGTTCTTCAAAATCGTAGGAATTCTTTGAATTCTTTGGAATTCGTTAAATTCTTTGGAATTCTTTGAAATCTATGGAGTTCTTTGAAATCTTAGGAATTCTTTGAATTCTTTGGAATTCGTTAAATTCTTTAATTTCATCAAAATCTTAAGAATTCTTTGAATTCTTTGGAATTCTTGGAAATTCTTTGTAATTCGTTAAATTCTTTGCAATTCTTCGAAATCTATGGAGTTCTTTGAAATCTTAGGAATTCTTTGAATTCTTTGGAATTCATTCAATTCTTTGGAATTTTTCGAAATCTGCGGAGTTCTTTAAAATCTTAGGAATTCTTGGAATTATTTGGAATTTGTTAAATTCTTTGAAGTTCATCAAAATCTTGAGAATTCTTTGAATTCTTCGGAATTCTCGGAAATTCTTTGGAATTCGTGAAATTCCTTGGATTTTTTCGAAATCTGCGGAGCTCTTTAAAATCTTAGGAATTCTTTAAATTCTTTGGAATTTATTACAGTCTTCAAAATTGTTTACATTCTGTAGAATTCTATACAATCTTTAATTCTCTTAAAACATCTTGAATGTCTTTAGTGTTTTTCATTCTTTTGAATTTAGATGCATCATAATTATTTGAATTCTTTTGAATTTTTTCAAAAGTTTTGGAAATTGAGCTTCAGTAATATGTGTTTTTTCGCAGTTTCCGAGAAAATCGATTTTGAGATATTCATTGGAATTCTTCTAAGTTCCTTGAATTCTTAGAATTTTTCTCAAATCTCTTAATTTCTTTAGAATTCTTCAAATTATTTGAAGTTCCTTGAATTCTTTGAAATCATTGGATGTCTTGGAATGCTTGAGAGTTCTATGAATTCTTTTGAATTCTTTGAATGCTTTAAATTCTCTGAATTTTTAAAATTTTGTTGCAATTCTTAAAATTCATTGGAATACTTAGAATTCTTCTTCCGTCTTTGATTTCTTTGGAATTCTCTTATTTCTGTGTAATTCTTTAAATACTTTGGAAATGTTTAAAATTATTTGACATTCTTTAGAATTTGGAGAATTTTTTTAATTTTTGGAATACTTTGAATCCTGATGAATTCTTTCAATTATTTGAAATTCTTTGTTATTGTTTGAATTCTGTGAATTCTTTGGAATGTTTTGAAAAGTTTTGAATTCTCGGGAATTCTTTAAATTCTTTGGAATTCTTTGAAGCTCTTTAGAATCCTGTGGAGTTCCTTAGAATTCCTAAAGTACTTTTTATTCTTTTGAATTCAGATGTATCCTAATTATTTCAGTTCCTCAGAATTATTTAAAATATTTGATATTCTTTGAATTCTTTGAAATTCTTCGATTCCTTTGGTATTCCTTTATTTCTGCGAAATTCTTCAAATATATTGGAAATGTCTAGAATTATTTGACTTTCTTTAGAATTTTTTAGAGTTCTTGAGAATTCCCTGAATTCTTTAAATTCTTTGCATTTTTTGGAATACTTTGAATTCTTTCGATTATTTAAAATTCTTTGGAATTCTTTGAATTCTGTGAATTCCTTAGAATGTTTTGAAAATTTCTGAATTATTCGGAATTCTTTAAGTTATTTGGAATTCTCTAAATTCCTTGAAATTCTTCAAAGTTATTCAGAATTCTTTTAAATAATCATGAATGCATGAAGTATTTTGCATTCTTTTAAATTTGGATGTATCCTTATTATTTGAATCCCATAGAATTGTTTGAAATATTTGATATATTTCATATTCTTTGAATCCTTTAAAGTTGTTTAGAATTTTCCAATTTTATTGTAATTATTTGAATTATTCTAGATTCCTTGGAATCCTTTGAATTCTTTGGGACTCTTGGAATTCTGTTGAATTTTTTGCATTCTTTGGAATTCTTTGAATTCTTTGGAATTCTTTGATATTATTTACATTATTTGAAATTCTTTAAAGTTCTTTAGAATTCTTGAAAGTTCTTAAGAATTCTTTGCAGTTCTTTAGAATTCTTTCAAGTTCTTCAGAATTCTATAAAGTTCTTTAGAATTCTTTGAAGTTCTTCAGAATGCTTTGATGTTCGTTAGAATTCTCTCAAATAATTTTGAATTCTCTTTAAAAATCTTGAATTCTTCAAGTATTTTTTATCCTTTTGAATTTGGAAACATCCTGATTATTTGGTATTCTTTGAATTCTTGTGAATTCTTTTAAGTTGTTTCGATTCCTTTGGAATTCTGTGGAATTCTTTCTATCCTTTGGAATTCAATTAATTCTTTGTTATTGTTTGAATTATTTGGAATGATTTCAAGTTCTTTCAAATTCTTCAGAATTCTTTGAATTTTTATAAAATTCTGTCAATTCTTTGGAATTCTTTCAGTTCTTTAGAATACATTGAATGCTCTGGAATTCTTTGAATTTCCGGAAATTCTTTGGAAACTTTTAAATTCTTTAGAAATATTTAAAGTTCTTCGAAATTTCTTGATTTCTTTGGAATTCTTTGAATTCATTCAAAATTCTTTTATTTCCTTAGAATTATTTTTAATTATTTCAAGCTTCTTAGAATTCTTTTAAGTTCCCTAAAATTTTTTAAAGTTTCTCGGAATTCTTTGAAGTTATTTAGAATGCTTCGAATTTCTTTAGAATTATTTGAAATTCTTTTAAATTCTCCTTTAAGAAATCTGGTATTCCTAAAGTATTTTGATTTCTTTGGATTTGATTCCTTTCAAATTGTTTTAAATTCTTGGAATTCTTAGAATTGTCTGGAATTTTTTTAATCCTTTGTACTTATTCGAATCGCTTGGAAATGTTAAAATTCTTTGAATTTTTTTTAACCTTTAAAATTCCTCAAATTCCTTGAATCCTGTTGAATTATTTGCATTCCTTGGAATTCTTTAAATCCTTCTTAATTGTTTGAATTTTTTGTATTTTCGAATTTATTGGAATTCTTTGAAGTTCTGCGAATTCTGCGGAACTATATGAAAATAGAGGGAAATGGGTAGAATAAGGGAAAAAACAGGGAAAATGAAGAGAAAATAGGGAAGAAAAGGGAAGATTAAAGAAAAAGTAAGGAAGAAGGAACAATAACAAAAGATAATAAGGAAGAAATAAATATGAAAACGTGAAACTGAATTTTTCTCCACTGTGCATCCTCGCACTCTTGAATTCTATCAGAAGTATGAATGCAATTTGCAAATCGATGAGACGATCGCGGCAAAAAATTATTAGATTATACCGTACCAATATTCCCTCTTAAGTAGAGTCAATAATTCGAATTTCTATATACGTACATATTTAGTCGAATATTGAGCTGGCATATATATCACAACATTTTCATCAGGCATTCACAGACAAGCCTCTCCCCTCTTCGAAGTACTAATTAGCCAAGAGTTAGATTCCAGGTTATCTCATTGAATATCATCGATAGATCTGTTAAGTACTGAATATTACAATTACATATAGGACATGACTACACATTAGGGCGGTCCAAAAATACATTCGAAATTTTTTTTTCACTCTAGAGGGCAAGGTTCCCTCCCCCCTCTCTATTTATTGAGATTCCCGGAGAGAGAAATTCGCTGCTTATTTTTTTCAAATCAGTCAATAATAAGCAAAGAGCGAATTAGAGCAACTGTGCAGTTAGCTGACGAACGCAGTTTGGCTCTCACATGCGAAGAAGCGTGGGTTGGAAGAGAGGGGGACGCGTGGTAACGTGCGTGACCGGCGTGCGCGCGCACGCTTTTCGGTGGTCTAACCGGGGTTCTCCGAATGTGAGAGTCGAGCTGCGTTCGTCAGCTAACTTCACAGTGGCGCTAATCCGCTCCCTGATAATAAGGCTTAATATAAGCTTTTAAAGGATTCTTTTGAATTATTTCAATTCTACTTTGAATTCTTTGGAATTTATTGGAATGTTTTGGAAATATTCTTTAGAATTCTTGGAATCTTTGGAATTCACTGAAGTTCTTCAGAATTCTTGTATGTTCTTTAGAATTCTCTAAAGCTCGTTATAATTCTCTCAAATTTTCTTGAATTTTTTTCAAACATCTTAATTTTCTCAAGTATTTTTCATCCTTTCAAATTTGGATGCGTCCTAATTATTTGAATTCTTTAAAATTTGTTGGAAACTTTTTGAAAATTGAACTTCAGTCATTCCTTAATTTTGCGAGATCAGTAATGTGCGCTTTTTCGCAGTTTTCAAGACACTCGATTTTGAAAGATTTTTTGGAATTCTCAAGAATTCTTCAAAGTTTTTTTTAGAATTCTTTGGAATTCTTTCTAATTCATTGATTTCTTGGAAATTCTTTAAATACTTTGGAGAAGTTCTTTAGAATTCTTTGGAAATCATTGTAATTCTTTGAATTCTCTTTAATTAATCGAATTCCTCGGAATTAATCGAATTCCTCGGAATTCCATGAATTCTTTGGAATTCTTGTAATTCTTCGGAATTCTTTGAATTCTTTGGAATTCTTGTAATTCTTTGGAATTCCTTGAATTTTTTGGAATTCTTCTAATTATTTGGAGTCAATTGACTTAATTTAATGCTTTAGAATTAATTAAATTCATGTTATTCTTTGGAAGTAATTTAATTCTTTAAGTCTTTTGACCGTCTTGGAATTTTTTGGAATTCTGTGAAATTTTTGGAATTAATTGAATTTTGTGGACTTCTTTGAATTATTCAGAATTCTTTGAAGCTTTCAAGAATTCTTCAAAGCTCTTTAGAATTCTCTTAAATGCTCTTGAATTCACTTCAAACAACTTGAATTTCTCAACTATTTTCAATTCTATTGAATTTGGATGCATTCTAATTATTTGAATTCTTTTAAATCTTTTGGAAACTTTTTGGAAATTGAATTCCAGTCACTCCTCAAGACTTGAGTATTATTTTGCGACATCAGTAATATGCACTTTCTCGCAGTTTCCGAGAAAATTGATTTCGAAATATTCTTTGGAATTTTCAGGAATTCTTCTAAGTTCTTTAGAAATCTTTAAATTGTTTGAAATTTTCAGAATTCATTTAAATTCTTTGATTTCTTTGGAATTCTTTTATTCCTTGGAAATTCCTCAAATACTTTGGAACATTTTCAAGTTTCTTACAATTCTGTGGAAATCCTTGGAATTCTTCAAAATTCTTTAAATTATTTGGAATTCTTTGACTTCTTTGGAATTCTTTGACTTCTTTGGAATTCTTTGAATTCTTTGGAATTATCTGAAGTTCTTTAGTATTCTTTGAAGTTCTTTAGATTTCTCTAATATTCTTTCAAGTTCTGTAGAATTCTCTTAAATTCTCTTGAATTCTCTTAAAAACATATTGTATACATGAAGTATTTTGAATCCTTTTAAATTTTGATGAATCCTAATCATTTGAATTCTTGGGAATTATTTTGAATTCTTGGTAACCTTAGAATTTTTAAAATTATTTGTATTTCTACGTAATTTTTCGAGTTCTCTGGAATTTTTGAAGATCTTTAGAATTCTCTGGAAATCTTTGAATTTGATGAAATTCTTACAATTCTTTTTAATTTGAATTGGTGGGAATTATTGAAATTATTTTGAATTCTCGGTAATCTTTGAATTTTTTTAATTATTTGTAATTCTTTGTAATTCCTGGAATTTTCTGGAATTCTTTGTTATTTTTGAAGTTTTTTAGAATTATCTAGAAAGCACTGAATTCTTTGAAATTTTTGGAATTTTTTGATTTCCTTGGAATTCATTTATATATTTGAAATTCTTCACATATTTTGGAATTATTGGAAGTTCTCTAGAATTTTCTGGAAATTTTGGAATTCTTTACATTTCTTTGGAAATCTTTGTATTTGATGCAATTCTTAGAATACTTTTCAATTTGAATTGTTGGAAATTATTTGAATTATTGTGAATTCTTGGTAATCATGGAGTTCTTTAAATTATTAGTAATTCTTTAAATTCTCTGGAAAGCGTCGGAATTTTTGAAGTTCTTTAGAATTCTCTAGAAATTTTTTAATTCTTTGAGACTCAAAATTCTTTTTAATTCTTTTATTTCTTCCGAATTTATTTATATCTTTGAAATTCTTCACATATTTTAGAATTATTGAAAGTTCTCTAGAATTTTTGAGAAATTTTTGAAATTTTTCGTAATACTTTGAATTCTTTGAATTTCTTCGAATTCTTCAGAATTCTTTGAATTTTTTGAAGTTCTTTGAATTTTTTGAGATTCTTTGAATTTTTTGAAATTCTTCGAATTCTTTGGAATTATTTTAGTTCTTTGTAATTCTATGACTTCTTTGGAATTCTTTGATTTATTTGAA
>CAKNXH010000640.1:0-10900 GCA_932178445.1 Andricus quercusramuli | reverse complement strand
TAATTTGTTAAAAAGTCATCTTTTTGATTGAAATTACAATTTGTTACAAATTGTTACAAATATATAATTATATATTATTTGTTACAAATTTAATTATTTTGTTGCAAATTTAACTATTTTGTCAGAAAGTCATATTTTTTAATCGACTTTTCTGTTTTGTTGAAAATTTAATTATTCTGTTAAAAAGTCATCTTTTTTATTAGAAATTTCTGTTTTCTTTTTTTTTTAATTAATTTATTTTGTTGAAAATTTAATTATATTGTTGCAAATTAAACTATTTTGTTAAGAAGTCACCTATATGGTCGAAATTTCTTTTTTGTTACAAATTTATTTATTTTGTAGAAAAGTTACCTTTTGTCGAAATTTCTACTGTTTTGTTGAAAATTTAATTATTTTGTTCCAAATTCAACTATTTGGTGGAAAAGTCGTTTTTTGGTCGAAATTTCTACTGTTTTGTTGAAAATTCAACTATTTTGTTAAAAGGTCATCTTTTTTGGTTGAAATAAATAAATAAATTGGAAATTTGTTAAATTTTAATCTGGAATTTTTCTATTCCGTTTATAAGAGATTATATGTTAAAAGAACTATAAGAATAAAATATTATTGTTTCAATATTAATGGTCAGGGAAAATGAAAAATCGGTCAGAGAAAAATTAGAGAATTCGAAACAAGAAGTTTTGTAGCCACCCTGATGTGGCTAATGTGGTCAATGCGGCTTATATGGCCAATATTGTCAATATGTTCATGCGGTCAATGTAGCCATGCGGTCAATGTGGCCATGTGGTCAATGTGGCCATGCGGTCAATGTGGCCATGCGGTCAATGTGGTCATGCGGTCAATGTGGCCATGCGGTCAATGTGGCCATGCGGTCAATGTGGCTAATATGGTCACACTGTTCAAATCGGACACTTTGGCCTAATGTGCCAAGTTTCTCAAATAAAAATCTCGAATTGATTGTAGGTGCTGAACCTTTTCTTGGCGTTGCTCTTGAGCAACTTTGGTTCATCGAACTTATCAGCACCAACGGCGGACAACGACACGAACAAAATCGCCGAGGCTATCGACCGGATAGCACGATTCATAAAATGGGTTAAGCTCAGTATGCTTAATCTGGCTAAGATGATGCGAGCCAAACTCACCAACCAGATTTCCGATCAGGCGCCAGGTGAGGGACCGTCCAACAGTTGGAAAGAAGGTTTATATCCAATCAGATCGCTTGCTGTGTGCGCTGTGTAGTTCGTGACACTGTCTTTTTTATCATTTGGTCCTCGTTTCTCGTTTACATTTCCGTTTCGTACCAGTCAACTCGATTTTTACACTTTTAACAAGGGGAGACTGCCATTTGTGAATTTTAGTTTCGGTTCATAATTTTTTTGTTGCAAGTTTATTACCTGAGTATTAATTGACCAAAGCAGTAATATGCGCTTTCACGCCGTTTTCGAGAAAATCGACTTTGAAATATTCGTCACAAGTCATACAGCGTTTGGCGAAAAACACTTCCGATCAGCCGGTAGCTCAGGCAGCAGCGCTCCTGCCTGATAGCCGGATGGTCGTGTGTTCGATTCTCGCTGCCTGCGCTTTTTTTCATTAGACCATAATGTTTGTGGGTAGGCAAATTGTTGTGTTTTGTTTGAATAATGTTGTGGCAATTTGAATTTCAATTGGAATAGCTTGTTTTTGAATAGAGGGAAAAAGAAAAAATTCGTTTTGACTGGGACGATATCCGTTATGATTTGTAACATTAAACGCTAACTTGCTTTGAATACACGATAAGTAATTATTTGATTCAAACAGTTGACACCGACTAGCTGCTTTCACAAGTTGAATTTGAAATGGATATAGCCGAAATAATAGAAATTAAAAATTGAGTTGTAGTTTCGCAGTTACTCGTTGTTTCCGAAGGTAAGTGGAGGCAATGTGGCCAACTTGATATTGAAGTAAAATTGTACTTCCATTAGGAGATACATTACAATCTATATTTAGTTAACACACATTTATGACCACAATTCGCTATCTAAAGTTTACAATCTCTGATGCAAAATGTAGTTTTTAATTTTCTATCCACATTTTACAATTTACAATATACATTTTCCTATTTACATCTTACAATTTACAACTCACAGTTTACAGTTAGCAACGTAAAACTTACAATTTACAATTTCAAATTCACAATTTATTATATTTAATTTACAATCTATAATTAATTCACAAATTTTAGTTTATAATTTATGATCTTTGATCATTTTAAATTTTCGAATTGTTATTTACAATCTAAAGTTGGCAATATTTATAATCTGCGATATGAAATCTGAAATTTGCAAATTACAATTTATATTTTGTAACATACAACTTAAAATTTATAACTTACCATTGGTAATTCACGATTTTTAATTTACAATCTACAGTTTATAATTTACAATCGACAAAATTAGTTTAAAATATAAAATTTCTAAATTACAATTTAAATTTCACAATCTTCAATTTATAAATTACAGTTTATAATGAATGATCCTGGATAATTAACAATTCAGGAATTGTAATTTACAATCTACAATTGAAAATTCTTACAAGGATATAAAAACTGAAATTTACGTTTTACAAATTACAGCTTACAATCTGCAATGTAAAATTGGCAATTTAGGATTGTTAATTTGCAATCTATTGTCTATAATTAACAGTCGACAAATTGGTTAGAAATATAAAATTTTCAATTTACAATTCAAACTGCACAATCTACAATTCATGAATTACAGTTGACAATTAATGATCTTTGATCATTTAAAATTAGGGGATTGTTCTTCGCAATCTGTGACAATATTTACAATTTTTGGTACGAAATCTGAAGTTTGCAAATTAAAATTTATATTTTACAACTTAGAATTTATAACTTACAATTGACAATGTACGATGTTTAATTTACAATTTTCAATTGATTTACAATTTACAAATTTTAGTTTATAATATATGATCCTTGATCATTTACAATTTTCGAATTGTTATTTACAATCTAAAGTTGACAATACTTACGATCTGTGATATGAAATCTGAAATTTGCAAATTACAATTCACTTTTCACAATCTACAATTTATAATTTTCGGTTCATGCTGTATGTTCCTGGATAATTAACAGTTTAGGAATTGTAATTTACAATCTAAAATTGGAAATTCTTACAGTGATATGAAATCTGAAATTTACATTTTAGAAATTATAACTTACAATCTACAATGTATAATTGGCTATTCAGGATTGGTAATTTCCAATCTACTATCTATAATTGACAGCCGACAAAATTAATTAGGAATATAAAATTTACAAATTGCAATCTAAACTTTACAATCTACAAGTCATTAATTACAGTTTATAAAAAATGGTCCTTGATCGTTTAAAATTACGGAATTTGTAAGTCAAAATCTACAATTGATAATATTCACAATTAGTGGCATGACATCTGAAATTTGAAAATTTCAATTTATATTTTACATCGTATAATTGCAAATTTATCATGTTGAGATTACAATCTGCAGAATATAATATTAGTAATCAACAAAATTCATTTAGAATATAAAATTTCCCAATTAAAATTTTAACTTTTCGATTCAAGATTTACAAATTGCAGTTCATAATGTATAATCTTTGGTGATTTAACATTTTTAAATAACAATTTTAAATCTACAATATACAATTTATCAATAACAGTTTCTGGATACTGATCTTTGATAACTTAAAATGAGGAAATTTTCATTTACAATATACAATTGACAATATTTACAATTTGTGGTATGAAATCTGAAATTTGCAAATTACAATTTAGATTAGGATTTAGAATATAAAATTTTCAAATTAAAATGTAAACTTTACAATCTAAAATCGATAGCGCAGTTTATAATATATGATCCTTGATAATTCACGGTTTATGAATTGTAATTTACAACTTACAATTGAAAATTCTAAAAATGTGTGAAATGCTATTTAAAATTTACCAATTTCGGTTTACATTTTACAAATTGAAGCTTACAATTTACAATGAAAAATTCGAAATTTTCGCAACTCGTGAGACAACATCTGAAATTTTTAAATTGCAATTCAAACTTTACAATCTACAATTTATGATTAACAGTTTATAATTATTGATCTTCGATACTTTCAAACTAAGGAATCGTAATTTGCAATCTACAATTGGACAGTATTTACAATTCGCGATATGAAAGCTGAAATTTAGAAATTACAAATCACAATTTACATTCTTTAACATGAAAGTTACAATCTACATTCTACAATTGAAAATTCATAATTGACAGTTGACAACATTAATTAAGAATATAATATTTTCAAATTACCATTTGAACTTTACAATCTGAATTTTTACAGTTGACAGTAATTACAATTGATAGTTTACATTTATAGTTTATATTTACGATTTGCATTTACAATTTGCATTTACAATTGACATTTACGATTTGCATTTACAATTCGCATTTACAATTGACATTTACGATTTACATTTATAATTCACATTTACAACTTACAATTTACATTTACAGTTTACGTTTACAATTTACATCGACAGTTTACATTTACAATTTACATTTATAGTTTACGTTTACAATTTACATCGACAGTTTACATTTACAATTTACATGTACAGTTTACATTTACAGTTTACATTCACAATTTACATTTGACACTTACAATTTACATTTACAATTAACATTTACAATTTACATTTACAATTTATATTTACAGCTTACATTTACAGTTTGCATTTACAGTTTACATTCACAATTTACATTTACATTTGACATTTAAAATTTACATTTATAATTTACCTTTACAATTTACATTTACAATCTACATTTATCATTTATATTTACAATTTACATTTACATTCACAATTTACATTTACGATTTATATTTACAGTTTACTTTTACAATTCATAATTACAAGTTACATAAACCTGTGGCTGAACACGACACGTATAAAATTTTTTCAAATACAAAATTATAATGCCCATTTCCAGTGTAACTCCTTGTCTCCCGGAATTTCTTTTTTTCTTTCCGGTTTACATTCTCTATACGTGGTGCTCGTGCGGCTTACAAGGCTGAAAATCGCATTTAGCATGAGACTCGCTATTTTATTTTTCTCTTGTGGATCATTACCAAAAAGCTGCCAAATAACTGTCGGATTATTTTTCCTAAATAGATTTCCAATAGTAATTTTGTTTCATTTTTCCAACTAAACTAACTTTATTAAATGTCATTACTTGAGAAAAATTTAAAAAATAGAAATATTAAAAAAATATCTTTTTGGTAATGACCAATATTTATTTTATTAGCGTGTCTTGCTGCATAGGATGGCAGCTCTAGTGATAAGCGATATAGGCTACATTGTCTGTACTTACCTAACTTTATTTGGAACCTTAGGTTTCCCAAGTATAAAATATGTATTAGATAGATAGTCACCAACATTGAATCTGTTGTAGTTTTATTTATTTCTGAAATTTTAAATATCTACTTTGAAATGAAATTATAGACAAGCCTCTAATATTAGGATTAATTCAGGTGCTGAGTAGAAAAATACCAAAGCCCTTGTAAAAAATATTTGAAATTACATTTTTTTAATGTTATTAATTCCTTTCGCAATCTTGAATGATCTTGATATCTTTTCCCCAACTTTGCTTAAGTTGCATGACTCTTGTCTAATTAATATCCTCTCAATATATAAATAAAATCTGAATTATGTAGTGCCGTCAAAAAAATGCACGCAAGGAAGAAAATGTTTCTTCAATGAAAACTGTATTGTAATACGATTTACATAGAATGTAGATTTGTAGAAAAGTCAATGAAATGTTTGAATTAGTTGAAAAAGAAAATGAAAAAAAAAATGTAAAGTTGAGCAGATTACGATACGGGTGCTACGAATTCGTAGCTTTTTATGCATGTACTGTTCTAGAAGGCTTGGATCGGGATGGGAATTTGGATCTGACTGATGGCGATTTGGATGTTTTTCGGGACAAAAAGAGCGTCAAAGAACTTAGCAATCAATTCGAAGTCGCCATTGGCGATGGAATGGAGTTCACCATTCATGGTAATATACTTTTAAAAATTATAGTTGATAATAACTATTTTTCCGCGCTTGGCCGATCAAACAATTACAATAATTCCCACATTTAACTATTACACAGCCACACAAAAAAAGTCTCATGATCTGGGGACGCGACATATGGTTTCCTGTCAATTTTGACGCACTGAATCCGAATCTAGTGCCGATTGCGTGAAATATTCAGGCCTGACTTTACTCTCATGTTCCTTTTCACCTTGGCTCACCGCTCTCCCGGTTTCACCAATCTAGACTTTTCCACAAGAAGAAGGGATTTTATATACTCCCTGACCCGACGCCGATACTGCAGTTCCTAATCCCTAAATTGTAAAACTCTTTTTGTGCCTGCCATGACGGCATGAACGCCGTTTACCGGGGACTCAGTCAGTATGTATCCGTTGTTCACCGGCATCACGTGAATGTGCCCTGATTTCAGGCCCAGGTGAAAAATGCTAAAAAAGGTTGGCGATACTGGATACTGGAGTATATAAAATCCATTGTTATTGTAAAAAAAGTCTATGTTGGAGAAATCGGGAGAGCGGTGAGCCAACGTGTAAAGGAACATGAGAGTAAAGTCAGACTAAAACATTTCAGGCAATCAGCAGTAGCTGAACATCATATAGAAACAGGACATAGTATTTTATTTGACAAAAAGACCGTCATCGCGATGGAAGATAAGGGTTATATAAGGTTAGGTTAGGTGAGCTGAAGTTAGGTCACGTCAATTCTAAGAACGAGACCACGCCTTCAAAGAAAATCAGCCGTGAAGACAGTATATCACAATTTTATATCATTTTATTGAGTTTTTTTGAGGTGAGTGTGAAAGGATTTATTTTCTGTCGGGTGACCGTCCTACAGTGGGGCGAAAATAGTTCCCATGGACAAATCAATTTTTAGCCTACACTATTCATCCGATTTGAACGTTATTTTTTTTATATCATCTTTCTAAATTTTGACAATATTTGTGTCGTTAGATTTTTTCAATTGTTTAAAAATTTGTTATTTAACAAGAAAGTTGAAATTTTTTTTAACTTTTCCCAAGTGCTATTTTATTTCAGACATTCACATTGATCAAAGATCTTCAAACAGCGTTAAAACTATATGGGAATAATTTTCAGTTGGTTAGAATAATTGGAAAAATTGTTATTCTGTTATAAACAAATGAATGAAGAAAAGTCATTTTATGGAATTAGCAATGTTTAGATCATTGAAATTAATATATTTGGTATAAAATTTGAGAAAAATAAATTTTCCATTACCATTTATCAAGATTACATGCTTTTTGGTAATTGTTTAAACAATCTTTATGAACAAATTCACAGTTTAGCGACTTTTCAATGAATAGGCTCAATTTTTGTTTACGGAATCGACTAAGAATGTCTTTCCGATGACTCTTTACCATGATACTTGGAAAATTGACAACAATTATTCATCATCTAAACAATTGTTATAAACAAATGCATTTTGTTTCCATTTGTAGCTGATTGAGAATGAATAATTGTTGTCAATTTTCAAAGTATTATACAAAGAGTCATCGGAAAGATATCCCTAGTTGATTCCGTAAACAAAAATTGAGCCTATCCATTGAAAAATAGCCAAACTGTGAATTTGTTTGTAAAAATTGTTTAAATTAAAAATAATTGTTGTTAATTTGCAAAGTATCATGGTACAGAGTCATTGGAAAGACACATCTAGTTGATTCCGTCAACAAAAATTGAGCCTCTGTTTATAGAAAAATTGCGAAACTGTGAATTTGTTCATAAATATTGTTTAAACAATTACCAAAAAGCATGTTTTCTTGATTAATGGTAATGTAACATTCATTTCTCTCTCATTTCATACCGAATCTCTTAATTTCAATGAAATAAAAATTGCCACTCTAAAAAAAAATTCTTTGTTAAATTTTTTATAACACAATAACAATTTTTTTAATCATTCTAAACAACTGGAAATTATTCCCATATAGTTGTAATACTGTTTTAAGATCTTCTTCGATCAGTGTGAACATCTGAAACGAAATAGCACTTGAGAAAAGAAAAAAAATGTCAACCTTGTTGTTAAATAACAAATTTTTAAACAATTAAAAAAATTCTCATCACAAAAATATTGTCAAAACTTAAAAAGCTGTCATTAAAAAAAAATAACGTTCAAATCGGATAAATAGTGTAGGATAATACAAAGTAGGGAAAGTGAGGTGAAATGATAAAAGGGGAAGTAGGGGAAGTGAGAGGAAGTTAGAGGAGGGGAAGTAGGGAAAGTGGTAGGTAATGAATGGGGGGGGGTCAAGTATGGAATGTAAGGGGAATGAGGGGTTAGGAAGTGTTGAAAATGTGGGAGGGGGTGTAGGGAAAGTGAAGGAAAATAATGGTTGGTGTATTTAGGGAAATGAGGACAGGGAAGTGTGGAAACTTATGGGTAATGAAGGGACGGGAAGTAGGGGAAGTGAGGGAAAATTAGGGGATGGAAAGTGGAGGAAATCTCATTAGCGATGTGGGGGAAATGTGAGAGGGGACGTAGGGAAAGTGAGGAATAATGTTTGGTAGCATATTGAGGGAAAGTGAGGAAACATTAGGGGTGGGGATGTGATCAGAAATGATGGAAGGGGCAGTATGGGAAGTAAGGAAAAATGATGTGTGGCGGTTGAGGGGAAATTAAGGGACGGGAATTACGGAAAAACGACGGTAAATGATAGGAGGTGGCGTGAGAGGAAGTTAGAGAAGGGGAAGTAGGGAAAGTGATAGGTAATGAAGAAAATTATTGAATAGGAAGTGGGTGAAGTGTGGGAAACTATGTGGGGAAAATATTGTAGAAAATGAGGGGAAATTATGGTAGAGAAAGTATGGTAGGGAAAGTATGGAATGTAAGTGGAAATGATGGAAGGTGGTGTGAGGAGAAATGAGGGGAAGGGATGTAGGGGAGGAAAAGGGAAATGTTGGAAAGGGAAGTAGGGGAAATGAGGGGTTGGGAAATGGGGCAAGTGAGGGTATGGGAACTAGAAGAATTGGGTGGAAATTAGAAGAGAAGTGGAGGAAGTGAGGGGAGGGGATCCACGGAAAGTGTGGCGAAGGGTAATGAGGAAAATTTTCTCTATCCCAGTTTTGTTAGAAAAAAAAATTTTACTTAGTTGAAAATTCACCTTTTTTATTGAATGTGAATTCATTCTCGTGAAAAAGCTCATTTCCCCTTTTTAGCACAGATATGAACCACTTGAGTTGCAGAATTGTCTCGAGGTCGGTAAGGTAGGAATTTCTATCTAGAAATGCCCGTGCCTATCTACTTTAAATGGAAAGTTCAAGCAAATTAACTTTTTTACGTGTTAAATATCTAAACAGTTAAAAGTGGAAATTATTCGAATCGTTTAAATGTTTAACCGGCCAAACACAGGGAACTAATAATAACAAAATTTATTTATTTAAAAAAAAATTATTTTTTTTAAATCTTCAATTCGCTGAGACGATAACTTAACTTTCATCAATTTTATGGTCGTTTCCATTTTCGAAGGAGACTTGAAAAACAAAATGAAGAAGGGAAGTCTGTGTATGAACAACACGAAGGGTCTCGTTAATTCGATAAATCATCGAGACTTCAGACTGGACCACGAGTACATCAATCACAATGAAGACGACACCATCAGGTTATTATAAAACGATTATTATGATCTAATGACGTTTTTTTGATCCGCCGTAAAAAAATTCCTTCCTAGCTCCGCTGGGATTCGAACCCAGGTCGAGGGATCGAATCCCAGCGGATCTAACTTTTTTTTCACTTTTTTATCAACATCTACGTCACATCTTTTTTTACAGTAACAAATCCTATGGCAGTCACAAGAACAGATCCTTCAAGGACGAAAGTCACAAAGGAAGTTTAGACTCACTTGACGGTGAAGAGAAAAAGGACGCCAGCAAAGAAGACCTTGAAGAACAAGGTTAATTTCTAATTATTAAATTCAATTTCTTCCCTGAAAGCTTCATGGTGTTAAGGGCCGTCTATAAACTGTTACCAATTTGAAGGGGAAGGGGGTTACGCCAGAAAGAACCTTTTGATAACAGGGGGGGGGGCAGTGGAAATAAACGTTACAAAATTAAACTTTTTCCCCTATTCCCCTCTTTTCCCCTTTTTTAAAGAATTTTTATTCTTTCCCCAGTTTTAAAGAAACTTCCCCTTTTCCTCGTTTTTTCGTTTAAATTCTAATTAAATTAATAGAACCCAATTTTATTGTTGACAATTCATCTCCTTGGTCATCCTTTTTAGTTAAAAATGCAACTATTTTGTTGAAAATTAAGTTTTTCGTCGAAAAATCAACTGCTTGGCGTAAAGCTAAACTACTTTGTAAAAAATTAATTTTTTTTCGTCGAATTCATGATTTTAGTTGAAAATTTGTCTCCTTGGTTAAAAATTGAACTATTTTGTTGAAAAATGATTTTTTTCTTTTTTGTGAACTAATTTTTCAAACTGAAAATGTAACCATTCCATTTTTTTTGAAAAGTGATATTTTTATTGAAAATTGATCTTTTCGAGTTGAAAATTCATTTATCTTGTCTAATTGGAAATTCACCTATTTGTTTAAAAATAATGCACCTTATTGAAAATTCGTCTTTTCTGAAATAAAATTAATCTTTGTTCAAAATTCATTCTTTGTTTTTCAAAATGGAACTCTTTTGTTGAAAATTAATTTTTTTGATAAAGGTTCATCATTTTAATTGAAAATTTATCTATTCGGCTGGAAATTTCTTGGAAAATTTTTCTTTGGTTGAGAACGAATTTTTTAAACTGAAAATGTAACTGTTCCAAATTTTGTTAAA
>CAKNXH010000638.1:192682-221667 GCA_932178445.1 Andricus quercusramuli | reverse complement strand
AATGCGTACGAGAAAACCATTAGTGTATAGGTAACTCGCGGCTTTGGACGTAAACGAGATAATGAAACGCTTCATTAAGCGATTTAAGTTTGCAATTTCAACGACCTTATTGCATTTGTCTGAATTGCCTTGAAATTAGTTCCTTGAATTCTATTTCTACTTATGGAATATTGTATTGTTTCTGGGGAATCTCCTTTGTCACGCAAACAAAGCTCAAAATATATGGTTACGCGCTAAGAATTAGGGGTAACCAGTAAGGAGGAGAATAGAAAAACTTTTCAAGTCATAATATTTTTGAATGATGAACAAGTGGAGAAAGTATTACATACCCAATTAAAGCTTAAATATTCATGATATGAATCGGTCAATATTCAACTGGATGTTTTGAATAATCTTGTGGACATCTATCATCAATTGTGGATTCAATCCGTATATGTTAAAGGTAGCATCATGTTGGCTTCTTTGATCTATTGTTTTGTTACACATTGTTAACCGGTAAATGATAAACTGGATGTTTTGAATATTCTTGTGGACATCTATAATCAATTATGGATTCAGTCCATATATGTTAATCATAGTATCATGTTTGCTTCTTGTAACTATTGTTTTGTTCCATATCAACTGGATATTTTGAGTATTCTTCTAGATATCTATTATCAATTATAGATTCGAACCGTATATGTTAAAGGTAGTATCATATTGGCTTGTCATAACTATTGTTTTGTTCCATATTGTGAATCGATAAATAAGAAAATACATGTTTTGAATTTTCTCTCAAGTATCTATCATCAATTATGGATTCAAACCTTAGGTGTAACCACTACGATATGGATAGAAAGACTTTTCAATTCCTAATGTTCATAAATGATGAACAAGTGGGGAAAGAATTACATACTTTATTAAAGCTTGAATATTTGCTTCAAAGATAGCAATGCCATCCCATGATTTATTTTAGCCATTTATTCTATATTTTATACTGTATAGAACTTTTTATTGACATTAGGAATCTGTGATCATTGTTCGCTTTTTCTAATTATTGTTTTGTTTCATACTATGACACGGTATATAATCAAGTGTTTTGAATATTCTTCTAAACATTTATTTTAGATGGATTCCAACCGTATGTTAAGGGTAGTATCATGTTTGCTTTTTGTAACTATTGTTTTGTTCCATATCAACTGGATGTTTTGAATATCCTTCTAGATATCTATGATCAATTATGGATTCAAACGGTATATGTTTAGACAGTATCATATTGGCTTCTGGTAACTAACTTTTGTTGTGTTACACATTGTTAACCGGTAAATAATAAACTGGATATTTTGAATATTTTTGTGGACATCTATCATCAATTATGGATTCAATCCATATATGTTAATGGTAGTATCATGTTTTCTTCTTGTAACTTTTGTTGTGTTACAAATTGTTAACTGGTAAATAATAAACTGGATGTTTTGAATATCCATATGGATATCTATCATCAATAATAAATTCATCCGTATATGTTAAAGGTAGTATCATTTTGGCTTCTTGTAACTATTGTTTTGTTCCATGCTATGAATCTGTCAATATTCATCTGAACGATTGGAATATTATTGTGGACATCTATCATCAATTATGGATTCAATCCGTATATGTTAAAGGTAGTATCATGTTGGATTGTTGTAACTATTGTTTTGTTCCATATTGTGAATCGATAAATAAGAAAATAGATGTTTCGAATTTTCTCTAAGAAATCCATTGTTAATTATGGATTCAAACCACTGTTCGCTTTTTGTAATTATTGTTTTCTTTCATACTACGGTATATAATTAATTTAATATTTTGAAAATTCTTGTGAATATCTTTTATAGATGGATTCAAACCGTATGTTGATTGTAGTATCATGTTTGTTTCTTGTAACTATTATTTTGTTCCATATCAACAGATGTTTTTAATATTCTTCTATATATCTGTTATCGATTATGGATTCAAACCGTGTATGTTAAAGGTAATATCATGTTGGCTTCTTGTAACTATTGTTTTGTTACGCATTGTTAACTGCTAAATAATAAACTGGATGTTTTGAATATCCTTTAACATATCTATCATCAATTATGGATTCAAACCATAGGATAAATCAATAAGATGAGGATGGAAATCCTTTTCAATTCCTAATGTTCATAAATGATGAACAAGTGGAAAAAGTGTTATGTACCAAATTAGAGCTAGAACGTTTGCTTTAAAGATAGCTATATCTATACCATAACATGAATTATTTTAGCCATTCATTATATATGTTATACTTTTTAACAAGTTACAATTTTATTCAGATGATACTCTTCTGGTACGAAGTGATTATTAACATTTTAAGTCCTTCTGATCAGTTTTTGAAGAAAATTGTGTATAAATTCATGAAACAATCCAAAACTAATACAAATTGTTATAAAAATTGTGATACAGTTATAAAAATTGTATGAGTTCCAAACTGTGTCGTATTTAACATGTTTAACAGATGCCAACAGGTATACCAAGTATTATACACAAAATAAATGACGAATAATTTTATTTTGTTACGTTGGTTAAAGG
Organism: Andricus quercusramuli; assembly: GCA_932178445.1. Taxonomy (NCBI): domain Eukaryota; kingdom Metazoa; phylum Arthropoda; class Insecta; order Hymenoptera; family Cynipidae; genus Andricus; species Andricus quercusramuli. The sequence goes on along the minus strand of CAKNXH010000638.1, from coordinate 219,099 downwards.
CACGAACTTGTTTATTCATTTAAATGTTGTTTGTTTCGTTTACTTATTTCTGCTCGAAATCTAAAGGCAATTAATTCTTTGATATGCAAATCTAGAGGTTCACGAATCAAAGCAAGTAGTGAGAAAATATTGAAAGCAATTTAATTCCTTGAACAATGATAATTAAAACGGCCGTCCTGACCTTACCATCTAGCTCTAGGAATAGTAAATGTTTCCCATTATTTGAAGACCTATTTTAATTTGGGACTAAATTAAATTTAATAGGCTGCATAAAATTCTTTCTAATCTATTTAAGTTACTGATACATATTTCTAAATAATTTACTTTCATGGAATCTTATATATTTTTAATCTTAATTTAAATACTTGTGCATTCCATGCCACGTACGATGCACGATGCACGATGTGCTTACTTATCGTTACTTATAACATTATGACTAACCTTTATATTTTTTCACTGTTTCAGGTGAGTACTTTCATATTGAGATTCCAGCTCGAAATACATGCATGTGTGTCGCTTATTATGATCGTAAGTAACGATTCTCCATTATTTTATGACCGAGAAAAATCTTCGCGGGCCGAAAAAAAATCGGGAAATGACCGGGAATTTTGGTCCGATATAGGCCTCAACAAAATTCATTATCTTACGTCCCAAAAACACATTATATTCAGCTGCTCATTTGAAAGTTGACATACTATATTAAAAAAATTTTTTTATGATTCATGATTTCAATTGCAATTTCATCTTTTTGGTTAAAAATTGCTCTTTTTCCGCAGACAATTATTCTTTCTAATTTTCTCACCGGTCTCAATTACAATTTTGTAATAGTTGTTTGTAATTTCCAGATTAGAAACCGTTTTCTACTTCAAAAAAGCTGAATGAATAATTTTCTTCGAAACAATAAGAGAATTGTGGATGCGGGCGAATCGAGTAAAAGTTGCCCGCATCTCACTTTCTTTATTGAATAGACGCTATCTGAAAATCGTACTTGCTGAGGCTATATTTTATACTGGAAACGTTATAAAACAGCGGGACAGGTGCAGAACTAACGTTTGCAAATCGTGCCAATTTTCATATTAAGATCTCTCGTTTCATGTTAAGTAACCTGCAACATAATGCTCGGAAGAGTTTTTATTTCTCTTTTAATGTATAGTGCATATAAAAGATGAATCATTTTACACATTTAATATCACTTTATACTAGCAATCATGATTTGCTCGCCATGCGCGTGATAAGTTTCTTATCAGCAGTCAAGATTATTACATAAATGTTTCAAGGTGGCCTCTAAAAATAAAATAAAGTTTCTGGTCATTTCCCGGTAACCAAAAATTGTTCCAAGTTGAAAAATAAAAAATTTTTAAATTAAAAATACGGGCAAAAATGTTCAGTTTGAATGCTGAATACTTAACCACAGGATCGAAGCATTTAAAGCATCAAAATCTTTTATAACTTAGGGTTTTTTTTCGTGGCAGAAAAAATCTTAGGCTATTGCCACTATTTCTTGAAAAATATTTTTCTACTTCGACTTATCTCATGCAATTTTTGTCGACTAAATTTTTTTCGTAAATTTATTTAGGGTTCATGAATTAACATTTCTAATCAAAAGATGAAGTTTCTACAAAAAAGATAAATTCTTAACAAAATACATAAATTTTTAACCAGTTGAATTTTCAACCAAGAAGAATAATTTTCTACCAAAAAAACGAATTTTCAACAAATTACATCACTTTTCGTCTAAATAGTTTGACCAATGGGTGTGATGCTTTCCCAAAATTTATTTGAATTGTTTTTTAGTTTATATTTGTTTCGTTTCAAAATTTTTTTTTCACTAAATAGTTGAATTTTCAAACTAAGGAAGATCAGTTTATAACTAAAAAAGGGTAGTTAAACTTTCATTTAAGGGGGTTAATTTTCAATAAAAAGCAAACGAATTTTCTATAAAACAGTTTAATTTTGTACCAAATAGTTGAATTTTCTACAAAATTGTTGAATATCCAAGCCAAAAAAGACGAATTTTCTACATAACAGTTAAATTTTGCACAAAATGTTAAATTTTCAGTTAAAAAAATTAATTCCCAACCACAAAAAAACAACGTTCCAACTAAAATTATTTAGTTTGTTGTTAAATTTTTTACATGTTTGTGCAAGTTTTTACAAAAAATACAGTGGTAGAAATGCGAATATGATAATTATTTTATATTTTGTACTATTTTATAGAATTCTTTATAGACATTAGAAATAATTTTATTGAATTTCATGAAAAAATTCGACATTTTCAAGAAAAATGCGAGTTTTTTTTAGTTTTTTTCAGAAGTTCGCTATAAGTGCTACATAGTTTTAATTTTAAGTAGAATAAAACTTAAAATAAAAATTAAAAACTAGAAAAATTGTACCTTTTAAATGTTAAACATTACAAATTGAATAATTTATCATCAAAGCATTATACTTAGGGGAGACCACCCTAAAATAGATAATGAACCAACATTAGATAATCATCAAGTTAAAATACTAATGGTCGTTAAATAGTTAATTTTTAATTAAATTAATACTTAGGCTATTATATGTCTTAATAAATTAAAATTGGAAATAATTATTTGAGGTATTTACTGTAGGGGGGTCTCCCCTAGAAAAGTTTTAATTAATAGCTTTTGAAATTGAGAAATTTCCGCTAACAGTTGGACATTTTTAGTTTGAAAACGTTTATTCTCTATTCCCCGTTTCTCCCCTTTTTAAAAAGAATTCCTCTTTTTTTCCCTTTTTTCAAGAAGCTTCCCCTTTTCACCTTTTTCCTATTTTTTTGCGTAAATGCCAACTGAATTAGTAGAACCCAGTAAGACAATGTATCTATCTTTTGTAGAATGTTCATTTTTTTGTTGTTAAAAATTTCACTATTTCGTTTAAAATTTAACAATTTTGTGAAAAGTCATCTTTTTTCGTCCAAAATTCAACTGTTTTGTTGAACACAAGCTTTTTTGGATAAAAAATTCATCTTTTTGTCATGAAAATGTACTTGGCTAGTACTTGGATTTTCAAATATTTCGTTGAGTAATTTCAAGTGTAAAGTATTCAAAATGAATGTCCGTGTCTCTCATTTGAAAATAATCCAAATTGAGAAATTGAACAGTTGAAAAAGAAATATTTTCAACTCAGATTTGAAGTCCTTCAAACTCAATGTCTATTCTTAAAAAATTGTTTTAAATTTAAAGTTTATTTTGATTACGCAAAGAATTTTGGAAAATAAATAAAAATTATGTACTCTACATTCCTAAACAAATAAAGTTATTATTCCAGTCATTCAGTATCCGATACAGTTTTTTGCATAATTTTTAAAATTTTGATTTAGCATTCTAACGTAAGATTCCTGTTACCAACATGTTACCGACATCAGGACTCTCCGAGAAACCTAGCACGGACACGAACCACCTGAGCTGTGGCATATTCTCGATGTCGGTAACATGTCGGTAACAGGAATCTTGCGTTAGCACGCAGTTCACTTATCTACTTTTTTCGAAGTCCCATGCGACTTTTTTTATAATTTTATGCAATTAATGCGATTTTTTTGAGCCTTCTATAGTCAATCCGATACCTGCAATATGTAGGTTTTGTTATGGCTTTCTTTTATTATATCAGTTCGTAGATACGAGATAATTCAAGGGATTCTGTGGATTCTGATGCTGTTCAGAGTAATTTGAATTGGCAGCAGGTATCGAGTTTCGGTTTCAGATTGCATGCACTGTACCAAGTAATTCGTGACATTCACGTTACACCTTTTAATGAGAATCACACACCTCTTTGCACTTGTTCATGTTACTTGTAATTAATGAATGAGTGAATTATTCAAATTAGCGGTCATGTTTGTGGGATAAGATGTTGTCGGCAAACAAAAAATATAGTTTATTGCTATTATAATATTCAATTTTAAACACGAATAATAATGAAGAAGACTTCACACTCTTTATTCCCCTTTTTTACACTTTTTAAAAGATTTCCTCTTTTTCTCCTGTTTTCAACAAACTTCCCATTTTCCAATTTTTCTCGTTTTTTCGATTAAATGCAAATTGAATTAATATAAGATCTAATAAGAAAATCCGACTATTTTTGGTTGAAAAGGTCATTCTTTTTTATTAAAAAAATGTACTATTCTATTTTTAGTACAGAATTCATTTCTTTAGTTAAGATTTCAACTACTTTGGTAGTCACCTTTCTGGGTCGAAAGTTGAAATACAATTAGAAATTACTTTTTCTTTTTTAATGAATAAATATCTAAATTTATTTTACAATACCACAAATTAATATTTATATAATTATTTTATATTTATTATTTACATTTTTGAATCTCATTATTATTTTATTGATTTTCAAATTATAAAATTAAAATATTGAGTGTTGAAAATTCTTGGTTGAAAATTAATCTGTTTTTGTTGAAATTTCAACAATTGGTTGAAAAATGGTAATAATTTCATCATCTTTGGTAAAAAATGCAACTGTTTCGTTGAGAATTCTAGTATTTTGTTGAAGATTCGTCTTTTGTGGTAAAAGTTTAATATTTATGGCTGAAAATTCAACTATTTTGGTATAAAGTTGAACTATTTGGTTAAAATTGAACTGTTTTGTAGCAAAATCATCTTATGGGTTGAAAAATTCATACATTTTATTAAAAAATTGTCATTTTAGTAGAAAATTTATTTTTTGGTGGAGAATTCATCTTTTTGATTGAAAATTTAATTACCTGGCCATTCACCTGTTCTTTTGAAAAGTCACATTTTTTGTTGAATTTATTTTTTCTTATTTGTATGAAAATTACTTTTCTTAACTGAAAATGTAATGAATCAAGAGAATATCGTTACGAATACGAACGACACAATATTTTCTTGACCCAGAATTATATTTCTTGTCTTAAGAAAATGAACTTGATTGAAGAAACTTTATTTATTATATTAATTTATTATTTATTATTATTATTATTATTTATTATACCGATATTTTCTTGATTCAAAGTTAATTTTTTCCCTTTATTTTTGGCTGAAATATGATCTTTCTTAGTTAAAATTTCAACGATTACGTTTTTCGTTAATAATTTATCTTTTAGGTTGAAAATTGTACTATTTCGTTAAAAATTCATTGTACTTATTATTAATTTGTCTTTGTTTCTTGTTTTATTTCGTTTGATTTTTTCTTCAAAAATAAATTTCTTGAACTGCAAATTTAACTATTCTATTTTTAGTTAACAATTCATTTTTTGTTGAAAATTCATATTTTTGGGCTGGTAATTCAACTGTTTTTATAAAAAAACTCGTCTTTTTTTTATTAAAAAAAATCATCTCTTCTGAGAGAAATTTGATCTTCTTTTGTTAAAAAATTATGTGCTTGGTTAATTCCGTTCAGAATTCATCCTTTTTTATTGAAAATTCAACTTGTAAATTCAATGTTGAAAATGAACTTCTTTGTTAAAAATAATTTTGTTGTTGCAGTCATTTAGTCATTCTTTTATCAATTAGTCATTTTAGTTGAAAGTTAATTTCTTTGATTGAAAATTCATCAAATTTTTCGATAATTCATTTTTTTTTGTTAAAAATTCATTTTTTATCTGGAAATGTAACTATCCCATTTTTGGCTGAAAATATACTTTTTTTTGGAAGTTCAACTTCTGGGCTCAAAATTGATATTTTTTAGAAAATTTAATTATTTTTTCAAAAATTCAACTATTCTGTTAAAAATTTATATTTTTCACCTAAAATTCAACTGTTTCGTTGAAACTTCTTAATTTTGGGTAGAAAATTTGTATTTATGGATTGAAAACTCATCTCTTTTCGTAGACAAGTTCTCTGTTAAAAATTAAACTGTCTTGTAAAAAGTTCCTCATTCGTTATTTTAAAATTCGACCATTTGGTTGAAAATTGAATTATTTCCTTCAAAAAATATTTTTTTTTTGTTAAAAAGTTAAACTTTTTTTTTGAAAAATTGTCTTTTTGGTTGGAAAATTCGTTCTTATGGATTGAAAATTCATCTTTTATAGTAGCAAAGTCATATTTTTTAGTTGAAAATTCATCTTTCTTGATAGAAAAATAATTTTTGATTATTTTGCTGAAAATTCATGAAAACTCATGAAAATTCAACTATTTCGATAAAAAGACATCTTTCCTGGCTCAAAATTCAGCTGTTTTCTAAAAATGTATACTTTTAGATCAAAAACTAATCTCTTTTGGTGTACAAGTTCTTTGTTAAAAATTCGATTTTCTTGGCATATTTTGTAAAAAATTATTTTCTTTTTTGTTAATGTTTTATAACTTTGGTTAAAAATTTATCTCTTTGGTTGAAAATTTAACTATTTTGTTGGAAATTCGTTTTTTTTTTGGTTTGAAATTAATTTTTTCATCTGAAAATGTAACTATTCTATTCTTGCTGGATAATTTATCTTTTTTATTTGAAAATTCAACTACTTCGTTCAAAATTTATCTTTTTTATTTGAAAATTTAATTATTTTTTCGAAAATGTAACTATTCTGTTAAAAAGTCATACTTTTTACCCAAAATTTGACTATTTTGTTGAAAATTCGTTATTTTGGATAGAAAATTCGTACTTTAGAATATATACAACCAGAAGTACGAATTTTCTATCCAAAATAACGAATTTTCAACAAAATATTTGAATTTTGGATACAAAAATATGACATTTTAACAAAATAGTTGAATTTTCGAAAATATAATTAAATATTTTACTAAAAAAGATTAATTTCGAACCAAGTAGTTGAATTTTTAAATAAAAAAGATAAAATTTGAACCAAATAGTTACATTTTCAGAAAAAATAATTAATTTTCAGCAAAAAAATGGAATTTTTAACAAAACAGTTGTTTTAACCAAGTAGTAGAATTTTTAACCAAAAAAGATGAAAGCTCAATGAAAAATGTAATAGTTGATATTTCAACTAAAAAATACTTTAATTTCGAATCAAAAACAGCTTAAGTCATTCAAAAAAGACGAAATTTTATCAAAATAGTTGAATTTTTTACCAAGCAGTTGAATTTTCAATAAATTTTTGTCTTCAAATTCGACCATTTGGTGGAAAATTCAATTATTTTGTTCAAAAATGATCTTTTTTGTTTTCTTTAAAATTCCTAATTTTGGAATAAAAATTTATCTTTTTTCGTAGACAAGGTCTTTGTTAAAAATTCAACTATTTTGATAAAATTTCGTATTTTTGGATGACTTCAGCTGTTTTCGATTTAAAATTAAAATCTTTTTTAGTTGACATATCAACTATTACAGTTTTCATTGAGCTTTCATATTTTTTGCCTAAAAATTCAACTACTTGGTAAAAAAACTACTTTGTTAAAAATTCTTTTTTTTTTACTTAAAATCAATTGTTTTATCTGAAAATGTAACTATTCCATTTTTGCTTCTTTATCTTTATTTTTTTATTTTTATCTTTTTTATTTGAAAATTCAACTGTTTGGTTAAAAATTCAACTATTTTAATAAAATTTCGAATTTTTTGGATGAATTCAACTGTTTTTGATCAAGAAATAAAATCTTTTTCAGTTGAAATATCAACTATTGCATACTTTGTTGAGTTTTTATCTTTTTTGGTTAAAAATTGAACTACTTGGTTAAAAGTTGGACAGCAGATTTTGTAAAAAATTAATTTTTTTTTTGTTAATGTTTTATAATTTAGGTTGAAAATTGATCTCTTTGGTTAAAAATTCAACTATTTTGTTGAAAATTCGTTTTTTTTTTTTTGGTTTGAAATTAATTTTTTCATTTGAAAATGTAATTACTTATTCTATTTTTGCTGGATAATTTATCTTTTTCATTTGAAAATTCAACTACTTGGTTCAAAATTTATTTTTTTTATTTGAAAATTTGATTATTTTTTAGAAAATTCAACTATTCTGTTAAAAAGTCATATTTTTCACTCAAAATTTAACTATTTTGTTGAAAATTCGTCATTTAGGATAGAAAATTCGTATTTTTGGATTTAAAACTCATCTCTTTTGGTATAGTTGAAAATTCAACTGAATTCTAAAAAATTTGTCGCTTTGGCTTAAAGATTGAACTATTGTGTCAGAAATTCAACCTTTTTTGGTTAAAGTCTTTTTTTTTTAATTCGACCATTTGGTGAAAATTCAATTATCTTGTTTAAAAATGATCTTTTTGGTTTTCTTGAAGATTCGTACATTTATGTTGAAAACTCATCTCGTTTGGTATAGAAGTTCTTTGTTGAAAATTCAACTGCTTGTTTAAAAATTCAACTATTTTTATAAAATTTCGCCTTTTTTGGATGGGCTCAACTGTTTTGTATTATGAATTGAAAGTTTTTTTAGTTGAAATATGAACTATAGCAGTTTTCGTTGATATTTCATCTTTTTTGGTAAAAAATTGAACTAATTGGTTAAAAAAACTATTATGTTAAAAATTCCTTTTTCTTTTGCTTGAAATGAATTGTTTTACATGAAAATTGAACTATTCCATTTTTGCTTTTTTATATTAATTTTTTTTTATTTTTATATTTTTTATTCGATAATTTAATTATTTGGTTCAAAATTGATCCATTTTATTTGAAAATTCAACTACTTGGCTCAAAATTGATCTTTTTTAGTTAAATATTTAATTATTTTTTAGAAAATTCAACTATTTTGTTTAAAATTCGTCATTTCGGAATGAAAATTCGTACTTCTGGATTTAAAACTCATCTCTTTTGGTAGTTGAAAATTCAACTAGCTTATACCAAGTTCGTCGTTTTGGCTTGAAGATTAAACTATTGTGTTAGAAATTCATCTTTGTTTGGTTACAGTCTTTTTTTTTTCTTCAAATTCGACCATTTGGTTGAAAATTCAATGATTTTGTTCAAAAATGATATTTTTTATTCTTTGTTAAAAATGCAAATATTTTGATAAAATTTCATATTTTTTGATGACCAGCTGTTTTTGATTTAAAATTATAATCTTTCTTAGTTGAAATATCAACTGTTACATTTTTCATTGAGCTTTCATATTTTTTGTTTGAAAATTGAACTGGTAAATTGAATGAAACTATTTTGGCCCAAAATTTAACGGTTTTGTTGAAAATTCGTCATTTTGAATGTGAAAATGTACTAAAAGTAAATTATACGAGTATAGACTTGGTGCGAAATGGATGCACTTTAAGTGACTTTCGTTAGCAGAAAAACACTTCCGACTTCCTCTCGAATGGCATGCTGTGCTGTACACTTCTGGCAACCATATGGCACAAAGTGAGGCATCCGCACGTGTTTTCTGCCTTTTGTAGAAATTGTGTTATGACCAAACTCGGGACGGACATATGTCCCTCGATTGGATCTCCCTCTTTCTTCTCTATCTCTGTATATATGAGCAAAATATGTAGATAGGTCCCCTTATTATTCTCCTTTTGCCAAAATCCTTGACGATTTTGCCAGAAGCATATTTTCTAATTTTGTGTTCACACGGTGGCCTTATGTCAGGGAAAACCTGGAAATAAGGGAAAAGTCAGGGATTTAGAAAAGAAACTTGCAAAAGTAAGGAAATTTATATAAGAGGCAATTTGTGGTAAACTTCCCATACATGTATTGGAAGTAATTAACCCATACAAGGATGGAAATTTTTCCATACCTCAGTACCATACTTCCCATACTTGTATGGAAGTTTTACCATAAAGTATGAAAAATCTTCCAACAACCACCGGAAAATTTCTACACTGGTATGGGATATTCAAAAGTATGGAAAAAATTCCATATTTTTGTATGGGAAATCTACGATTATTTCTTACAGTTATATATAACTCTTAAGGATAATAAATATTAAATATTCAAATTTTTATTTGAAACTGTTTTATTCCATTTATAAAAGATGCCATTTTCAAAATATCACGAGATTAAGATACAGGTCTTTGAATAATAATGGGGAGGGAAAATAAAAAAATGGTTTTATTATTTATTGAAAATTCAAAAATTTGGAAAAACAGTCATCCTTTTTATTGAAAATTAACTTTTGTTGAAAATTTAGATTTTTGTGTTAAAAATTAAACTAAAATCTTTCTTGGTTGAAAATTCGCCTTTTTAATTTGAAAATTCATCTGTTTTAGTAAAACTTCATCTTTTTCGGATAAAAATTCAACTTTTTAGAATTAATTTTCTTCTTATTTTTTTGGTTGAATTCAACTATTTTATATTTAAAATTAAAATTTTGTTTAGTTGAAATATCTGCTATTACATTATTCGTGGAAACTTCACCTTTTTTTTGAAAATTAAACTGCTTAGTTGAAGTTTGAAACACTTTGTTAAAAAATGACTTTTTTTGTTAAGGATTCATCATTTTAGTTGAAAATTCATCTCTTTGGTTGATTGTTTTCTTCAAGGTTCATGGATTTGATTGAAAATACTTGTTCTTTTGTTTAAAATACATTTTTTAAATAAAAATGTAACTTGTCCATTTTTGGTTGAAAATTCGTTTTTTTTTTTTAGAAAAATAGTATTCTTGGTTTAACATTCTCTCTTTTTTGGTAAAAAATTCAAATTTTTGGTTGAAAATAACTTGTTTCTTAAAAATTCATATTTTCGTGTTGAAAATTCAACTGTTTTACAGAAAATTCATATTTTGGCTTGACTAAAAAATATTTATTCGCTGAAAATTCGTCCTTTGGGTTGGACAATTAATTATTTTATTCAAAAGTTCATCCATGTAGTTGAAAATTCGTTTTTTATGTTGTTGAAAATTAATTTTTTTATTGAATATTTAACTTTTCATTTTTGGTTGAATCTTTTTTAGTTCCAAATTTAACTAAATATTTGTTTGAAAATCCATGTATTCTGTGGAAAATCCGTTTTTTTTTGTAGAAAATTAATCTTTTTGGTTCCAAATTTGTCTTTTCCATTAATTAAAATATTAACTATGAAATTTTAGTTGAGAATTAATCTTTGTAGGTTGAAAATTCAACTATTTGTTTGAAAATTCATGTGTCTTCTTGAAATTTCGTTTTTTTTGGTAGACAATTAATCATCTTCGTTGAAACTTCGTCTTCTTTGGTTTAAAATCAATATTTTTTTGATAGGCATTTAATATTTCTTGGTTGAAATGTGACCTATTACATTTTTTGTTGAGAATTCTTCTTTGGAAGTAGAAAAATCAAATCTTTTTTGAGGCATTCGTGTATTTTTGTTGAAAACTCGTATTTTTTGACAGAATATGATTCTTCTTGGTTGAAAATTTGTCTTTGTGGTTTCAAAATTTATCTCTTTTATTAAAAATGTCACTTTTCGACAATTTCTTTTTTTTTTAATATTAAGTACCTTCTAACAATTTTTTTTTGTCTGAAAACTGTAACTATTTGGTTGAAAATTCATCTATTTAGGTCAGAAATTCAACTGCTTGTTTAAAAGTTCAACTATTTGGTTTAAAAATCATGTTTTTTAGTCGAAAATTCACCCGTTTTTGATTGAATTTTAATCTGTTTTTTCTTGTTGTTGAAAATTCATCAATTTGGTTAAAATGCATCTCTTTTGTTGAAAATCTAATTATTTTGTTAAAAATGCCACTATCTTGTTTAAAGCTCATCTTTTTGTCCGAAAATTCCACGTCCGTATTAAAAAATCGCCTTTTGTGGTGAAAAGTCATCTTTCAATCGAAATAAATAAATTAAAAAATTTTAAATATCAGTCTGAAATTATTTTATTGCGTGTATAAAAGATTCTATGTTAAAAATGTTAGAAAATTAAAATGCTTGTCTTTGAATATTAATGACCAGGAAAAATTAGAAATTGGTGAGATATAAATCAGGAAAAAGACAGGAAATATACATACATCAATAATCATGCTGGTCATCAAAAATATATCTCAAAAATTAATTTGTGGAAGTTTCATTAGAAACCATGTGGTAATATGCGGGGAACCTAATTTTAAAATTCTTTGAACAAGATCTCTTAACAGCTTTCAGTGCCTCATAACATGCATTCATATGTATGGGTTCAGGAAACGATTTAGCGATTTTTTTCTTTTTTATTAGAGTGTCAGTATATACAGATACAGTACACAGAGCCGGTTTTAGTTCCTCGAATGCCAGAGGCAAAACAGGAAATTGCTATTCTTCAGCACAATAGAAATGCGAACCATTTAATTTTTTTAGTAATTTTAGGACAAAAACTGCATAGGAAAGTGCACCATCCAGTAAAAGTAGAGTAAAATTACTTTTTGGAGATCATGATACAAATTATTGTTCTACAGTTCCTAGTGATTAAACAAAAACACTTTGAAAAATGTTTATTTGATTCAAAGAAAATTTATTTAATTGTTTAGGTCAAATTTTATTTATGAAACGAATTTTAGCTTTGAGATAGGGTCAAACAAATGTTTGTATCATCAAAACAAAAAATTTTCTGAATGCATGATAGACAGTAGACACCGTTTTATACTGATGCTGTATTAATTATTTAAAAAATTATATCATTCAATCAAGTTTATTAAAAATTATACATATGAGTGTAGATAGTCGAGCGAATCATCTGGCTATCGTATTACGCAATTGATCGTGGCAACAATAGTGACATAATAAAACTGGGTCATTGTATCATTATCGGATCGGAAAGACTGAAGATTTGCAGCCTTAATGCAATTAGAAATACGTTTAAATTATAGTTTTATTGACTTCTCATATGACCCAGATCATCGTTTTTTTATTCAGATTTGGACAGGTATTTCTACTAAAAATTAAAAAAAAATCTCATTCAAGAAATAAATTCATCATCATTTCCGGGGGGTTTCGATCAACTTTTGAAATAGAAAATAGTAATATTTCTCTAAGAAAATGTTTCAAAAACTCTCAATAATTGTTTTTATTTAGTTACAAAAATAATTAAGCAATTAAAAAAGTGGTACTGTTCCTTGGAAAAAATGATTTTTTCACGAAATCATGTTGAAAATCAATCAACCGTAATATGCTAATAAAAATTTAGGGACATCAGTAAATTTAACTCATAATGATTATTAAATATTTATTTATTTATTCTACATGTATATCTTTTCAGACTTGATTATTAAATATATATTTCAATATATTTTTCAATTTTTTAAATTTATCTTTAATATTTGTTGCTAACGATATGAAATATTTTATTCTTATAATTTGTTGTGATACTTAATCACTTCGAAACCAATTATAAATTAATTTAATGAGATAAATACATACTTGCATGACTGTCAATAATGCACAATCTCATTAGCTATGTGTAAAAATGTTTTTAATGACTTATTAATCGACAATATTTAGTAATTTTCCGTGATGAATATTATTGAGATACAAATTTTCAGCATTTTCTCTTGAGAGAAAATATTTTTCTGTGATTGAGCATAGCAAAGAAATATTTATTTATGTATCAATAATTTATGGCAATTTGGTTGAAGCTGAAACTAAATATTGTTGTTAATTGAATGTGACTGCAGTCATTAAGATTACCAATGAGGTAACTTTACCAAAGAAACAGATAATTGTTAGCTTATTTCTATAAAGTTTATAAAAAGTCAAAGTATGTCTTTAAACATTTGAAAATAAGGTTTTCAAATAATTTGGTAGTATACAGAATATGAATAATATTCAAAGCATTTCAATGGATTCCAATTGATTTCTGAAGAATTTTAGAGAATTTTAGAATTTAGAGTTATCAAAAGTGCTGTAGCTCAATTCAAAATTGATACTAAAATCTGTATCGAGATGAAGAAAAGAAAAGAATGAAATTACATTATTTCATGATTCTCTTGCATATAAAATTGATGCTTTGAGATTTAGTTTATGATAGTATGATTAAAACCTATTGATTGCAATTAGCATTCAGATTTCGCAATTACAATTAGCACTACAGGGCCTGGGTAATAATAAAATGCAAACCGACATGGATCGTTCAACCTTTCAGATCAAAACAAAGTTGAATTTTGATGGCAAGAAAGATGACATTTCTACTGAAACAGATGAAACTTAAACCAAAAAGACGAATTTAAAAAAAATGGTGATTTTTCATCGCCAAAGTATATATTTTCAATAGAAAGTTAATTTTCTACCAGAATAGTTACATTTTCAACCCAAAAAGACAAGTATCCAACAAAGCAGCTGAATTTTCGACTAAAAAGGATGACGAAACATATGTTTGTTACACTGTCGGATCATTCTGTTGCATATGAAATTGCATATAAAACCTATGATTAGATTGTGCAGTTTCAGTTAGCATCATGAGTGTCGGAAAATAATAAAAAGCAAACCATCACCGATTGTTTGACCTTTGAGATCAAAATAAACAGTTGAATTTGTATACAAAAAAGATGAAATTTTTACTAAAACAGATGAAAGTTAACCCAAAAAGACGAATTTAAAAAAAAAATAGTTGAATTTTCAACACCAAAGTATATGTTCTCAACAGAAAGTTAATTTGCTAACAGAATATTTATGTCTGTTACACTGTCGGATCATTCGTTTGCATATTTAATTGATATTTTCTGATTTGGTATGATTAAAACCTATTGATTACATTTCGCCGTTACAATTAGCATCATGAGTGTCGGAAAATAATAAGAAGTAAACAGACATGGATCGTTTGAACTTTGAGATCAAAACAAAGAGTTGAATTTTTATACAGGAAAGATAATATTTCTACTAAAACATGGGAAATTTAAACCGAAAAGATGAATTTCAACAACGAAAAATAGTTGACTTTTCAACACCAAAGTATACACAGAAAAAACAGAAGATAGACTTTACATCGATTTCCGACGAAAGATTCTCTGCAACAAAAATTAACTTCACAGGATAAACTTTACACAAATATCGGTTAAACTTTCTTTCGTATTCCATGATAAACACATGTATTTTGAAAGACGCGAAGTTGGCTGAACAAAACTTTATCGCTCTAAAAAATTTCCTGCAACAAATTTTATTCTTAGTTTTTTCTGTATATATTTTCAACAGAAAGTTAATTTTCTACCAGAATAGTTAAGTTTTCAACCCAAAAAGACAAGTGTCCAACAAAACAGCTGAATTTTCGACTAAAAAGGATGATGAAACATATGTTTGTTACACTGTCGGATCTCTCTGTTGCATATGAAATTGCATATAAAACCTATTGATTAGATTTTGCAGTTTCAATCATAGCATCATGAGTGTCGGAAAATAATAAAAAGCAAACTATCACCGATGGTTTGACCTTTGAGATCAAGTCAAACAGTTGATTTTTATGCAGGAAAGATGAAGTTTTTACTAAAACAGATGAAATTTAAACTAAAAAGACGAATTTCCCCAAAAAAATAGTTGAATTTTCAAAACCAATAAGTATATGTTCTCAACAGAAAGTTAATTTGCTAACAGAATAGTTATGACGGAACAAATGTCTGCTACACTCTCGAATCATTCTGCTGCATATTTAATTGATACCTTCTGATTTGGTATGATTAAAACCTATTGATTAGATTTCGCTGTTACAATTAGCATCATGAGTGTCGGAAAATAATAAAAAACAGACCGACATGGATCGTTTGAACTTTGAAGTGAAGGGGGACCTTTTAAATTTGGACAATTGTCTGTGACTAAAGCTGTCAATCCAAGTGACGAGTCAAGCGGTCAGACTGACCATGTGGGCGCCATACATTGCGAAACTCCAGGCGAACCCCCATGCGTTAAACGCATTGAAAGACGAGGCAAACCTGTTTATGACTGGCTGGACACTTATCGCATGGATTACAGCTGTTTCCTCGTGGCAGCTTCGACTTTGTTCACTTTCGCCGATTCAAATTGAATGAATTGTTTAAAAACAATGCGCAAAAAACAATACTACCAAGCAGTGATGGGTAAGTTTCTTTTCAAAAGTAATTAGTTATTGTAACCGTTACATCACGAAGAAAGTAACTAGTTATCGTTATCGGTCCCGTTTCAAAATGTAACTTTTTCTTGTAGTTACTTTTGTTGAATGTTCGTCTTTTTGGGTTGAAAATTCATATTTGGTGTTGAAAATTCAACTGAAATCTTTCTTGGTTGAAAATACAGCCATTTTTTTAGCCTTCGTGTTTTTAGTTTGAATTTCATCTGTTTTAGTCGGAATTTCATCTT
This sequence comes from Andricus quercusramuli, assembly GCA_932178445.1. Lineage (NCBI taxonomy): Eukaryota > Metazoa > Arthropoda > Insecta > Hymenoptera > Cynipidae > Andricus > Andricus quercusramuli. The sequence continues at coordinate 203,026 of CAKNXH010000638.1, read as the reverse complement.
TCTAGGATGAAAATGCAGCTGTTTGTTTTGACTTCAAAGTATAAAAAAAATCCACGTCGGTTTAATTTTTATGATTTATGAAATTTATGTTGGAGAAGGTCAACTTTCAATGTACGTACGTCAATTACACATAACGGCATATGGTCTCAAATTATTGCATTTTTGACTTGTAAACACCTCAGACCACGATATGGTGAGCCCTTTTTAAAGAAATCTCTCCCTTGTCCCCTGCCTTCCAAGAAACTTCCCCCTTTTTCCATTTTTTCGCTAGAATTTGAACTAAATTTAGAGAGCCCGATATGAACATTTTTTATTTAAAAGTTTATTCTTCTAGGTTGAAAATTATTATACTATTATATTTTTGGTTCAGAATTCAAAGAGTAACGTTTTCTCAGTTACTTTTGTTGTAAATTATACTTTTTGGTCGGAATTTACTTCTTTTGATGAAAATTAAACTATTTTAAAACTCATCTTTTTTGCTTGAAAATTTGTTTTGTTGAAAATTCGTGTTTTTGGCTCGAGCCAACTTTTTTTATTTATATCAAAACTTATCTTAGTTGAAATATCAACTATTACATTTTGCCTCGCGAATTCAGCTGTTTTTATTGAAAATTCAATTACTCGCTTGAAAATTGAACGACTTTGTTAAAAATTCCTTTTTTAATGAAGATTCATAATTTTAGATAAAAATTCAACAGTTAGTTGTAAATTAACTTTTTTGTTGGAAATTCGGTTTTATGCTAGAAAATTAATCTTCTTGGTTCAAAATGTAACTACGTGGTTGAAAATCGACCGACTTTGTTGAAAATTTCTTTTTTTTATGAAGATTCGTCATTTTAGATGAAAATTCAAATATTGAGTTGTGAATTTTTTTTTTCTTGAAAATTCGCCTTTTTCTGTAGAAAATTAATCTTCTTGGTTTAAAAACGCTTTCCTTTTGGTTAAAAATGAAACTATTTGGTTGAAATATCTAACTTGGTAGAAAGCTAGACTACTTTCTAAAAAAATATTTTTTCTGGCTGAAGATTCATAATTTTAGTTGAAAATTTAACAGTTTAACAGTTGTGAATTAACTTTCGTGTTGAAAATTAAATTGCTTGGTGGAATTTTTTTGTTATTTTCCTCGTTTGGTCAAAATTTTATCTTTTTTGGTGAAAATGCATCCTTTTTGGTTGAAAGTGTAATTGTTTGGTTGGAATACCTATTACTTGGTAGAAAGTTAAACTAGTTTTCTAAAAAATTAATTTTTATTTTCGGGTTAAGAGTTGAACTGTTTGGTAGAAAATTCGTCTTTTTGGTATGAAAATTCATGTATTTTGTTGAAAATTTGAAAAAATTTTCATTTTTTCAATAGTAGCATGTTCTGTTGAGAATTTAACTATTTTGTAGAACATTCGTTTTTTTGTTGTTATTGAAAATTACTTTCTATATCTGAAAATTTAACTAATTGTTTAAATTTAATTATTTTTTTTAATTTGGGTTTTTGAGTAGAAAATTAATCTTCTTTGTTGAACAATCATCTTTTTGGTTCAGAATTTAACTATTCTGTCAAAAATTCGTCTTTTTTTATTTAAAATTGTCTTTTTCAAATAAAAATTAATTGCGTCATTGAAAGTTCATCTGTTTCATTTTTTAATAAAAACTTATCTTTTTTAGTGGAAAATTTAACAGTTTGGTTTGAAATTGATGTATTTTATTGAAAATTCGTCTTATTACAGAAAATTAATTTTCTTGGTTGAAAATGTAATTTTTTGTTGAAAATTCAACTATATTGTTAAAAATTCAACTATTTAATTAAATTCATCTTTTTCGGTCCAAAATTCAAATGTTTTGTTGAACATTCGTCTGTTTAAAAGAAAATTATAATCTTTTTGGTAAAACGGTCATCTTTCTTGATTAAAACTTCATCCTTCTTCTAGAAAATTCGTTTTATTGGCCTTGAAATTGAAATATTTGGTTAAAAGTTAAACTATTTTGTTTAGAAAATTCGTCTCTTTTGCTTAAAAGTTCAACTATATTGCTCATAACGGAACTGTTTGGTTCAAACTTAATTTTCTTGTCGAAAATTCATCTTTCTTGATTAAAAATGAACTTTTTGGTCGAAAATTCATCTTCTTTTCTAGAACATTCGACTTTTTAGCTTCCAAACTCAATTCTTTTGTTGTAAATTCGTCTACTTGGGTTAAAAATTTATCTCTTTTGGTAGAAAATCTTTTTTGGTTTAAAATTCAACTATCATGTTGCTAATGCAATATATTTTGAATTGAGCTCTGAGGAGTTTAAAACGTTTCATATTGAATTAATTATGGTATCTAAATTAATTGTATAAACAAGAATTAAGTCCCCTATTATTCCCCTATTTGCTCAATGTGTAAACATCTTAGACACCGATATGAAGGGTAAAGCCATGGGGGCGCTTTGCAAATAACATTTTTATTTCTTTACTATTTTAATTTTCCTTTGTACTAAATAAATCCATTTTATCAGAAACATGGTGCTATGGACACAAATCTTAAAAATTTATATTGTAAAAGAAAAATTGAGTAATAAATTTAGAAAATAGTTGATGCTTCATCGAACCAGTATTTGTCATTTGGAAATATTTCAATTATGAAATCATTGTTTCATTAAAATAATTCATGCTTTTGGAATAAAGAGCAATTAATGTTAATCCAAATGACGCGGCCCCGGTCTACCGTACTGATTCTAAAAAATATTCTGATCAATTTTAGCCGTTTGTTTACGATCCTCCTGTGTTATACTAACCCCGTTTTTACCAACGTGTTGATACTGACAGCCCACGGGTTTGAATGAAATGTAAATTACGTTTTACGAGAAGTCCTTGGTAGGGTGTGTCTTATCCGACAGACCTCACGTAATACTGATAACCGAGTCACCTAGTGAAGCTCATGCGTGAGTTTCATTCACATACACCACTCTACATATGCGTATGTATAAGTGCATATGTGCATGTAAATGTGCATATGCGGATCTTCATGTGCATATGTGTATGTACATGTACATATGTGCATATTCATGTGCATATGTGCATATACATGTGCATATGTGCATATACATGTGCATGTGCATATAAATGTGCTCCACATTTCCAGAGGATTTCTCGACGTCAGACACTGGGACTGGAGGATTTTGAATTCTTCTTGCCAATGGAATAAAGAATCCAATGGTGTTTGTGAGTAGGTGCTCCTTATAAAGTAGCGGAGCCTCGACGACGATATATACGCCTCCGTTTCCATTGCGTCACCGGTCTGAGCGTCTTACGCACGCTCGCGCATTTAAAATTGTTGTATGCTCTCTACACACAGATGAAAGTCTTGCATATACATTTAAAACTTTCATACACGCTAGAGTCAACTTCACACGTCAATCACTTTTAGTGAGGCTGTAACCTTCGTTTTGATGTAAATTTACGTGAGGAAATGGTATGACAAAAAATAAGAGTAGAGTGCAGTAAAATGTGCTATAAAAAAAATATAAGCTTGTTACTGACAGGATGTCCATTTTAAGAAGGTAAATGAGGTTAGTTTCAAGATGCTGATGCAAATTCGACCTCTAAAGCTTGGATGCAATATTTACAAATTTAAGAGCGTTCACATGTTACGTATTTTTGAATCACCTCTCCCCCTTGTCAGAATTTGCGAAATTTCGTTGAACCTCCTGCCCCCTTAAAATGGCAATGAATCCTTTTTTTTTAACTTCCCCTTATTTTAGTTTTTTCGTTCAAATTTGAGCTACATTTTTTGAAGTACATTTGAAAAAAATATAAACTTAAAAAAGACAAATTGTACGACAAACTTGCACCAAGGCTTGAAAAGAAGTATGCTTTAAAAAAATCAGTTAAAAAAACATATACTCAAGAAAGTCAATTTGTCTAACATAATTGCACAAAAGTAGTTAAAATGAGAGAAATATGTTTCTAAGCAACACTGTAATCGGCTAATTAGTGGTAGTTGTATAATAATTAAAAAACAAAAGAGGAAAAAAAGAAAAGAGACGAAAAAAAGTCTCAAAAAGTAATTTTTTTCGGTTGAAAAGTCTAACATTATACTATTATTTTTTTGAAAATTTAATTATTTTGTCGAAAATGCGACTACATATTTCGTTATAAAGACATACAAATTCACATTTTTTGTTCAAGATTCATCTCTTTTATTGAAAATTGAACTATTTTATTAAAAATTTGTTTCATTTTTGTTTGAGGATTCACTTGTTGACTGAAAATTTAACAGTTCAATTTCAGTTGATTTTTTTTTTAGTTGTAAACTCAACTCTCGTTGAATATTCAACTCTTTTATTGAAAATTCATTTTTTTCAATTATTCATCATTTTAGTTGAATATTATCTTTTTGGTTGAAAATTCATGTTTTTTAGTTAAAAATTCAATTTTTTGGTTGAAAATTCATGTATTTTGTTGATAATTCATCTTTTTTTTGTGTAAAAATAATCTTCTTGATTAAGAAATCAAATTTTTTGTTAAAAATTCAACACTTTCATTAAATGTTAAACTCTTTTCTTGAAAATTAATTTTCTTTTTAAGATTCATAATTTTGGTTTAAATTCATATCTTTGGTTGAAAATTAAACTATTTTCTTAAATATTCGTTTCTTTGGTTAAAAATGTAACTATTCCATTTCAAGTTGATGATTGATATTTTAAATTGAGAGTTGATCTTTTCTTGTTGAAAATTCATGTAATTTGTTGAAAATTAGTTGTTTTTTTCAGTAGGAAATTAATTGTTTGAAAAATCAACTATTTGGTTCAAAGTTGAAATTCATTGTGAAAAATTCATTTTTTTGTTGTTTAAGATTCATCACTTTAGTTTAAAATTTAATTATTTGGGCCTCAATTCAATTTTTTGTACAAAATTCATCGTTTTGGCTTGGAAATTTAACAGTTTGGTAGACAATTAAACTGTTTGGTTGAAAATTAACTTTTTTTTTTTGAAAATTCAACTACTTTTTTAGAAAATTAAACTATTTGGTTAAAAATTAAATAAAAAAAAAAAAAATTTCTTGGAACTCGTTTGTTTTGTTAACAATTAATATTCCATCTAAAAATGTAGTTATTCCACTATTTTTTAGAATTTTTCCTCTTTAAGTTGAAAAATCAACTATTTGGTAGAAAATTCAAGTATTCTTCAGAAAAATTGTCTATTAATCTTATTGTTGAAAATTCATCATTTTTGCTGACGCTTCAACTATTTTGTTAAAAATTCGTCTTTTTGTTGAATTCAACTTGTTCATACTTCATTTTTTTCGAATTAGTTTTTTTAACTAAAATTCAATTCCATTTTTGGGTGTAAACTTATCTTGTTTAGTTGAAAATTCAACTATGAATCATGTATTTTGTTGAAAACTCGTCTTTTGATTGATAATTAATCTTCTCGGTCAAAATTTAAAATCAATTCATTTAATAATTAAGTTACTATAAAATATTTTATGCCAAGTTTGATGAATTTTTTTAAATAGTTCCAAAATGTCAGATATTTTTGGATCGGCCAATATGGGTCATTCCTCCTTAAGTATTTTTACTGTTATAATGACAGTGAATTTATTTTCGGACCGGGAATTGAACCCTTCTTATAAATTTTGTCGTGTCTAGGTTCACCGAAATTCAGTGAGCGTCGAACTAATATTTCCGGTGTAACTAGAAACGTTGTACAGATTTTCAAACTCATTAATTTCAAAATCAAATATTGCAAAATAAACAGTTTCAAATAGAGAATCTTAATTTTTTAAATTGTTAATAGTTTTTAATCATTTTAGAATGGAATTTAAAAAATTGAACAATTTTGTACTGTTATAGCTTTTGTCATTGAATCATTTTGAACTGAATTCTTGAAAATTATAAAATTTCATTTTAAATCGGAAGAAACAATTTGTCAATTTCCAAAATTAAAAGCAATTCAAGTTGTACAATTTTTAATTCAAGTATCAGAAACTGCACGGTTTAAAATCAACATTGTTTAAAAATTTTTTGTAGTAGTTACATACTAGTGTTTAGTTATGTCATGGCAGGTTCTGGTTGGAGGAAAAACAAACTTCAACACTTTAATTCAAAAATGGTTTATCCTCTTCGAAGGATTCTTAGAAAAGCCTCTTGTAACGCATGCATCTTTCAAAGATTATGGCATTCTACACACCCTGCTGTAGATTTACATTGCTGATTCAGAAACACAAATAATTCATGTTGTACAACTTGCCATCGTGTATGTTTAAAATAAAATTTAAGAAAGCATTAGGTTGACAATGAGTCGGAACAAGAAAAAGATACTTCATTTATGTGGGGAGCATGCGATTGCGGTCATATTTCGACGTGACCAAATGACAAGGTTCCATCTCGGAGTGACCAAATGAAAAGGTACTACAATGTTGAGGGTGTTGGTGTTTCCAATACAATTTATATGGGATTTTGAAGCTTCAAGAATTTGCCACGCGAGTTAGCACCTTTTCATTTGGATTCTCCGAGATGGAATCAGGTCAAACATGTCGATTTCTCAGGGTAACCAAAATTTTGGCAATGATCTATTGACGGAGTATGAATCCAAACATAATTCCGAATGTTGTAGGTTGCCGTTGTTAGTTGCTTAGTTATGTGATGACAGGCTTTGGTTGTGGAAAAACAAACAAATTTAAAAATTGTTCATCTTCTTCGGAGGATTTTCAGAAAACGCTCTTGAATCGCATGTATCTCTCAAAGATACGGAATTCCACATACCCTGCTATAGATTTACAATGCTGATTCAGAAACACAAATAATTTATGTTGTACAACTTGTCATCCTGTATGTTTAAAGTAAAATGTAAGTTTCTGGACAATGAGGCGAAATAAGCAAAAGGTACTTCATTGATGTAGGGAACATGCGATTGTGGTTACATTTCGACTTGACCAAATGACAAGGTTCCATCTCGGAGAGACCAAATGCAAAGCTACTACAATGTTGAGGGTGTTGGTGTTTCCAATAAAATTTATATGAATTCGCTACGCGAGTTAGCACTTTTTCATTTCATCTCCATGAGTTAGCACCTTTTCATTTAGTTTCTCCGAGATGTAATCAGGTCATTTGAATATGTCGATTTCTCAGCATAACAACATTTCGTGTATCAGATGTCTTAAAAGCCTTTTTTTTATCGAGAATGACAGAAATGCGCATCTTACTACTTTAGCATGTTACAAACAATTTTAAAAATTGTTTATCCTCTTCGGAGGATTTTCAGAAAACCCTCCTGAACCGCATGAATCTCTCAAAGATACGGAATTCAACACACCCTGCTATAGATTTACATTGCTGATTCAGAAACACAAATAATTCTGGTTGTACAACTTGTCATTGTGTATGTTTAAAGTAAAATGTAAGTTTCTGACAATGAGGCGAAATAAGCAAAAGGTACTTCATTGATGTAGGGAACATGCGATTGTGGTCACATTTGTCAGGATAACGAAAGTTCGTGTAGAGACTATATAGTGTAGTCGTGCCTGGTTGAACATTGAACAAGTGTACGATGTACAGACGTCAAAGCTCGCACACGTCCCATCAGAAGGAGTCAGTATTCTGTACGTCGTACGACAACGAGGCTTTCTGATGTCGTGGTTACATCCTGCGTGTGCGTCGGATGCGTTTACATTTTACAAAGTGTAAGTACACGCTTCGAGCCCTATCAACGAATCCGTTCGTGGCGTGAATCCTCGGAGAAGACTTACGGCCCCCGCTTGAAATTTCTCAGCACGCACCCTCATTAGCATACGCGTCCGTACAGATGGACTCGCTGTTTGAGTTCGCTGAACTTCTTCTAGATTCCATAGAGTTGCTCTTTCAAAATCTTGCTTTTGTCATTTTATATGGGTGGACAGGTTCTCGTGTGTCTTATCCCAGGTCTCGAGGCTATCAGTATTGTTCATCAAGACAATAAAGCAAAGCTGTAGTTTGGAAGAGGTTTTATGGGGATAATCTTGAAACCAGAAAATCTTCAGTTTTTGGAAAGATTCATGTAAACATCGAGGTGATTTGTTCTACTTCTATATATTGTAATATTTTTGAGTTTTTGAAATAAACCAATAGGTCAGAAAAGATCAGTACATGTTTTTGTAGTGTGAGGTTAATGCTAATTAATTTGTTTATAACAAATTGTAATATGAGGCCTCTGCATGAAGACCCAAAATGTCTATAGGTCGGAATCAACTTCAAATAGACACTAGAACACCTATGCAAAGTTTGATGCTTCCGTCAGAAAATGCAACGTTTATCCGTGTATCGTCCGGGCTAACATTCTTTACCCTCCATATCGCGGTCCAAGATGTTTACACATCAAGCTATAGCCAATTGGTGCATAACACTGAATATTATTTCATAAATTTAACAACTGCTGCAATCGTGAGATTTTATGAAATAAGTGTTGATGAGACCGAAATTAAAATAATAACCATAATTAGGTCTATAAGTAGACGCGTTTCAATTTTATGTGATTCAATTAATTTAGCGCTTTTATACAGGCTTTACTCTCCATATCGCTGTGTAAGACGTTTATACATCAGAAATTGGAGGAGTGTTTTTTTAGTTTTTTTTTTTTCATTAACATTAGATGAGTCTATTTGGATTTTGGAAAAAAATCTTTGAAAACATAATCTTTGAAAAAGTCATCTTGTGTTACAGAATTGCACAAAAAGTCTGAAACGAAAGAAAGTATGTTTTCAAAAATTAGTGTGACCGGCTCAAGAGTGATAAATTGAGGGGGAAACAACTCTGGTAATCCGCCTGTAATCCATTTGTAATCGCAAGACAATCTACTTGTAAACCAACCAAACTGAGAGATTCCGAGATAATACTCTTTCTCATACAAATTTAATGAAACAAACACAAGTTTTATAGTGAAGGCTTATATTTTTCTTGTTTTATCCCTGGATTCTTCCGAACGAAACGATTTCCTCTTTACTCTCCGTACCGCGGTGTAAGATGTTACATATCACACATAAAAAATTTGATGATCTCATTTAAATTTCTTCTTTGCGCTCCATATTACGATATAAGATGTTTGCATATCACAAATTGGGTGAGTTTATTTGTATTTATTCTTTACCTTCCATATCATGTTTTGAAATGTTTACACATCAAAAATTGGATAAGTCTATTTGGATTTTTTAATTACTCTTAATATCGCGCCTTAAGGTATTGCGCACATCAAAATTGGATGAGTTAATTTGGATTTCTTATTTACTCCCCATAGCGTGATATATGATGTTTTCATATCATGTTTCATATCATTCATGTTTACATATCAGAAATGGGATAAGTTTATTTATATTTATTCTTTGCCCTTCATATTTCGGTCTAAGATTTTTGCATATCAAAAATGGGACGATTTTATTTTATTCTTTACTCTTCATAAAATGGTCTGAAACGCTTACACATGAAAATTTGATGAGTTCATTTGGGTTCCGTCTTTACGTTCCATATTACGATAGAAGATGTTTACATATCACAAATTGGGTGAGTTTATTTGTATTTATTCTTTATCTTCCATATCACGTTCTACAATGTTTATACATCAAACATTGGATAAGTCTTTTTTGGATTTATTATTTACTCTCCATACCGTGGTATATCACGTTTATACATAAAAAATTGGATAAGTTCAATCATATTCATTCTTTACCCTCCATATTGCGGTCTAAAATGTTAATATATCAAAAATGGGTCGATTTTATTTTATTATTTACTCTTCATACCACGGTCTGAAACGTTTACACATGAAAATTTGATGAGTTCATTTGAATTCCTTCTTTACTCTCCACATCGTAGACTAAGATGTTCTGTGATGTTAACACATCGAAATTGGATGAGTTCATTTGGATTCCTGCTTTACACTCCATATCGTGGACTAAGATGTTCCGGAATGTTAACATATCGAAATTGGCTGAGTTTATTTGGATTTCTCATTTACCTTCCATACCGCGGTCTAAGATGTTCACACCTAAAAATTGTCTGAGTTTAGTTTGATTTCTTCTTTATCCTCTATATCGCGATTTAAGGTGTTACATATCAAAAATTGGATATTTTTTGTATATATGTTTTACCTTCCATAGCGTGATCTAAGATATTTTACACATGAAAATCGGATGAGTTTATTTTGATTTCTTGTTTACCCTCCATATCGTGGTCTAAGATGTTGACACATTAAAACTGGACGAGTTTTTTTATAGATTTATTATTTACCCTCCATATTTCGGTTTAAGATTATTTACGCATCAAGATTGGATGATTTTATTCGGATTTCTTCTTCACTCGTCATATCGAGGTCTATGATGTCCACACATCAAAATTAGATGA
>CAKNXH010000638.1:182413-192672 GCA_932178445.1 Andricus quercusramuli | reverse complement strand
ATCGAATTATTCCTAAAATGTTGAAAAATCTTTCATAAATATTAAAATTGCCTTAAAACCTTCCAGATTATTTGTAGAGATCTTTTGAAATTTTCGAAAATTTTTTCTAAATATATTGAAATAATCTCTTTGAATCAATTTTGCAACATAAAAAGTTATTTGAAATTTTCTCAGGAATCTTAAAAATTTTTTTATTCTCTGAACACCTTTCAAAATTTTTAAAAAGCTTCTTTTTCAGGCGTTTTTCAGTCTCGTCAGTAAAGGAAGTATTATTAGCTAAAAGTTTCATAATTAAGAAAAAAAATTTAGGGATAAATTGGACTTCTTGTTTCCAACTTTATTATAAAATCGCAATTTCGCTGGTGTTAATACCCAGTACCCACCTTAAAATTTTGTTTTCATTAGGGACAAAATTTGAGGGTCACATGGCACCCTCATAAAGAATTTACTCCATTTTACAAGATGGAATGGTTCAAAATTGTAGAAATGAAAACTTAAAAATTGTACAAAATTGAATTTTCAATAAAAAAACTTCCTGAGTGACCGCAACATTTTTTTAAATTCTGGAAAAAATAGTTGGTCATTTCGGTGCCAAAAGAAATAAATTTCCGAGTTAAGTTCAAGAGGATGCTCAGGTGTTAACCAGAGTAGTATAAAGTGATGATGGTGATTAAATAATCAAAACAGTGTTATTTTGAGTTGCAACAAAATTGCGTCACAAAAAAAAAATGATCCGACTGTTTTTCTGTGTGAATTCCATTAGGTAGGTTATTCCGAATGTTGTCAAAAAGTCATATATCATGCTGAATTATGAAAAATAATTCAAGATGTCCAGGTTTTAACTGGGGTAGTAGTATCAAGTGATGATGATCAAATAATCAAAACAGTGTTTATTACTGAATCATCATCATCACTTTCCGTGGTTTTAGAAAAGTTTCAGAAAAGAAAAGATTTTAGAAAATCTGAAAAAAGGATTTCATGAAGCATCTTTAATAATAACTTGTGTGATTTGTAACTACCTTCATGTAGCAGTTTTCCAGTTGAAGTATTCTCATTTTGGGAAAAGAAAATCTTATTTCAAGAACATAACAAATGAGCTGAAACAAAAATGATCCGACTGTTTTTCTGTGTGAAGTCCATTGGGTAGGTCATTTCGAATGTTGTCAGAAAGTTATATATTATGTTGAATCATAAAAATTAATTCAAGATGTCCAGGTGTTGACTAGGGTAGTATCAAGTGATGATGATTATGATGATTAAATAATCAAAACAGTGTTGATTACTGGTCAGTGTCCAGGTCTTCATACATCTTACCGTCTGCACAGAAAAACGCTGATCCTCAAAAGTACACCGATTCGGTGTTGTTTTGAGTTGCAAAAAAATTGAGAGACCGGAGAATGAGAATGCAGCTAGCAATGTAACAGTTTTACATTTGAAGTATTCTTATTTTGAGAAAAGAAAATCTCATTTCGAGAACGTAACAAATGAGCTGAAACAAAAATGATCCGACTGTTTTCGTGTGTGGAGTCCATTAGGTAGGTCATTTCGAATGTTATCAAAAAGTGCAACTTTAGGTGTTATATATTATGTTGAATCATGAAAATTAATTCAAGATTTCCAGGTGTTGACTAGGGTAGTATCAAGTGATGATGATGATGATTAAATAATCAAAACAGTGTTGATTACTGATCAGTGTCCAGGTCTTCATACATCTTACCGTCTGCACAGAAAAACGCTGATCCTCAAAAGTACACCGGTTCGGTGTTGTTTTGAGTTGCAACAAAATTGAGAGGCCGGAGAATGAGAATGCAGCTAGCAATGCAACAGTTTCACATTTGAAGTATTCTCATTTTGAGAAAAGAAAATCTCATTTCGAGAACGTAACAAATGAGCTGAAACTAAAATGATCCGACTGTTTTCCTGTGTGAAGTCCATTAGGTAGGTCATTTCGAATGTTATCAAAAAGTGCAACTTTAGGTGTTATATATTATGTTGAATCATGAAAATTAATTCAAGATGTCCAGGTGTTGACTAGGGTAGTATCAAGCGATGATGATAATGATGATGATGATTAAATATTCAAAACAGTGTTGATCCGACTGTTTTTCTGTGTCAAGTCCATTAGGTAGGTCATTTCGAATGTTGTCAAAAAGTCATATATCATGCTAAATCATGAAAAATAATTCAAGATGTCCAGGTGTGAACTAGGGTAGTATCAAGTGATGATGATTAAATAATCAAAACCATGTTGATTACTGAATCACAATCATCACATTCCGTGGTTTTAGAAAAGCTTTAAAAAAAGAAAAGGTTTTAGAAAATCCGAAAAAAGGATTTCACGAAGCATCCTATTATCTAATTGTCATTCTCGTGTCTTCACTTGTTCCCACTGGTCAGCGACCTATAGCATCAAACATTATCTAATATGTCTGTATACCACAAAACATAAATTTCTGTAAGACAATAAAAGCCAACACAATCACGATCCCAAATAAAGACAAATTATCCTCGCCTGTGGGAAGATCGTTTTAATGAAAATAAATCGTGACGATACCTCGAGCATAAATCTTCTCCTGCAAACAATTGAAGTGCTGGTAATACAATCGCCAGACTCTTGAGGGAGATAAGAGCACCGCTATTTCAGCAATACGTATCATGTGTTTCAATGTAGACACTGTTTCATAGTCTGGGGTAATGAGGGTCTTTCTATCCCTCCTATCATCTATCCTCTCCTCTCCTCTCCTCTGATCTTCACCATTATCACCTTCTTTATTCTCCTCTGGAACCTCATACATATCATATCAAGTCAGCGCGAATGCGCACAGTGATTTCAGGTAATTGAGGATTCGGATGCACTTTTCCGGTGTGAATTGTCAATTACTCGTTGGTACTTGGAGTGTGAGTAAATTGCTGGTAAATCACCGCTCTTGGAGTCGTTGAACCGGGTTGCATCTTGCACTTCTTGGTTTAACGATGCAACCATATTTACCGTTAGAGGTGAGCCTCGCTTAATTTTTGGCGATCCACCTCAAAGGTCATTCCAGTTGTTAATGAGAGGGCAGAAAATATGGTATGAATACAGGATGACATTTGGATGATCAGGGCTTTTTAAGTAGTCTATAAATTTATTCGAAATTGCTGCTGCAATCAGAGAAAGTATTTTTATTGCTCTCGAGAACAAAAAATATAAGGGCGCCAAGTTTTGTTCTTTAAAAAATATTTTTAGACTTCACACTCTTTACCCGATTCCCTTCTTTCCAACTTTTTCTCGTTTTTTTCCCAATAAGAAAATCCATCTATTCTCGTTTAAAGTTAATTATTTTTAATTGAGAAGAATTTTTGGATAAAAATTCTACTATTTGATTTGAAGTGCAATTATTTTATTGAAAATTCACCTATATCATTCAAAAGTCACCTTGTTTGGTCAAAAATTCAATTACTTCTTTGAAGGTTGAACTATTTTGTAAAAAATTAATTTGATTGGTTGAAGTTTTAACTATTTTTTTTAAAATTCATTTCATTTTTTTAATGAATTTTCATGAATGAAATATTAACTATATCCCACTTTTTGCTGGAAATTGATCTTTTTTAGTTGAAAATTCAACTATTATATTTTTCGTTAAGAATTGATCTTTTTTGTAGAAAGTTGAACTACATTGATTGATTATGATTTTGTGGAAAATTATTATTTTTTGATTCGATATTAATTTTTTAAACTGAAAATCTAAGTTTTTGCATTTTTGGTTGTAAACCGATCGCTTTTAGTGAAATTTTTTCTTTGAAAATTTAATTACTTGATTGAATATTCACTTTTTTGTTAAAATTCATACTGTTTTGTAGAGAATTCTTCTTGTTGACTTAAAAATTCAACTGTTTTGTTAAAAATTCGCCATTTTGTGTTGAAAATTGAAATTTTTATTGAAAATTCAACTATTTTGTAGAAAATAAATTTTTTATTTGGAATCTTATATTTTTAGGTTGAAAATTAAACAATTTGTTTGAAATTTATTTTCTCTATTGACTGGAAAATCTGTCTTGCTTTAAAATTCAACTGTTCTTGAAAATTCGTCTTTTTGGTTAGAAAATTCGTCTTTTTGATTGATTAATTCAACTATTGGGACATTTGGAGCAAAATACAACTTTTTTTAGTTGAATTTTAATCTTTTTGTTGAATTAAAATTCAATCATTTGGGCGAAAATCTAATTGTTTTCACTATTTTGTTAAAAATTCAACTATTTGGTTGAAAATTTATATTTGTTGTGGAAAATTCAACTATTTAGTTAAAAATTCAACTATCTTGTTGGAAATTACACTATTTGTTGGAAATTCGTCCATTTTCATTAGAAGTTCAACTATGTGTTTGTAAATGCAATTGTTTGGTTGATAATTAATTTTTCTTGTTGTTGAAAATTGAACTATTTGGTTAAAAAATTTATTGTTTTTTTTGTTGAAAACTAAATGTAATTGTTTATTGAGAGTTATGCTATTTTATCAAAAAGTTATATTTTTTTTTTCAATTCAACTATTTAGTTGAAAATTTATCTTTATATTTAAAAATTCAAGTACTCTGTTTGAAAATTCAACCATTTGTGTAAAAATTCATCTTTCTCAGTTAAAAATTTAATATTTTTTTTTCGAAACTTTAATTATATTATTGAAAACACGTTTTTTAAATTGAAAATTCATATTTTTTGGTAAAAAAGTAGTTGATTGAAAATTGATCTTTTTGGTTAAAAATTTAACTATTTGTTTAAAAATGGAACTGTTTTTGGTAAATATTTAATCTTTTTCGTTTCAAAATTCATCTTTGTAGGTGGAAAATTCGAGCCTTTTGCTTAAAAGTTCAACTATTTGGTTGATCATAATTCTTTTTCGTTGTTAAAAATTCAACTATTTGGTTGAAAATTTATTTTTGTAGTTCAAGATTCTACTAGTTGGTTAAAAAGTCAATTATTTCGTGAAGATTTCATTGTATTGTTGGAAATTACACTATTTTTGTTTAAAGTTATATTTGCTGGTCGAAAATTAAAATTTTTTGTTGAAAATTCTCTTTTTTTGAATAAAAAATTTATATTTTTTTGTAGCAAATTTCTCGTTTAAAAATTCAACTGTTTGGTCTAAAATTAATCATTTTATGTAAAATTAACTACTTGAAAAGTCTTCTTTTTTGGTCAAAAATTAACTTTTTATTAAAAATTCATCTTTTTCCTTAAAAAGTGATCTCTTTTGATAAAAATAAAAAAATTTTGGTACAAAATTCAACTATTTTGTTAAAAATGCAATATGGTTTGACTGGAAATATGAAGCGTTTCATATTAAATTCAATATGGTACTTATAAATTAATTTTATACAAAAGAATTTACTCCCCTATTTTCTTTAAAAATCACCCAGTTTTTCCTGTTTTCCGCGCTGAGATTTCTTTATTCCCTCGGGCGAAAATAAAGTCTCGTTTTGCCAGGTGAACTGAAATGGGTATGTTCAATTAGTATTCAGAAGGACCTCTGTTCCTGGTGTCGGACACCTTTCCGCTTTGATCAGTAATTAGCCAGTGCATATGCTCGATCTTGCGCGATCTTGTCCAATTAGGCTTAAACTCCCGACTACCTGTCCATTCGACTACCGCCAAGCGTGGATGCCTGTTCTACACCACGGGCGACCGGGAGACTCGATTCTTGCCAATTACCGTCACTGAACATCCCATAAACCATTATAGGCGTTCCCCACGGAAGCTGAAACTTTTCAAAATAAATAAAGACCTATTGTTAGGTAGGAAACCTTCTATTGGTTACGACCACCCTTTTTCCTTCTTGATCGTGAACACGATCTGTCCAAGACATTTTTCTGATGGTTCTGAGATTCATAAGAGATTGATTTATTGATAAAAAAGTTAACCGGTGCCATAAAAGTTCTTTGCAGAAGTCAATAAAGTGCTGTATTAGGAAATTCCGGGTGGCCGCATTGAAACTTTCGAGATGTTAGCATCAAACATCCAGGATTTTAAAATCAAACATCCAGAATGTTTCATTCAACATCCTGGATGTTTCATTCCAACATCCAGGATGTTAGAATCAAACATCCAGGATGTTAGAATCAAACATCCAGGATGTTGGAATCAAACATCCAGGATGTTGAATGAAAAATCCAGGATGTTAGAATCAAACATCCAGGATGTTAGAATTAAACATCCAGGATGTTAGAATTAAACATCCATGGTTAGAATCAAACATCCAGGATGTTGGAATCAAACATCCAGGCTGTTAGAATCAAACATCCAGGATGTTGGAATCAAGCATCCAGGATGTTGGAATCAAATATCCAGGATGTTGAATGAAACATCCAGCATGTTGAATGAAAAATCCAGGATGTTAGAATCAAACATCCAGGATGTTAGAATTAAACATCCATGGTTAGAATCAAACATTCAGGATGTTGGAATGAAACATCCAGGATGTTGGAATGAAACATCCAGGATGTTAGAATCAAACATTCAGGATATTAGAATCAAACATTCAGGATATTAGAATCGAATATCCAGGATGTTGTAATCAAACATCAAGAATGTTGTAATGAAACATCCAGGACGTTAGAATCAAACATCCAGGATGTTGGAATCAAACATCCAGGAAGTTTTAATCAAACATCCAAGATGTTGAATGAAAAATCCAGGATGTTAGAATCAAACATCCAGGAGGTTAGAATCAAATATCCATGGTTAGAATCAAGCATCCAGGATGTTGGAATCAAACACCCAGGATGTTGGAATGAAACATCCAGGATGTTGGAATGAAACATCCAGGATGTTGGAATGAAACATCCAGGATGTTAGAATCAAACATCCAGGATATTAGAATCAAACATCCAGGATGTTAGAATCAAACATCCAGGCTGTTAGAATCAAACATCCAGGATGTTCGAATCAAACATCCAGGATGTTGGAATGAAGCATCCAGGATGTTGTAATCAAACATCCAGGACATTAGAATCAAACATCCAGGATGTTAGAATCAAACATCCAGGATGTCGCAATCAAACATCCAGGATGTTGTAATCAAACATTCAGGATGTTGTAACCAAACATGCAGGATGTTTTAATCAAACATCCAGGACATTAGAATCAAACATCCAGGATGTTAGAATCAAACATCCAGGATGTTAGAATCAAACATCCAGGATGTTGTAATCAAACATCCAGGATGTTAGAATAAAACATCCAGGATGTTGGAATGAAACATCCAGAATGTTAGAATCAAACATCCAAGATGTTGTAATCAAACATCCAGGATGTTAGAATAAAATATCCAGGATGTTCTAATAAAACATCCAGGATGTTGTAATCAAACATCTAGGATGTTTGAAGTGACTTGAATTCTTTTGAAATATTTCAGCGTATTTTTCAAGATTCCGATAATTTTTTAATAGATCTTAACAATTTTTAAGGATTTTTAAGATTTTAAACTATTTTTGAAACTTCTAAGGCATTTTCAAGAGCTTTTATTTTAAAATATTTTAGGGAATTTAAAAATATTAGAACATTGCGCACTAATTACCTTTTATTTGAAATGAAATCTAATAACTAGAACTATTTTGTTACAATTTAACGATGTTGTAATATTTTTTAAATTATTGCTGAACTGAGAATTTAACTATTCTATGTTTTGTTAAAAATTATCTTCTGCAGTTGAAAACGTTGAAAATTCAACTATTTGTTTGAAAACTTCTATATTTTGTTGAAGCTTTGTCTTTTGTGGTAGAATGTCAATCTTCTTGGTGACTAATTCACCTTTTTGGTTGAAAATTCAACTATTAGGTTGAAAATTCCATTAAAAATTAAAATATTTGGTTGAAAATTCATATATTTTGCTAAAAATTATTTCTTTTTGCCAGGAAATTAGTGTTTTTAAATTGAAAATTAGTGTTTTTATTGAAAATTAATTTTTTAAACTAAACATTTAACTGAATTTTTCGCCGATTTTTTTTATAGACATTTAATCTTTTTGATGGAAAATTCATTTGTTTGGTTGAAAATTTAACTATTTCGTTACAAATTTATTTTATTTGCTTAAAAACTGATTTCTTCAACTGAAAATTAAATTATTCTATTTTCTGTGAAAAATTATATTTTTTATTTGAAAATGTCATCAAAAATTAAAATATTTGGTTAAATATCCATGTATTTTGTTAAAAATTATTCTTTTTTGGGTTAAAAATTTATCTTTTTAGTTGAAAGTTCATTTGTTTTATAGAAAAGTCGTCTTTTTTTGTTATCAACATAACCTTTCTGGTTGAAAATTCAATTATTAGGTTGAAAACTCCATTAAAAATCAAAATATTTTGTTTAAGATACACTTATTTTGTTAACAATTATTCTTTTTTGGTCAAAAATTAATTTTTTGTTGTTGAAATTTCATCTGTTTGGTTGAGAATTTAACCATTTCGTTGGACATTTATTTTATTTGGTTAAAAACTTATTTCTCTAGCTTAAAATGAAACTGCTCTATTTTTTGTTGAAAATTTATCTTTTTTAGTTAAAAATTCATCTATTTTGTTGAAATTTTGTGATTTTTTATTTTTATGATTGAAACTGCATCATTTTAGTTAAAAGTTCATTTCTTTGGTTAAAAATTTAACAAATTTTGTTGAAAACTCTTTTTTTTGTGGACAATGAATTTTCATTAATAATGCAGCTATTTTATCTTTGCTAGAAAATTAATCTTTTTCAGTTAAAAATTCACTTATTTTATTGAAAACTCGTAATTTCCAGAAATTTGTTATTTATTCCAATATATTGAAGATTTGGTTTAAAATTCAACTATTTTGTTGAAAATTCAATTATGTAGTTGAAAATTCAACTATTTTGTTAAAAAGTCATCTTTTTTTGGCTGAAAATTGAACTACTTGGTTGAAGGTTGAGCCACTTTGTAAAAAATAAATTGTTGGTAAAGATTCATAATTTTAGTTGAAAATTCATCTCATCGTTTAAAAATTCGTTTGGTGTTTGAAAATGCAACTGTTTTTGGTTGAAGTTTTTGGTTAAAAATTTAACTTCTTTGTTGATAATTCAATTTCTTTGTTAAAAATTTAACTATTTTGTTAAAGATTTATCTATTTTGGTCGAGAATTCAACTCTTTCTGGAAAATTCGTCCTTTGGAATGAAAATTCTTCTTTTTTTGTTGAAAATTCCACTGTCTTCTAAAAAATCCGATTGTTTGTTTAAAAATGCAACTGTTTCTGTTTGAAGTTTTTGGTAAATAATTCAACTGTTTTACTGATAATTTGAGTATTTTATTGAAAATTCAACTATTTTGTTAAAAAACCATCTGTTTTGGTCGAAAATTCAAGTGTTTTGTTGAAAATTCATCTTTTCTTGTAGAAAATTACCTCTTCTAGTTGTTATAAATGAATTATTTTTCAACTTCAATCTGAAATTGTTTAATTTTTTCTTGACTGAAAAATCTTGATTTGCTTAAAATTCGTCTTTTTGGTAGAAAATTCATATTTTCGGGTTAAAAATCAGACTGTTTTGTAGAAAATCCATCTTCTAGGACTTCTAGGTTCTAGGACTTTTAAGATTAATTTTATTTCGTTAGAAGTTGAACTACTTTGTTAAAAAATTAATCTCCTTGGTTAAAAGTTCTTCACTTTTTTTTCGTTTTAAAATTTCTCTTTTGTAGTGGAAAATTAATCTTTTTCGCTTAAAATAAAATTTTAATTTGAACTTATTCTATTTTGTTTACAAATATTCTATATTTAAAATGTTACAAGATTAAAAGGCTGGCCTTTGAACATTAACTAACAATTTTTGCAAATTGGCATAAACTTTCTCCTGAAGATTATCTTTTTAATTATAAATTTTATTATTTAGTTGAAAATTTAACAATTTTCTTAAAAAGACATAATTTTTTTTTGCAAATTCAACTGTTTTATTAAAAATTGGTCTTTTTGGGTTAAAAATTCAACTATTTTCGTATAATATGAACCTTTTGTTTAAAATTCATATTTTGTTGTCGATAAATCAACTGAAATATTTTTTGGATGCAAAATATTTTTTCTGAAAATTTGTCTTTTTAATTTAAAAGTTCATATTTTTTTAGTTGAAATATTGCATCTTTCTTGGACAAAAATGCAACTGGTTTGTTGAAAATTCAATTATTTTCTAGAAAAATTTCTTTTTGTTTGAAATTTGTATTTTTCTGTAAAAAAAAGTCTATTGAAATCCTTTTGGATGAAAATTCAACTCTTTTTTTGAAAATTTGTCG
>CAKNXH010000638.1:165274-177413 GCA_932178445.1 Andricus quercusramuli | reverse complement strand
TAAAAATTCAACTATTTGGTAGAGAATTTAACTATTCCGTTAAAAATTCATCCCTTTTGGTTGTAAAAATTCGTCTTTTTAGATGAAAAATTGAATTAAAAAAAAATTTGTTTTCTTTTTAAATAAAAATTCATCTGTGCCACTATTGGGTAGAAAATTCAACAATTTTGTTAAAAAGTCATTCTTTTTCTGTGAAAATTCATCTTTTTGGATTGAGAATTCAATTTTCCTCATACACAATTATTTCTTGGTTAAAAATTAATATTTTTATCGTGAAAAGTCAACTAAAATCTTTTTTAACGGAAAATTCAACTTTTTTTTTAATTTATGTTTTTTATTTATAAATTCATCCGCTTTGGAAGAAATTTCTTTTTTTATGAAAATGCAACTTTTTGGTTGATAATTATTCTACTTTGCTTGAGTATTTCAAGTATTTGAAAGATTTGGTTGGATAACTTTGTTAGGAAGTCTTTTTTTTTTGAAGAGTTATATTAGTTGAAAATTCATCTCTTTGGTTAAAAGTTCAACTATTTTTTTGAGAATTCATCTTTTTCAATTGAAAATTCAACTACTTGGGTAAAAGTTAAACTACATTGTTAAAAATTTATTTTTCAATAGAAGGCTTATATTTTTGGTTAAAAATTTCACTGTTTAGTGGAAAAGTCTTTATTTTTACCGGAAAGTTCTACAATTTAGGTAAAAGTTTCTATCTTTAGCAGAAAATCTTTATTTGTTGAAAATTCGTCTTTTTGGGTTTAAAAAACTTTTCTTTTATAAATTCCATGTTTTCTGATTGAAATATAAACTATGACACTTTTTGTTGGGAATTTATATTTTTAGGTTGAAAATTCAACTATTATGTTAAAAATTTAATTATTTTGTTGAAAATTCAAGTATTTTGTTAAAAAGCCATCTTTTATAGTAGAAAAGATATTTTTTTGTTTAAAATAAATTAATAAATTTGTATCTGAAATACTGTTTGATTCCTATAATCCGTTACGTAATTCAAGTACGGCCCCTCAGGGAAAATGAAAAATTGGTCAGGGAAAAATTAATTAATTAATTAATTAACCTTTTATTTGCAAGCTTTGAAAATTGAAGTACTGCAACTGAATGCGTCATCGAGCATTTTTAATCTTGATTTCAGAATATTAAATTCTAAATTGCATTCATGAACATGAGTGTAACTGTTTA
Source organism: Andricus quercusramuli (assembly GCA_932178445.1). NCBI lineage: Eukaryota > Metazoa > Arthropoda > Insecta > Hymenoptera > Cynipidae > Andricus > Andricus quercusramuli. The sequence continues at coordinate 176,219 of CAKNXH010000638.1, read as the reverse complement.
AATCTTAGCACTACAATGCCGCCTTTGATTCGCGTTTAAGATATATCATTAATTTGCAGATTCTTGTCTTGCCTGATGAGCATTTCACTCATAATATGTGCAATGTAGAAGATTTCAAGAGCGACAGCTCAGATGTAACTAAAGCTGAATTATCTGACTGACCACAAAAAAGTTGATAAGGTTTGTGATAAGAGGCTTAAAGTCAGTAACCCGTTTTCTGATATTCTGTGGAAGAGTGACATCTTAACCATTACTCGATAATAGTATTTCCAATATATATATATTTTTTTTTTTTATCAACAATGGGATGGTAACTTTCATTAACCCGGGACTATAGGTAAGAAAAAACTGGAAATCAGGAAAAAGTCAGTGATTTTGAAAAAAAATCTGGCAAAAGTCAGGGCATTTCTAGAAGATGCACATAAAATGGTAGAAATAATAAATTTGACATTTTTTTATTCCGCTTACAAAATATCCTAGGTTGAAAATTTTACAATATTAAAATTTTTCTCTTTGGATATTAATGGTCGGGAAAAATGGAAAATTGGTCAGGCAAAAATTGGAGAATTTTGAAAATGAATTTTGCGGCCACCATAGTATAATATTCTTGATACTGTCTTATATTTCTATTTCTTTTTTTTTTAGTTTCTTCCTCCTGACGATTATATTTTTCAAATTTATTTAAATTAGAAAATTTCATATTTTTTATAAAAACTTGAAAATTAATCTCCTTGGGTGAGGATTCAACTATTTTGTTCAAAATTTGTGTTTTTTCGTGCAATTCAATTCAATTTGTATTATATATATTATAATTGCAGGTTAAACTACTTTCTCAAAAAATCATTTTTATTGAAGATTCATCATTTTAGTTGAAAATTAACTGCTTTCGTTCAATTTTTTTTTTATGTTGAAAATTAATTTTTCAAACTAAAACTTTAACTATGCCAGTGGAAGATTAATTATTTTAGTTGGAAATTTAAATTTAATTAATTTGTTGAAAGCAGAATTATTGGCTGAACATTAATTTTTTTTTACTGGAAACTAATTCCATGTTTGGTTGAAAATTGTTTTTTTTTTTCTAATTGAAAATTCAACTGCTTGGATGAAAGGTGAACCACTTTGTTAAAAATTAATTTTTTTGGTTGATGTTTCATTTCATTGGTTCAAAATTTAGCTATTTCATTAGATTTTTATTTGTGTTGGGAATAATTTTTTAACCGAAAATGTAACTTCCATTTTTTTTCATTTTTTCTTGTCAGAAATTGAATTGCCTTGTACTCCTATTTCTTTTATTTTCAGTTGGTTTCTCCTGAAGATTATGTTTTTAGTTTAAAATTTTATCATTTGTTTGCACAATCAACAATTTTGTTAAAAAGTCATCATTTTTTGGTGAAAAATTAAACTATTTCATCTTAAATTCATATTTTTTGTTTGAAAAATCAGCTATTTTGGTGAAAAATTTACTTTTTTTTGCAAATTCATTTTCTGGTGTAGAAAATTCAACTGAAACCTTTTTTGATTGGTAGAACTACTTCTACTGGGTTAAAGGTTGAACCGCCTAGTTAAAAAAAATTTTTTTGAGCATTCATAATTTCATTTGAAAATTCATCTCTTTGGTTGAAAATTATTTTTTTTTTCGGGTTGAATATTAATGTTTTTAATTGAAAATGTAACCATTTTTGCTTGAAAATTGATTGTTTTCAATTGTAGTATAACAACTATATTGAAGAACAATTTTCGTAGTTTTTGGTTAAAAACTCAACTATTTCATTAAAATTCTTTCTTTTTCAAAAATAATTTCCTTAACAGAAAATGTAAAATTTTCATTTTTAATCGAAATTGATCTTTTTTAGTTAAAAAATTAGTCAGAGAAAATGAAAAATTGGTCAGACAAAAGTTAAGGAATTTTGAAAATATAAGTTTTGCGTCCACCCTGATATAATATTCTTGTCAGAAATATAATTGCCTTGTACTTCTATCTTTTTTTCAGTTGGTTTCTCCTGACGATTATGCTTTTAGTCTAAAATTTAATTATTCGGTTGCAAAATCAATAATTTGGTCGAAAAGTCATCCTTTTCGATGGAAAATTCAACTATTTTGTCTTAAATTCTTTTTTTTTTTTTTTTTTTTTTTTTGAAAATTCAGCTATTTTGGTAGAAAATTAACTTTTTCTTGCAAATTTATTTTTTGGTGTAGAAAATTCAGCTGAAATTTTTTTTCGTTGAAAATTCAACATTTTTTTGAAAATTTGTCTTTTCGGTTAAAATATTCATTTCTTTTGATAGAAATACTTCTACTTGGTTGAAGGTTGAACCACTTTGTTAGAAAATAATTTTGTTGTTGAAGATTCATAATTTTAGACGAATATTCATCTCTTTGGTTGAAAATTTGTTTTCTTTTCGGTTGAAAATTGATAATTTTAACTGAAAATGTAACTTTTCCAATCTTGGTTGAAAATATATTGTGTTAAATTGAAAATTCAAATACTTGGGGAAAAGTTTAACTAATTTATTAATTAATAATTTGTTAGGTCGGAGGTTCATCCCTTTGGTTAAAAATCTAACGATTTTGTTGAAAATTCATTTCTTTTGCTTAAAAAAATTTTTTGTACTGAAAATGTAACTTTTCAATTTTTGGATGAAAATTGAATTTTTCCGGATCAAAATTCATCTTTCTTGGTAGAAAACTAATCTTCTTGATTGAAATTTCCCTTTTCGAAATTAAAAATGCAAGTGTTTGTTGAAAATAAACTTTTTTATTGAAGATTGATCTTTTCGGCTTGAAAATTCACCTTTTGGCTTAAAATTTCAAAAGTTTGGATGAACTTTTTTTTTATTTTTTGACAGAAAAATCTTTCTTGTTGAAAATTCGTCTGTTTTGAAAATTCAACTTCTAGGTTGAACTAATTTGTTGAAAAAATCATCATTTTTTGGTTAAAGATCAATCATTTTTGTTGAGAATTCATCTCTTTGGTTGAAAATTGAACCATTTTGTTCAAAATTCGTCTTTTTAGTTGACAATTGGTCTTTTTTGGTTAAAAGTTGAACTATTTTGTTACATTTTTTTTTGCATATTGATCACTTTAGTTGACAAATCATCTGTTTGGTTAGAAATTTGTCTCTTTTTTAACATTAATTTTTTCACTGGAAATTTAACTTTTACTATCTTGGTTTAAAAATGCTTTTTATTCGAAAATTCATCTTTTTTGATAGAAAATTTATCTTCAATGTAAAGCCAACGGCGATACCATGTTGAAAACACCAGTTCTCGTAAGATCACTGAAGTTAAGCAGTGTTGGGCGCGGTTAGTACTTGAATGGGTGACCGTTCGGGAATACTGCGTGCTGTTGGCCCGTCGTGGGTGTGGTGAGCCCACACCAGTAGTACTAGTAATAAATAATCCACCTAGAAACACTACCCGAATCGGGTAGTGTCACGCCTACCCCGAAAGGGAAATAAATGGCTTAATGGTATAAAAAAACTGTAAAAAACAAATTATTTGGTTGGGAATGCAACTGCTTTTGGTTAAAGTTTAACTGGCTTTAGTAGGTCTGGAATTAAGTTTAATAAATAATGTTCCTCTTCAAAAGAAAGTTATTTGATCCTACTTTCTAACAGCAAAAGAATTTGATGTCAAGTGTTGCAAAAGATTAATCCCAATCAATTTCAATTGGCTCAACTACAAAGAATGTTATCAGAAATATAATGAAAACCCTTCTTGTTTCGAAATTTCTCACCACACTAATGAATAAATCATCTAGAAAAATTCTGACATGACCCTATAAAGCTCCTGTCAGAAAAAAAATTCCTGAATAAATTGTTTAAACCATATCTCACGCGTATTATTATGAAAGCGCAAATTCAGAATTGACAATATTTGAAGGAAAAATGTTGTTGTAAAAAATATTTTAATTTTTTAAGCTCCTGTAATTTTTTCTTCATCGAATCCATCAGCAAAATTCATAACAACAAATTTGAACTGAAAATTGTAGCTTCTTGTAGGGAAAATAATTTTGGAAATTGTCATTTCTTTGAACAATCTTGAATTCTGGAACAAAAAATATTTCTAACCAATTTAATTACTGCAGTACTGTTCTGTTAAAAAATATATTTTTATCGTCATTACAGGGAAACTCACATTATTTATTACGCAATTGAAAGTCAACCAAATTTTTGTAAGAATTAAAAGACTTTGAAGCCAGGAAATTTCGAAAAAGGTTAATGTTTTCTCACTATTCAAATATTGTTACAATCTAAAATATTCCATTTTTGACCATTTAATTTGAACTTCTTAAATTAAATATGACATTTTTTTTAATATTCAGTAATATCTTATTTTTTATTTAGAATAAGCGATTATAAATCAAATATTAAAAACTAAACCATTTTAAACTGAACTATTCAAAATAGAGCCTTGAATCGTTAATACTTCATAGTATTAAATTTAAACTTTGAACATAACAATTTTAATTGTTCTATTCAACAAATTTGCAATAAATGTAAGTGAAATTATGGAATTTTCATGCATAATTAACAATTGAACAATTATCAATTCAGACAAAATTTGAGTTAATTCAAGAGATATTTACAAGTTTTGAGAAAATCCGAACTTAATTTAAAGCTGGACAACATTTTGAAAAATAAAAAAATAAATTTAGGTTCTGAAGGTTTCGAAATGAAATTGTGAATCTTTTTAAGGATCTTTAAAGGTTTTAAGAAAATAAAAATGAATTCTTAATTTTGTTGAGAAAATTTTAAATAATTTTCAATTTCAAAACATTAGTTTTAAGAGAATATTTAAAAAGATTTAAAACCAAATTTTTTGATCAACAAATGACAATCGAATAATTATCAATTTGGAAAATAATCGAGCAAGTTTAAGATATATTTTTAAGTTTTTAAAAAATTCCAAAATAATTTAAAACGTGAAAGGATTTTAAAAAATTTAATACACAATGTAGATTTCTGAAAATTTTCATCACAACATTTATAAGCTTTTTAAGCAATTTTTAAGATTTTAAATGAAAATTTTTAAAATTTTCAAGAAAAATTAATTTTAAGAGAATATTCGAAAGATTTAAAACAAACTTTTTTGATTAATAAATGACAATTTAATAATTATCAATTTGAAAAATAATCGAGCAAGTTTAAAATATATTTGGAAGTTTTAAAAAAATTCCATAATTTAAAACGTGAAAGGATTTAGAACAGTTTTAAAACAAAATTTATAAGCTTTTTTAGCAATTTTTAAGATTTTAAATTAAAATTTTGAAGCTTTTCAAGGATTTCTAAAGGTTTTATGAGAATAAAAAGACATTCCTCAGTTTGCTGGGAAAATTTAGCATGCTTTTTTATTTTGAAAAATTAATTTTAAGAGAATATTTAAAAGATTTAAAACAAACTTTTTTGATTAATAAATGACAATTTATTAATTATCAATTTGAAAAATAATCGAGCAAGTTTAAAATATATTTGGAAGTTTTAAAAACATTCCAAAATAATTTAAAACGTGAAAGGATTAAAAAAAATGTAATGCACAATGTAGATTTTTGAAGACTTTGATCACAAAATTTATAAGCTATTTAAGCAATTTCAAAAGTTGAAATGAATAAAAAATATGTATCAAAATTCCTAGAGAAACTAACAATAATTTTTTTCGTTTCAAACATTAATTTTAAAAGAATATTTAATAAGATTTCCCAAATTTTGAAAAAAGAATCTGGATGATTTTAAGGTAGTTTGTTTACTTTTGCAGGATTTAAAAAAAAAACGTAGGAAAAATTCGAGTTTCAGGATAATAATTTTATTATTAGGTTCATGGAGATTTTTTAAATTATTTTTTTTTTTTGAACAATTTTTTAAGAGAATATTTAAAGAGGCTTAAAATCAAATTTTAACGTACCTATAAATTAATGCCTCTAGCTTAAAATTGCTTGAAATTATATAATTTTAAAGTTTTATAAATTAAAAGTATAAAAGTTAAAATTTCGCAGTTAAAAGGCTTTTAATTAAAAAATTGAAAAAAGTTGAAAAGTGTTGAAAGCTTCGATTTTATACGCGTAAATTATTGAGCATTTGAATGAACATTTTTTTGAGCTTTGATTTTAAGAGTTTGAAATTGAAAAGTATGCACTTAAAGAATTTATTAAAAATATTATTTTTATTGTTACTTATATTATATTTTATTTATATTTATTTTATATCTATTTATTTTTATATGTTCTCAAATTTATTTTTCATTATTATTTTATAGTTATATATTTATATTATATTATATTATGATTATTTGTATTATTTATTATTTATTGAAAATAAAGAATGCACTTAAAAGCACTTTAAGTGCCTCAATTTGCGGTTCAGTTTTTATAACTGCAAGTGAGAAATTTTTATCTTCAGGAGTTCTAACCTTTTAATTTCAATTACCGTGATCAATTCTTTCTCAATTGTACAATTTCTATCTTTAGTCAAAAAGTGTTTTTTTTTCGACCTAGGATGACAAATATTGAGAACACTGCAATTACATAATTTCAAATGACATACATGGTGTCCAATCGATTGTTATTGTATATTCAAAAAAAAACTTCAGGTGTGAAGCTTTTTGTTGTTTAAAAATGATTATTCATCATTGTCTTTTAATTTTTCTACCATTCCTTTGAAGTTTAAAAAAAAGCTATTTTTCATAATAACGATCATGTATACATGGTCGTATCCTAATTTAAAATTATCTCAATGCAAAATTCTGAATTTTTGTCATCCTAGGTCGAAAAAGAACAACTTTTTGGCTGCAAAACATGGTGGTTGTAATTTTTTGTAAATTCTTGTAGAAAATTAAAACTACAATAAAATGCAACAATGCAGAACTCTTGCAAATAATGCTCGTGTTTGTTAATTTTTATACTAATTTTTTTACATAACATAGCTTGCTTTGGTACTCAAGGAAGCTATTTTATGTGAAAAAAACTAATATAAAACTCAAGAAAAACGAGCATTATTAGCAAGATTTATTATTACCGTGCCCCGCACTGACACCATACCCCACTTTCCCCTACAGAAGAATACAAAAAAGTACAAAATGCGTCTCAATAACAGAAAAAAGTTGTGATTTCCTCTACTTTTGTTTATAATCTATTGTATTTATAGATTCCTGTAAAAATAGTTTTAATTTTCTGTACTTTTTTATAAAAATTTGTCCACCAGGGCACCCATAGTACTTCACAGCGGTATTTAACATTGTGGCTATTTTTGTCGATTCTATAAACTATTCTAAAGATCATTGAATTTCAAGGTCAGATCACTATCAAACATCCTTAAATCAAAATGGATTTAAGATTGAAGGGATGAAACTCGAGGATCGATATGTCTTCTCTAATGGTACTACAGCCAGTACTTAAAAATGTATCGCATCATCTGCTGGAACTGATAAATAAACCATTTTTCTCTACTCTGCTGATATGATTAATTGTTATTCTCTTACAAGAGGGATAAAAGCCCAAGTTATTGTGGATTCTTCTCACACGCTAAATCAGGTTTGGATCTCTCATCTCTGAGATCCAGTGAAGCGCAGATCCTTCGTTTGCCGATCGATCGATGATCGACGATCGCGATGCTGGTTGCGTACGAGGAAACGAGTGAACTTCGCGGCCTTAGAGGTCACTCACTTGTCAGATAAGTCGGCAGAGATTCAGGTTTTCTTTTCTTCGTATCCCTAGGTCGCTACACCCTGTGATGACGGGCTGAAATGGGTACGCGGAATCAAGAGGAGGCCCACAAGAACCTGCAATGCCTAATAGAGAGAACCGTAAGTTCGCATGACATGCTCTGATGCCATCAAGTTGGGCATTTGCCAGCTCATCCGTCGCGTTGTTGCGTTGTTGCGTTGCTACCGACCTTAGTGGCCTTTTATTTTATAATACCAAAGGACGAATACAACCCGCATGGGTAACGGGTTTATTCGGATATGGTAGCTTTCGAGGACAAGTTGAAATTCCAGAAAGGAAGAGCCCGAAAGACTTATTTGGTCGGAACTGACTCGGAAGAAACATATTAGGGAACGAATTGGGGGATTGGATGGAGCATGTCATGATTACAAAGTTTCGCGAGCACACTAAACTACCAGGTATCAAGTTGATGCGGCAAGTGGATCAAAAGGATGCAACGTTTTGATACCTATATCGGTAATTGTCAAATTGAAGGCAAACTTAAAGTCCCAGTAATATAACATTAAATTAGAAACTCGTGCTGATTTTTTCAAAATTCAACAAACAGTTATTATACCCCTCTACAATATGGTCAGGTCTTTTTTTTTCATTTCTGTTCCTATTTACTTTAATTTAATGTATTAACACCCGGAACGTCATTACCGTACGCCGTACGGCGCGTCCCAACCGCACTTTGCACAAGGATAAACTGATTTTCTCCTTTTTTTTAGACAGCAACCTGAAAAACGCTTGACGTATCAAGTTTGTAAACTTCACATGAACATACATTTTATGTATGCACATTTTTGAAGTCAAACAAATAATATTTCAAAAGCCTTGAAGTATGTCCCTCAATTTTTGCCATTCCAGACGTCATTACCGTAAGTCTTTTTTTTTCTAGTCAAATATTGTAGTTACAGTTGAGTAATAAATACAAAAATATTAGGCGTATCGTTCAATACAAGATTCTATAAAATTGAGCTTAAAATATTATCTCTCTTTTTTGTCAATCCGATATTAAAACTGAAAAGTCCATCTTGACAACAAAAATGTCATTCCCGTACGTGCGTTAAAAACCATCTTCAAGGTGAAAAATAAGATAAAAACCATTCTGTTACTTGCTTGGCGGTGTTTCCTCTCATAAGTAGGTGACTTTTTATAATTAAAGTCTGTTATTTTTTTTATAAACATTAAAAAAGAATAAACTTCAACATTTTGTCGCATCATTACCGTACGGTACAATAGAACAGCGTACGACTGATTATATGCGCGTGCGCATGGATTTATAATTATTTCTTATTTTCACAACTGCCCCTTTTGGATTTAAAATTTTTACATGTGATAAGATCAATTTCCATTATGGAATATTAAATTCCTAATAATAATATGATTGCCACTGCAGGTGCTAAAATTTGCCTACAATTGGACAATTACCCATATTCATGATCAACTTGATTCAAATTTCGAGATCTATTATCTGTCATAAAATTACAACTACTCGAAACATTGTAAAATTATTTAAACCTCTTACCTGAATGATGATCAATTGTGGATAATCGTTTAAAATTAAATTTTTAATCAAATTTTGAAAAAAATCATTTACTTAGCTCCGTTTAGTTGCATTTATGATTACTGAGGTTGTGGATGTTTGTTTACAAATGTCAGCAAATTTCGATCAAGGATCGATTATCGATTTGCATAACTTGAATTTGGCAGGAAGGAATGTTTTTCGAAAATCGTAAACTGTCATTCTGTTTTGTATACTGATGCTAATACGCCTTGAAGTTGTTCTCCTTAATTTTCATTGATCCTCTAAAGCGAATCATATTGAGTTGAAATTCTGAATCAAAATAGCTGCAACAATTTGATACCCCAAGTTTTAGTGTGAGAACTCTGCTCAAACTTTAAATTATATCTCGATTTATAGACGGTAAAAAAAATTTATCATTCGAGGAGATGTTCGCTTAGATTAGGTAAAACGTTTAGTTAGTTTAAGTAAAACGTTGAGTTACTTTAGAACAGTAATTTTGACCAAGTTGCAAACTTCAAGAATTTATTATTTTCGAGATATTGTGTAAGCTTTTATTATCTTTAAATCAGACAAATATGTAGGTGACATGGTAGTATATAAACTTAGAGTAGCCAAATTTTCGTCTGGTATCAAAAAAATAAATATCCCTGAATTTGGAATATTGCCTTTGGAGATCAAGTTTGTTTTTTTCTCGAGCTTCTTGATATCTCAATTTAAAATCTTCTATATTCTGTTTGGCAGATCCAGAGATCTTTCTAAATTTCTCCATTCTTTTCCAATGTTGAGATGTTACAAGGAATAAGGGACCATACTTAAATTACGTAAAATCTCAAGGGGGTGGGGGGGGGGGAGGGGTCGATACATTTTGTTACGATTTTGAACGGCAGGAAGAAGGGGGTCGTTCACTCATGTACATAATTTTTGCAAATTCGCAAAAACCTTCTCCTGAAGATTATCTTTTTAGTTATAAATTTTATTATTTGGTTGAAAATTTAACAATTTTCTCAAAAAGACATATTTTTTTTTGCAAATTCAACTGTTTCCTTGAAAATTTGTCTTTTTGCCTTTTTGGGTTTAGGATTCAACTCTTTTCGCATAATATTAACCTTTTATTTAAAATTCATATTTTGTTGCCGATAAATCAACTGAAATATTTTTTGGATGAAAAATATTTATTCTGAAAATTTGTCTTTTTAATTTAAAGGTTAATCTTTTTAGTAGAAATTTTGTATCTTTCTTGGACAAAACTGCAATTGTTTTGTTGAAAATTTAAATATTTCCTAGAAAATTTACTCTTTGTTTAAAATTTGTATTGTTCTGTAGAAAAGTCTATTGAAATCCTTTTGGATGAAAATTCAACCCTTTTTTGAAAATTTCTCTGATTTAAAAATTCACCTGTTTTAGTAGAATTTTCATTTTTCTTCAACAGAAATTCAACTGTTTGGTTGAAAATTTAACAATCTAATTAAAAAGTCATATTTTTTGGTTGAAAATTCTGTTTTGTTGAAAATTTAACTATTTTGTAGAAAATTTACTTTTTGTTTAAAATTCATATTTTGGTGTTAAAAAATGAACTGAAAGCTTTTCGGAATGAAAGTTCAACTTTTGAAAAAAATTGTCCTTTTTTATTAAAAATTCATCTGTTTTAGTACAAATTTCATCTTTCTTGGATAAAAATTCAACTATTTGGTAGAGAATTTAACTATTCCGTTAAAAAT
>CAKNXH010000638.1:148240-164874 GCA_932178445.1 Andricus quercusramuli | reverse complement strand
TAAAAATTCAACTATTTGGTAGAGAATTTAACTATTCCGTTAAAAATGCATCCCTTTTGGTTGTAAAAATTCGTTTTTTTGGATGAAAAATTCAATTTTTTCAAAGAAACTTTTTTTTGTTAAAGAATTCATATTTTGATGTTGGAAAGTGAACTAGATTATTCTTGGGATGAAAATTTAACTATTTTTAAAGTTTTTTTTTATTTCATCTGTTATAAAAGAAATATTTCATCTTTCTTGAATAAAAGTTCAACTGTTTGGTTGAAAATTAAACTCTTTTTTGAAAATTTGTCTTTTTGATTCCCAAAATTCACCTGCTTCAACAGAACTTACATTTTTCTTGAATAAAAATGCAAATGAATGGTTTAAAATTCAACAATTTTGTTGGAGGGTCATACTTTTTGGTTGAAAATTCTGTTGTTTTGTTGAAAATTTAACTATTTTGTAGAAAATTTACTTTTTGGTTAAATTTAATATTTTGGTGTTGAAAAGAGAACTGAAACCTTTTCTGAATGAAGATTGAACTACTTTTTCTGCGTTTTTTTTAAGTTAAAAATTCATCTGTTTTAAGAGACATTTCATCTTTCTTAGATAAAAATTTAACTATTTGGTAGAGAATTCAACCATTTCGTTTGAAAATTCATCTCTTTTGGTTGAAAAATTCGTCTTTTTGAATTGGAAATTCAATTTTTTTTGTCGAAACTTATTTCTTGGTTAAAAATTCATATTTTGATCGTGAAAAGTCAACTAAAATCTTTTTTGACAGAAAATTCAACTATTTTTGTTTAATTTATCTTTTTGATTTACAAATTCATCCGCCTTGGTAGAAATTTCTTTTTTTCATGAAAATGCAACTTTTTAGGTAAAAATTATTCTTCTTTGCTTGAGTACTCAACTATTTTATTTGAAAAATTTGGTTGAATCACTTTGTTAACAAACCTTTTTTTTGACGAGTTATATTTTTAGTTGAAAATTAATCTTTTTGGTTGAATGTTGAACTATTTGCTGGAAATTAATCTTTTTAAATTAAAAATTCAACTACTTGGGTAAAAGTTAAACTTCATTGTTAAAAATTTATTTTTTTGATTTTCTTTGGTTAACAATTATATAATATAAATTAATAATATAAAATTTCTTCGTTTAAAATTTCATTTTTGTTGGGCAAAAATGCATCAGTTTCGTGGAAAAACAATTTGCTGAAGTTGTATTTTTTGTTTGTAAATTCAATTTTTGTAGAGAAAATTCGTCTTTTAGCTTAAAGGTTCAACAATTTAGGCAAAATTTTCTTTCTTCAGTGAAAAATCTTTATTTGTTGAAAATTCGTCTTTTGGGTTTTAAATTTTGATAATTTAGATGAGAGAATTATTTTTTTTACAGTTTCTTTTTTTTGTTAAATTAAATAAAAATTAAATTTTTCGTTGAGAATTCATCTTTTTGTTGAAAATGAAACTTATTTTGTTTGAAAGTGAACTGTTTGATTACAAATGCAATTGTTTGGTTAAAAATGAATTTTTGTTGATGAAAATTTAACTACTTGGTTGAAAATTTAACTATTCTGTTGAAAATTGTTTCTTTTTTTGTTGAAAATTAATTTTTTAAACATAAAATATAATTATTCCATTTTTGGTTGATTTTTCTTTTTTAGTTGAAATTCATTTCTTCAGTTGAAAATTTATTTATATTTCGAAAATTCGTCTTTTGTCGAAAATTAATTATTTCAAAATAAATATTCCATTTTTGGTTGAAAAATGATCTATTTCAGTAAAAAATGTATTTTTTGGTAGAAAATTAATCTTCGTGGTTAAAATTCATCTTTTTAATTAAAAAGTAATCATTTTAGTTGAAAAATTAACTATTTGGTTGAAAATTCCATTTTTTTGTTTATACTTAATTTTGTTAAAAATGTAACTATTTTGTTGAACATTCGTTTTTTTTATTGAAAATTAATTTTGTCAAATTAACTATTTCATTTTCGGTTAAAAATGTATCTTTCCTTAATTGAAAATTCATATTTATGCTTGAAAATTCGTCTTCTTTGTTGAAATTCATCTTTTTAATGAAAATTAATCTTCTTTGTTGAAAATTCACGTATTTGTAGAGAATTTGCCTTTTTTAATTTATAGAATTCCTGAAAATAAAACAAGAATCCGACGATTGCTTCTATTGCAATTCCTAAAAACAAGAAAATTTTGTTCCTTCAGACAAAAATAAAAAAGGGGAAAGAAAAATTAGAAAGCAACCAACCAAATCCCCTTCCTTCTCTTTTTTATTTCTTTTGTATTTTTAATTCTTATTATTATCATTTATTATTGTCTTTTTACTAGAAAATAATTCTTTTTGGTTGAAAATTCCAATTTTCATTAAAAAATTTTAATATGTGGAGGAAAATTCGTTATTTTTTCGTTTAAAATTACCTTTTTTAACTGCAAATATAACTATTCCATTTTTGATTTGAAATTTATCTTTTTCAGACGAATGTTTAGCTACTTGATTGACAATTCATGTCTTTTGTTAAAAATTCATTTTCAGAAGAAAATTAATTATCTTGGTGAAGATTCATCTTTTTGGTTGAAAAATTATTTATTTGGTTAAAATTGTATCCATTTTATTGAAAATGCGATACGTTTACTTGAGATCCTGCTGGTCTTTCCTCAAAGTTTCAATATCTTTGGATATATATATTTTTTTAATTAAAAATTCTTCTTATCGAAGATCTTCCAATCCCTCTTCCCCCCAAATCCTCTTACGTAATTTGTGGATGACCCCTTATCATAGATGTTTTTTCTCCAAATTAAAAATGATATTTCAAGTACTGAATGAGCAAAAATTGATTAACTGTTGGACTCGCAGCGATGTCCCTCAGTTTGCTTGGCGGGTGGAATAAATTGCTCTTCTTGAATGGAACGGATGAGGTGGATGTGGTATTAACCCCATGGTAGCTCATCAGGTGTGCGTGAGCAACAACAAAAACCGATGATATTTTCTCCCTCATTCCGCTTCGTTCCACTTCGCTCACACTCAGTCCTCCTTGTGTACACACATTACATATTACACCCATTTCAACAAATGACGTATTATATTGCACCCCGTGCGGGGAATCTGATGACTTGACAGTTGGACCCTTCATACCTTTTTTTCATCTTAACCGATACAATGTAAAAGGAAACCAGATAAATTATCTCACAAGCATGCGTTACGATGTAACGGTTATATATTACAGTGGATGATAGTGATTATAGGATAACGTTACCAAACTTCACACTCTTTCCCCTATTTCCCCTATATACGCAAATTTCATTTTCTTGTTGAAAATCATGGAAAACCTACAAAAGTTATGGTTTTTCGAATTTTTCTCGGTTAATACAAAATATTTCGGAAAAGTTTTTAGATAAAAGTTGTAGAACGAATCAAAATATACATGTTTCATTTCGCACACTTTTTCTCTAAGATTGATAGTTTCTGAGAAAATCGCTATTGAAATAATTCCGGTCAAAACCCTTTCCAACATCAAGTGGGAGCGGGAGAGCACCCCTGTGTCTGGTCACATAAATAATATTTTTCAAACCCTTACCCCTTTCCTGTGACTGATCACAGAAATAATGTTGTTCAAACCCCTACCCCTTTCCAGCATCTCACGGGGGTGGAAAGGCACCCCTGTGACTGGTCACAGAAATAATTTCGGTCAAACTCCTACCCTTTTCCAGTGTCTCATAGGGGCGGGAATGCACCCCTGTGACTGGTCACAGAAATAATGTTGTTCAAACCCCTATCCCTTTCCAATATCTCATGGGGGCGGGGAGGCATCCCTGTGACTGGTCAAAGAAATGATATTTTTCAAACCCTTACCCCTTTCCTGTGACTGGTTACAGAAATAATGTTCTTCAAACCCCTACCCCTTTCCAGCATCTCATTTGTGCGGAAAGACACCCCTGTGACTGCTCACAGAAATAATTTTGGTCAAACCCCTACCCCTTTCCAGCATCTCGTGGGGACAGAAAGGCACCCCTGTGACTGCTCACAGAAATAATTTTTTTCAAACCCCTAACCCTTTCCAACGACTCAAGCCTGTTATACTTACTGAACTTCAATACCAATTTTCTCAAAAACTATCAATCTGGGAGGAAAAGTGTTAGGAACAAAAAATGTATATTTTGATTTGTTCTACAACTTTTGTTGGAAAACTTTTCCAAAATTTTTTGTATTTACCGAGATAAATTCGTAAAACCATGACTTCTATGGGGGTTTCATGGCTTTCACGATTACAATAGAATTTGCGGGTTTTTTTACCATGATTTTCGTAATCAGCGTATCAAAATACATGGATGTATGATCAACTACTTGGTTGAAAGTTGAACTACTATGTTAAAAATGCATTTTTTTTTGCTGAAAATTTATCTCTTTGGTTGAAATTTTATTATTTTGCTGAAAAATCGTTTTCTTTTTGGTTGAAAATTAACTTTTTTTAACATGAAATTTAAGTTTTTAATTTTTGGTTGAACATTGATCTTTTTTAGTGGAAATTTCAACTTTTTATGAAAATTCATGTATTTTGTTGAAAATTTGTTTTTTGGTTGAAACTTAATCTTTTTGATTGAAAATGTATTTTATTTAGTTGAGAATTCAGCTATTTGGAAAATGTCATTTACATATTTTGTTGAAAATTCAATTATTTTATTGAAAATTCGTTTGATGGCAGAAAATTATTCTTTCTTGGTTGAAAATTCTAATATTTGGTTGAAAGTAGAACCACTTTGATAGAAATGATTTTTTTTGTTCAAGATTCATCTACTTGATGGCAATTTCATTATTTTTTTTATAAAAAATCGTCTTCTTTTGGTTGAAAATTAACTTTTCAAAAGGAAAATCTAAATTTTTTCATTTTTTATTGAATATTGTTTTTTTTTTAGTGGAAAATTTAACTATTTGCATAAAAATTCATATATTTTATTGAAAATTAGTTTTTTTGTAGAAAAATAATCTTTTTGTTTGAAAATCATCTTTCTTGGTTAAAAATTAATCTTTCTTGATAGAAAATGTATCTTAGAAAAAAAAACCGTCTTTCAAGAAATTCCTCTTTTTTGGATTAGAAATTAAACTATTTGGTGGAAAATGCAACTGTTTTTGCTCGAATTTCAGGATTCAACTATTCTTTTGAAAACCCGTCTTTTTTGGTTAAAAATTCAACCGTTTGGTTGAAAATTTATCTGTTTGGTTGAAAATTTAATTATCCTATTGAAAATTCACTTTATGGCCAAAAATCAATCTTCTGAGTTCAAAATTTATTTAGTTAAAATTTAAACTATTTGATTAAAAATACTACTATTTGTTTAAAAATTGATAATTTGTAGTTGAAAATTCACTTCTTTGGCTGACGATTCAACTATTTCCTAATAAGTCTTTTTTTTGGTTGAAAATTCCAATATTTGGTTAAAATTAGAACTAATTTGGTAAGAATTCATTTGTTTAGGAGGAGACTCATCTAATTGGTTAAAAATTCAATCATTTTGTTGAAAAATCGCTTTTAAAACATTTTAAATTAACTTTTTTAAAGGAAAATTTCACTTTTTCATTTTTGACTGAACATTGATCTTTTTTAGTTGAAAATTTTCAACTATTCGGGTGAAAATTGATGTATATTATTCTAAATTCGTTTCTTAAGAGAAAATTAGTCTTCTTAATTGAAATTTCGTATTTTTTGGTTGAAAATGCGACTGTTTGGTTAAAAAATAATCTGTTTTGGTTGAGTATTTACCTATTTAGTTGAAAGTTGAACTACTTTTTTAAACATTCTTTTTTTGTTCAGATTATAAATTTTAGTTGAAATTTCATCTTTTTAGTTATGATTTCATCTTTTCGGTTGAAACTTTTTTTTTCTTGAAAATTGGCTTTTCAAACTGAAAATTTGAATATTCCATTTTCTGTTGAAAATTGATCATTTTTAGTTGAAAATTCAACTATATTTGGATGTAATTTGCATGGAATATTATCTTTTTAGCTTGAAAATTCAACTGTTGGGTTGAAAATGCAACTGCTTTTGGTTGAAGTTTATTCCTTTTTGTTTAAAAATTCGACCATTTGGTTGAAAATTCATCTTTGCAGGTGACAATTTAACTATTCAGTTACAAATTCAACTAGTTTGTGTAAAATTCGTCTCTTTTGCTTGAACGTTAAATTATTTGGTTTTAAATGCAAGTGTTAGAAAACTAATCCTTTTTGGTTGAAAATTCAACACTTTTATTGAGAATGCACTATATTTTTACTTAAAATTTCAAGATTTTATATTGAATTCAATATGACACCTACATCATCTCTATTAGGAAGAATTTATTCCCCTATTTTCCTGAAAAATCACCCTATTTCCCCAACTCTGACCCAAAATGTTCTCTTTCTTCAATCAAAATGAATTTGTAATTAAAGCTACTTTTGAGAATTCTATAGTAAATGATATATTTTTTTATTTTTTGCAGACAACAGTCACACCAATACGTCTGTTGGGCTTGTTCAAGTCGATGACAAAAGTGGACAATGGCTCGGAGCCACTGTTTCTTCTTCCAAAGTGGATGGAGGACCACTATTGGTAAGTCTTGATCAAACTAAATTAATCAATAACTATTTTATAAGATCTCGATAATCATTAAGCCAAATAAATAATTGTCATTTCCTTCAGCAAATTATCCACTTCGATACTGAACTTTAAACTAGTGAGTTTGCAAAAATAGCCCCGAAATGAACAACCCGAAAGTGAAATAAAGATTATGACGGGATATTTCAAAGGGTTTATTACACCAAAATGTCTTATAGTGGTTCATTCTGGAAGAGTGGCTTTCATTAACGGACAGAAATCGACATTTATTCACCCTTTGCTTTGATTTCGCCGACGAATTTAGGGAAAACAGATGTCTAAACCATATGTCCATATGAAACTATATGCATGTGCTTGGAGTTTAGAAGGTTTGGACTATAGTGCAAAAGGGCAATCCGCACTGTGAAAAAATAAGAGTTTTTTTATACTCAGTAGTATTTTTAGAGCTTTCTATTTAGGGCCAATAAGCGTACTGTTTGAATGTTCTAACTTTAGATTGATAAATGATATGCCGTAGGCTAGTTATCGAAAATAATGCATAACCGGGTACTGTTTTAACATAACTTTAATGATGGATACTTATGCTCAGAAGATACCAAAAATTATCATGAAATTTGAGTTTCACTTCAGGTTTGTTTCAAGCCAAGAAAGTAGAACTAAAAAATTCATCGTGCATCAAACTGAAGTAATAATATTTTTTTGGGACTTTGTTTTAATACCGAAAATTAGCATTGTATCAGCTATAATCTTTTCCTTCTTTGGTATATAAACTGCTCTCAGATGATGATCAAAAGCAAAATTTACAGTCGATAATAATGCCACTAATGCCACACTCAGCAAATAATTTGGTTGAATCAAGAAAATTTTTGTTTGTTTAACGATAGAATGCGGTTATTATATGGAAAACAAAATATTTGGTTGACCAAACCCAATTTCTTGGTTGTTTTAATAAAGTCTTTTGGTAGATGGAGTGTTTGGTTGATGCAGCCAAAAAATTGGTTTGGTCAATCAAATATTTTGTTGAACCCACAAAAGTGTATCAGTCATAATCTTTTCCTTCCTTGATATATAAACTGCTCTCAGATGATAATAATCAAGCTGCAAAATTGACGGTCAATAATGATACCACTAATGCTACACCCAGAAAATAATTTGGTTGAATCAAGAAAATTTGTGTTGGTTCAGCGATAGAATATGGTTATTATATGGACAACAAAATATTTGATTGACGCAACAACATTTTTGGTTGTTTTAACAAAATCTTTTGGTATATGGAGTGTTATCAACCAGAAAAATTGGTTTGTTCAATCGAATATTTTGTTCAATACACAAAAGTGTTCTTAATTCAACCAAATATTCATGTGTATCCAAGAAAACAGTTTGTTTGGTTCAAGAATTTTTTTCCGAGTGTTCTATTTTCTCGTATTTGACCAATGTTGTCACTATTTCTTCACTTTGAACATATTTTCTATCTTCTTCACTAGATTGGCTAAAATAACATTTCAAGTTTTTCAAAACATTTTAAGGGATTTTGAAAATTCTATAGGGTTTCAAAGCTTTTAGAGTACATATTTTAAAAGGTTTCAGAAAATTTAAGAGATTTCAAGGGATTTGAAGAGACTTCGAAAAGTTTCATCTAATTTCACAGGATATCAAAGTTTTTAAACTTCTAAAAAAATATTTGAGGAATATTACAAATTTAAAGATGATTCACAGAATTTCAAAGTACTTCAAGAAATTTTAAAGATTTTTCCAGACTATAAAGATTTCAGAAATTGCAATGATCTTCAAAAGGGTATTCAAGATTTCATGGGATATTGTGGGGGTTCTCAGAAAATTCAAATAGATTATAATATTTCTAAGGAATTCCAAATGATTTGAGCCAAATTTTAAAAGATTTATGAGATTTCAAAGATCTGAAGTCATTTTAAATATTTGATTGATTTGTAGGGTTTTGAGAAGATCCAAACTTAATTTAAAACTGATAATGATTTCGAAAAATAAGCTTTTTATTGATCTTTAAAGGTTTTGAGAGAATAATAACATTTCTTAACTTTGCTGGGAAAATTTAAGATGATTTTTTAGTTTGAAAAATTAATTTCAAAAGAATATTTAAAAAATTTGAATAATAAATAACAATTATTCACTTGGAAAATAATCAAATAAGTTTAAAATATATTTAGAAGTTATGAAAAGATTTCAAAATAATTTGAAACGTGAAAAGATTTCAAAACATTTAAAACACAATGTAGATTTTTGAAGATGTCGAACACAAAATTGATAAGCTTTTTAAACATTTTGAAAGGTTTTGAGTGAATACAAAATTTGTAGAAAAACTCACAATAACTTTTTGCTCGAAAAATTAATTTAAAAAAAATATTCAATAATATTTCCATAATTAAAAAAAAGAATCTGGATGATTTTAAGGTAATTTTTTTACTTTTGCAAGATTTTCCAAAAATTTGTTGGAAAAGTTCGAGTTCCAAGATAATAAAATTATTATTACATTCCTGGAAAATTTTACAATTATTTTTGTAAACATATTTTTGAGCAAATATTTAAAAATATTTTAAAACAAAATTTAATTTATAAATTAATGTTTCTAGCTTGAAATTGCTTGAAATGACATATTTTGGAAAATTTATACATGTAAATGAAATATTAGGCTAAGTACCCTTTTCGATTTTTTTCTTCTATTGTACATAATAATAGCGTCCTATGTTTTATTGAATGTTCATTCTTTTTGGTAGAAAATTAATCTTCTTGGTTGAAAATTAATATTTTTCGTTGAAAATTCAGCAGTTTGTTTTAAATATTTTTTCTCTGTTGACTGAAAAGTATTTTTTGATTGAAAACTCAACAATTCTTCAAAATTTGTCTTTTTTGGTTGAATTGGACTGTTTTTTATTTGAAATCAAAATCTTTTTTGGTTGTAATTTCAATTGCATTTTTCGTTGAGAATTCGCCTTTTTTAGTTGAAAATTTAACTTCTTCGTTAAAATTGTAACTCTTGCGTTAAAAATTAATTCGTTTCGTTGAAGATTCATCATTTTAAGTGAAAGTTTATCTCTGATTGAAAATTTAACGACTTTGTTGAAAATCAATTTTTCTAACTGAAAATTTAACTATTCCAGTTGAAAATTAAACTATTTTGTTGGAAATTAGTTTTTTTAAACAGAAAATTTATCTATTCTATTTTTGAGTAAAATAATGTATCCTTTTTGGACAAAAATTTAACTGTTTTATTGATAATTGATCTTTTTCATTTAAAAATTGAAATATTTGGTGAATATTTTTTGTACCTTTTTGGTATAAAATTCAACTATTCCAATTGAAGATTCATCATTTTAGTTGAAAATTCATCACATTGGTTGAAAATTAAACTGTTTGATTGGAAATCCGTTTTTTTTCTTCAAAATTAATTTGTTTAGCTTAAAATTTAACTATTCTATTTTTTGTTGAAAATTATTCTCTATTTTTTTTTTTTTTTGTAAAATTCAACTATTGGTTAGAAATTTATAATTTTCAGTTGCAAATTGAACAACTTGATTGCGAATATTGCGTTGAAAATTCATATTTTGTTGTAGAAAATTAATCTTCATGGTTGAATATTCAGCTTTTTGATTGAAAATTCAACCATTTCCGTTAAAGATTCATCATTTTGGTTGAAAATGTATCTGTTTGGTTCAAAATTCAATCATTCCAGTTGAAGATTCATCATTTTATTTGAAAATTTATCACTTTCGTTAAAAATTCAACTATTTTGTTGAACATCAGTATTTTTTGTTGGAAATTAATTTGTTTTACTTAAAGTTGAACTATTATATAATATTAACATAACATAAGCTGTAATAATATAATAAAAACACATTTTATTAGAAAAGTGCCTCTGTTCCATGCGTTGAAAACGTGTCCTTCGATATGAAAGACCCATGTTTTTCCGTTTCATATATAAGGACTATGTTAAAAAAGGTGTACGTATTATGAAACAACTAATTGATAAATAAACTTTTATTCGAATAAAGAAAAAGTGCAGTAATCTTAAATCTATAAACCTTAAGCTGTCATTTAATCTATTACACATGTGAAATAATCGAAAAAACTTGC
Organism: Andricus quercusramuli; assembly: GCA_932178445.1. Taxonomy (NCBI): domain Eukaryota; kingdom Metazoa; phylum Arthropoda; class Insecta; order Hymenoptera; family Cynipidae; genus Andricus; species Andricus quercusramuli. The sequence continues at coordinate 154,184 of CAKNXH010000638.1, read as the reverse complement.
TTTTTATGTAGATGAAAAGCCTAACTTTCATACTTATAAATATAATAATTTGTACTCAAAAACATACTTTTAAATTATCTATAAATCGAATAATTTGTCAAACTGTTTCATAATTGGGACATGTTTCATGATAGGTACCATTACCTTAATAGAAAAAAAATTGTACTTCCCTGTAATTTTGGTTCCAATTTATTGTATTTATTTGTAGATTCCTCTGAAAATAGTTTTCTGTACTTTTTGGTAAAAATTTTTCCATCAGAGTGGCTACTGTTTTTCAAAATCTATACTATTAACAGTATTTTGAATTTGTGAAATGAGTCCGAGTCCTGAATTGGTAAAAATCGTTTGCCTTTCAAAATACAAAATCCGCAATTGAGAATCTGGTGGAATTGAAGAATTTAATATCTATCTTGATCTTAGAAGCAAACGAGGAGCTTTTCGAATCTTGAGCTTGAGAGTAACGTGTCTCGTGAACGCGGCTGTTTCTATTTCTGGATTTGAAAACAAGCAGAATCCCACACTTCGTAGTCGGGGTTTACTGCAAGAAAGTGATATTTTCCTGCCGGCTTCAAGAAATCAACGACTCTCAATCGTCATTGTCCTGAGAATTACTGGGCTGTGAAATCGAGAGATTAATGCAGACATATAATACCTGATGAAAAGGTGCGGGTGCAATGACCATGTTCCATAATCGGAACTTGCACACTGCAATGACACGATGTTTTATTTATATATTCCGTACCTAGTTTAGTTATATTATTAGGGTAAACAGATGGCTTGATCGAAAAATCTCAGGAAAACCCGGTTTTTATCGAAATACCGAACTCGAAAAAAAACATTTGATCAGAACGCAATTTAACTTCAGGGAATTTACATGTTCAAAGTTTTACTAGTACTTGTTGTAGCCTAATCATGTCAGTTTAATGAAAGCTATTTGTAGCACTTCAAAATACAATGTAAGCCAAAGCTGAATGAAAGTGATGCATTGTTATAAAAAAAAAAATCCGCCTAATAAACAGACATCCTTTTTTGCGAAAAATAACAAGTTTCCTTTATTTATAACATAGTAGTTACCGCCTGCAAATTACTGTTGAGAATTCACAAATTAATATAGTTTAACTTGAAGCAACTTATTTAAAAAAAGGGTTGCTACAGAAGACCAATTTTGAAATTCCCTAACTTTCTCTGATTATTCCCTGACCAATTTTTTATTTTCCCTGATCGTGATACATTTTTCTTTTAGGTTAAATTTTCAACTAAGGAAATTAATTTCGAACCAAAAAGAGAAATTTCTAATCGATAAGATTAATTTTCGATCAAAAGGTTTCAAAGAAATACATAAATAATTGCATTTTCGACCAAAAAGATGAATTTTCAACCATAAACATTAATTTTGTACAAAAAAAAAGACAAATTTTCAACAAATTGCATGAATTTTCAACTAAAAAACCCAGAAAAAACTGGGGTTTCTATTAGAACAAATTTTTGGTTCCAAAGAAGCTGCAACAAAAAGGAACCTCTTTTGCTGAAAAGGAACCCAAAATGATAAATGGTTTCAAAATGAACCCTAAGTATGGACTGTAAAGGTTTCAAAAGGGCCCTTTTTTCACTTCTGCCTTGATTCAGATTAAATAATATTTTAATGGGAAAAATTTAATGAAAAAAAATAAAATTATAGACATTAGGCATTCCAGAAAGGAAGAAACTGCACATGAAATATGATAATTTTGAAGGTTATGGTAAAAATTCAACGTTTTCAACTGCGCATGTACCAAAAAAGCGCGGTACTATTTGAAATGATATAATATATACTTCCAATATTACGTTAATATTACATTTTTTAGGAAGTTAGGTATTTCTGTCATTCAATTTAATATATTTTTAAAAAGAATACAAAGTGTTTGTTAATATTCATCTGTATAATTATTCATAGTGCTTGTTGATTTCAAATAGGCCCGCGCTTTTTGGCACATGCGCAGTTGAAAATATGAATAGCCATCTATCGGATATCAACGAACTAAAAAGGAACCCTCAAAGAGTTCTATTGTAGTCTCAGTTCTAAATGATACCAACTTTTACTTGATCCACATCACTGAACCCTCAGTTTTTTCTGTGAAGATACATTTTTAACTTGAAATTGAACTGTTATATTTTTCGGTGAGAAATTAATTTTTAACCAAAAAAAAATGCTTAACGCAATAGTTAAGTTTCTAACTAAAGATCTTAACTTTAAAAAAATACATGAATTTCAACTTGGAAAAAATTAATATCCAGCCCAAAATGGAATGGTTATATTAACAGTTCAAAAAATTAATTTTCAACCATAATAAATACGAATTTTCAATAAAATAATAAAAAAATTTCGAATATTAAACCAAAGAAATGAATGTTCAACCATGACAATAAATCTTCAATAAAAATAAATCATTTTGAATCAAATAGTTGAATTTTCGCCCAAAAAAATGAATTTTCAACCATGAAGATTAATTTCCTTCCAAATAGACGAATTTTCAATACAATACATGAATTTTCAACTGAAAAATATCATTAGCTAAAATGGAATGGTAATATTTTCAGTTGAAAAATTAATTTTCAAATCAAAAAAGACAAATTTTCAGCCTCAGGAATTAATTTTCAACAAAATACATGAATTTTCAACTTGAAAAGATAAATTTTCAACCCAAAATGGAATAGTCACGTTGACAGTTGAAAAAATTAATTTTTAATTATAATAAAAAACATGTTAGCAAAATATTTAAGTTTTCAACTAAAGAAATTAATTGTCAAACAAAAAGATGAATTTCCTTCCAAGAAGATTAATATTTTACCAAAAAAAAAACAACAACAAAATTCATTATCTTACCACAAAAAACATGAATTTTCAAATAGAAGACAAATTTTTTATCAAACACGGAACAGTTATATTTTCAGTTAAAAAAATTAATTCTCAACAAACAAAAGAATTTACAATACATTTTTTTTATCAAAGAAATTAATTTTCAACAAAATACATGAACTTTCAACCAAATTTTTTTTTAATTAAAGTGATGAATCATCAACCAACAAAAAAAAATTCAACAAAGTAGTTCCACTTTGAACTAAGTAGATACATTTTCAACATGAGTCTAAAATCTACAACAGATCAATTTTTAAACCAAAAAGACAAATTTTCAACCAAGAAAATTTTGTCAGTCAATAATGAAAAAAAATTCATACAAAATGTGGTATTTTTATTACAGAAAGACGAATTTTCTACAAAACAGTTGAATTTTCAAACCTATCATATGAAATTTGAACAAAAAAAGTTATTACTCGACCAAATATTTGAATTTTCGAACTAAAATTTTTTTTAAATATCGAAAAATTGTGAAATTTTTTTTCACAAAATGGGGAGGTGAGACTTTAAAAAATCAGGAAAATATTTTTTTTTGGACCACTCTACTGATCACCCTGTATGGTTAATTGTCAAATTGAAGGCAAACTGGAAGTCCCAGTAATATAACATTAACTTAGAAACTCATCCTGATTTTTTCTTAAATTTAATAAATAATTATTATCATCCTCTACAAAATGATCAGTTCTTTTTTTTCATCTCCCAAACTCACATTGCATAAGGATAACCTGATTTTTCTCCTTTTTTTAGACAGTAACCTAAAAAACGTTCAACCTATCAGGTTTTTAAACTTCTGATGAACATAATGTATACACAATTTTTAAGTCAAATAAATAATATCGTAAAAACCTTAAAGTCTTTCCCTCGATTTTTATAATTTCAGACGTCATTACCGTACGTGTTTTTTCTAGTAAAATATAGTTGCAGTTGAGTAATAAATACAGAAATATTAAGTGTATCGTTTAATACAAGATTTTATAAAATTGAGCTTAAAATATTAACTTTTTCTTGTGAATCTGATATTAAAACTGAAAAGTGTATTTTGACAACAAAAGCGTCATTCCCGTACGTGCGTTAATTCATGTACGAATTTCATTATTATTTCTTATTTTCGAAACTGTCCCTTTTGGATTTTAAATTTCTAGATGTGATAAGACCAATTTTCGTTATGAAATATTTAATTCCTGATAATAATGTGATTACCACTGTAGGTGCTAAAATTTCCCTATACAATTTGACAATTACCCATATATAATTCAATATCTATGATTTTGATGTTTTCTTTTTGAAAACAAGGTTCTTTGCAAGTTAACAGCTTTCCAAATCTGTTCAAATTATCTTAAAGAAAGGGTTTCTTGAATTCAAGAGAAGCATTTTTTCTGAATGTAGCTGAAGAAGCTCGTCGCCGAACTGCTTTCTTGAATCGATACCAATCGCAGTAAGCATGAGGTGAATTTGAGGGAAGATGGATCTGCTGATTCGAGTAATCGCTACGTGTAAGATGCATCAGCCACCGCAACGGTGCGTGATGTGGATACCCATGCATTTACGGGAACCAACGATTGGCTGAGAATACATAAAATACATTGCCTTAGATTTAAAAAAATTCTCCACATTTTATATGTGTGTGTGCGCCAGGAAAGATAAGTGGCAGGAAAGATAAGGGTCGTAGATCTTCGCGCTAGATTTGCAACATATTTTTATGTATATAGACAGTGAACTTTAATAGGAGGAAGGGAACGTAGAATACGAATTTTGCATCTGCACTAACACATGCACAAATATGAATGCGTCTGCCAAAGATCATATCATCACGTTCAATATTCTCCTCGTTGTTCTGATTATTTTATGCCTAGCCACGCACTGAATTTATTCACCGCGCCGTCTGATTTGCTTGATTCTCTGTGATTGAGCACAACAAGAGAAACGGGCTTGCGTGCCACATAAAGTGTATTTTCAATGAGACTTGGCCAGTCTCCTCTTATGAAAGTTGATGTATCATTTAAAACAGATCTTATCTCCCTCGTTTCATCATGTCGTCCCAAATGTATCTGATTCGGAACTAACAGATTTTATCAAATTGACAACTCTTTAGGGACAGTAGGGCCTGTAGAAAAACATCAATTTTGGTCTTTCCTTCCAAATCAATTCTTCATTCATCAATATTATGACTTGAAAAATTTTTCTATCCGCCTCGTACTTAGTGTTCTAAAGAGTTTAAGGTGCTCGGAGGAATTCTCACGAGCATAAGAATGTGCTTGATCTTTATGTGCTTTAAGAATTTAATGAGCATTTATGATCATTTTGAATTAGGATTTAAAAAATTGTATTTTCTATATTAATAATAATTGCATTGTTTTCGTTTCGCGGGAAAATGCATCGCTTCAAATTGGAAAGGGTGCTAAATTTAAATGATGAAAAAGTCAAAGTAATAAAAAACTTATTATTTGCATCAAACAGTGCCTTTATTCAGGGTTGCTACAATATCCCAATTTCTAAATTCTTCTAGGTGTATAACCAACCATACACCTAAAACTCTCTAAATTCGAATTGGTAGAAATTTTACTAATTCAATTAGTGGCATTGCACCTGACTGTTGAACTGTAGTAATTTTATCACTTTCTACTAAATGAAATGGTAAGATTTGAGTTACTGATTGAATTAGTCAAGGTATGCTACTAATCTGCTTAGTAGTACCAACTTACTAATTCAATGAGTAACAATGATAGTCCGGGAGCTGGCTATACTTCCCGTAGCCACTTTCACCTCCCCTCGATAACTTTGTTGATATCTATGTTTTTTGATGTGGAGAATCGATTTTTCGTAGGTGTCACTTCCAAAACCCGTCAGTTTTTTTGTTATTAACAATTTAATTGTTTAATTGCTCATAACTTTTTATCTATAATACATAGCGAAATTATGATCGGACAAATTGATTCCAATTTTCAATACAAACATTTTCCACTTTTAATTTTTGAAAAATATTGATTAGAACCAAAGTTGCATGCAAATTAGTGCAAAAATACTGCAAATATGCGCTCTTTCCTCATT
>CAKNXH010000638.1:131050-147840 GCA_932178445.1 Andricus quercusramuli | reverse complement strand
AATGAGGAAAGAGCGCATATTTGCAGTATTTTTGCACTAATTTGCATACAACTTTGGTTCCAATCAATATTTTTCAAAAATTAAAAGTGGAAAATGTTCGTATTGAAAATTGGAATCAATTTGTCCGATCATAATTTCGCTATGTATTATAGATAAAAAGTTATGAGCAATTAAACAATTAAATTGTTAATAACAAAAAAACTGACGGGTTTTGGAAGTGACACCTACGAAAAATCGATTCTCCGCATCAAAAAACATAGATATCAACAAAGTTATCGAGGGGAGGTGAAAGTGGCTACGGGAAGTATATCCAGCTCCCGGACTATGAATTGCTATAGGAAGAAATAATTTGATTTAATTCGTGTTAAAAACCAATTTTATGATTGCTTTTTATAGTTTAATTAAGATGATAAGTATATGAAAACATTTACGCTTCATCGAAAAGTAAGTGTTACAAGTGCAATTTTCATCGTATACAGTGAAAAAACACATTGTATGTTAAAACTGTTCATGTAAAAAAAAATAATTATTTTAGTATGTTATATAAGTTTCAAGGCTTAAAATAGTAACTAGCAATTTACCAATTCATTTAGTAGTAAGATTACAAATTTCTTTAGTAGATATAATTACTAATTCATTTAGTCATTTATTCTTACTCATTGAATTAGTAGATTTTTACTAATTACCCATAAACGAATCAGCACTATTTGAATTATTAGAAAACTACTACGAATTATTAGTTTTCTACTAATTCAAATTTAGAGAGAAGATCAATAATGTTAATGCAAAACAAATTTTGTTTCTAAATATGTTTGAAACACTATTTAGTTGCGTTTTTAAGTCAAAAAGATAAATTTTCAACCAAAGGAATGAATTTATAACCAAAATGATGAATCTTTAACCAAAAATATGAATTTTTAACCAAATAGTTGAATTTTCAACCCAAAAGATTAATTTTCTACCAAAAAAGACTCATTTTCAACAAAGTTCATGAATTTTCATCTAAAAAAAATCAATTTTCAACCAAAATTAGAATAGTTGAAATATCAGTAGAATAAATGTTCAACAAAAAAAAACGAATTTTCAAATAAATATTTTTTCCATAACAAAAAAATTATTTTTCAACCAAAAACAGGAGAATTAAATTTTCAATTAAGGCAATTAATTTTCAACCAAAAAATTAATTCTCAACAAAATAATTCTATTTTAAACTAAAAAAGATAAATTTACGAATCAAAAATATAATTTTTCAATTCGCATGAATTATTTTTATCTAAACATATAATTTTTCAAGTGAAAATGGAATAGTTATATTTTTAGTTGAAAAGAATTAATTGTCATCTAAAAACAAACGAATTTTCAACCAAAGAAATTAATTTTTAATCACAACGATGAATTTTCAACCAAAAATATGAAATTTTGACCAAATAGTGGATTTATCAATCCAAAATATGAATTTCCTATCAACAAAAAAAATAATTTTCAACTAAATAGTTTTTTTTCATGAAAAGAAATGAATTCTTAACAAAAAATATGATAGTTAAATTTTCTGCTAAACAGAATAATTGTTAAACGAAAAAGATTTCATTTCTCTGAAAAAAAGTAAATTTTCCACAAAAAAATGGAATAGGTAAAGTGAATTTTCAACTAAAATGATGAATCTTCAAATGGAATATTCAATTTTTAACGAAGTAAATGAATTTTAAACTAAAAAGATAAATTTTATACCAAAAATAAAGTAGGATAGTTTTCAGTTAGTAAAATAAATTTTAACCAAAAAAGAAACAAATTTTCAATGAGTTAAATTTTCAACATAAAAGATGAAGTTTCAAGTAATGAGTACTCTCCTATCAAAATAGGTGAATTTTCAACAAATAGTTGAATTTTCACCAAAAACAGATAAATTTTCAGTAAAAAAATTAATTCTCAATTAAATTACGGTCAATTTTCAATGAAATATTATAATTTTTAACCACGAAGATCAAGTTTCTATCAAGAAAGATAAATTTTCTACAAAAAATGGAACAGTTACATTTCCAGCTGAATAAATTAATTTTCAATAAAAAAAACTCATTTTCAACCAAAAAGATTAATTTTCAAACAAGAACATTAATTTCCTACCAAAAATACATGTATTTTCAACAAAGTACATGAACTTTCAACCAAATATTTGAATTTTTAATGGAATTTCTAACCAAGAAGTTGAATGAGTCACCGAGAAGATTAAATATTCTCCCACTGAATTTGAATTTCCAATCAAATCAGGAATTTTAAACTAAATATTTGAATCTTCAACTTGAGTAAATAAATGTTGAATCAAACATCTACGAGTTCAGTTTTCAGTTAAAACAATTCATTTTTAACTAGAAAACATTATTTTTAACAAAGTAGTTCCACTTCCATCTAATTAGTTGAATTTTCTACTAAAGAAGATGAATTCTCAACGAAAAACGTGATATATTATATTTCAACCACAAAAAGGATTTCAATTTTATACCAAAAATAGTTGAATTCAATCAAAAACGATGAATTTTCAGAAAATGGTTTGAATCCTCAAACAAAACAGATTAATTTTCAACCAAACAGTTGAGATTTTCAACCATAATAATAAAATTAATTTCAACTTTAATTTATCGAAAAAACCCTAACTCTGTCAGGTTTTCCCTGAAACTCCCTGACAGTACACGAAAAAAATTCATCCGTGAAAAAGTGACGAACTTGTAGCTAGGTCTCGGATACATAAAAAAAATGAAACATTACATCCTTATTTCTATGAGAAATGTATGGATACATTTCGAAGTTTTTTACGAACAGTTCGTATTTCCTAGGAACAGTTCCTGAAAATTTCAGACTGAAATACAAAGAGAAAAAGTTTTATCTGCGCGATTTAGTTTATATTTATTTATAACTTCGCATCTCAGAAGATTCGAACCCTAAAAGACTGCTGACTCACCAGTTTCTATACATAAGCCAGGAGTGCGTAAATACGCACAGCCATCGAGGTCAAACGAAATAGGTATTATCAAATTTCTAGCCAGTCATCCGACCAATTCGAAGCACACATACGAACGCACACACGCACCGCGCGTTTGGGTGAGCGTGTGTGTGGGCCACGTACAGGCTACTTTCCAGTTCCCGGATTTGTCGGTCAAGCTCGCGAGTGCTCTGGAATCTTTTACCAATGACAATATTTTTGTAATTATTTATGTAAAAAGAAATGATGAATCGTTTCAGAATTTTTGCATCAAGTTTCTTTCTTTCTCAAAGTTCGCAGATTATTTGCGAAAATACATCAATATCCGATGAATTTTTCTCATATCCGAGACCTAGCTACTAGTTCGTGACTTTTTTACGGATACATTTTTTCCGTGTAGTTTCCTGTAATTATGTTTGTAATTTATTGTATTTTTTATAGATTACTGTAAAAACAGTTTTAGTTTTCTGTACTTTTTTTTTTTAATTTTCGACCAGGGTACTATTGACACTATTTTGGATTTCTCAAATGTGTCTGAGGCCTGTGAAGGATTAAAGTACATGGTTCGCGTTGCACATTACTCTCCTAGAAATAATGCTGAAGGCATACAATCAAAGAACAAAAACTGCAAATGCTGATTTCACGAAGGAAAGGACAAAGCAAAGAAGAACTGCAGATATTACCTGGACTAAAAAGTGGAATTTCGCCTTGCAGAGAGAATAGGAATAAAGGAAAAAAAGGGTTGTCAAGAAGCGAAACATCTGTCAGCGAATCTGCGAGTCGCATCTCTACCTAAAAGCTGTGCGAAATCGTAAGGAAGGAGAAAGAGCGAATAGGTTTTAGCGGTAAAAAAGAAAAAAAAAGAAAATAATACTGGCCACGAGACTTGCACTGGCAGATAGAAAGATGAAGGCAGTTTCGCCTTGAGGAAGAGAGTCGGAAGAGGAGTTGTTGTAAATTAACCCGACTGCACTCAGGAGTCTTTTTTAACAGGCCGACATACAAACGACGGAAGTTATATCCTCGTGTGTCAGACAAAGTAGAACTAATCGTAAAAAGTCTCATTTATGTCATTTTTAGTCACTAAAGGCTGGCCGCAGGTCAGGAAAAACCAGAAAATTAGGAAAAAGTCAGGAAATTTTGAAAAAAATTGCTAAAGTCGGAAATTTTCACTTTATAGTCACCCTTATTTTAATAAATCATGACTTTGTCAATCTCTTCGCCTGGGGTGATTGCTAGAGAGATTGATCAGCGAATTGTGTATTGTGTCGGACCGGAATTCAGGTCTATACCTATTTCCGAATTTTCTTGAATTCTTTTTAAATCTTTATCAGGGTATTTTAAAAGATTCCCAGAAATTTTTATAGATTTCAATAATTTGAAGGGTTTTCGTAGGATTTAGCATATTTTGAGGTATTTAAAAATATTTAATGCCATTTTCATGAGATTAGAGAAATGTCTAGGAATTTTAAAGAATTTGAATGATTTTAATTCTGGAAAATATGGAAAGATTTTATAGGATTTATAAGTTTTCAGGATATTTTTGAAGATTCTAAGGGATTTTATAAGATTTCCGAGGTTTCCAACGATTTTCAGGTATTCTTGAAGTTTTCAAGGTATTTTAATAAATTTTCCAGGATTTTAGGAAATATCAGATTGCATAGCATTGCACGGAATTTCATAATATTTTAATAGATTTTGTAGAATTTATTCATAATAATCAAGGGATTTCGTATGATTTCAAAATTATCAATTGTTTTAAGGTATTACCAACGATTTCAAAGAATTAAAAATTGTTCAGGGTACTTGAAAAAATCCAAAGGAATTTTTAAGAGTTTACAAAATTTTCAAGAGATTTCAAAGGATTTGAAAGTTAGGATATTTTGTAAAATATCAAGGATTTTTCAAGAGCCTTAAAAGGTTTCAATGAATTTTGAAAGATTTTGAAGGATTTGAGGTATTACAGGATATTTAAAAATATTCCATGGAATTTTCAACAGTTTTGCAAAATTGCGGGGGATTTAAAAATACTGCGATGGTTTGGAAATATTTTAAATAATTTTGAAATATTTTTTGCAATCAATTTGAATTTTTTTTTGAATTCACACTGAATTCTTATAAATTTATCATGAATTATTTTCAATTCTTTTGTATCTTCTTGAATTTTTTTCACTCACTTGAATTCTTTTAATTCACTTATTTCTAATCAATTCAATAGATTTTGTTTTGTTTATAATTCTTTTTAATTCGCTTGAATTTTTTTGAATTTCATCCAATTCTTCTCATTTCTCACAAATTTTTCTAAATTCACTCGAACTTTGCTGAAATAAATAGGATTGAAATTTTTTCCAATTCATTTAAATTCTTTTTAGTTTAACTTGAATTGTTTTGAAGTCTTATGAATGGAATTCTTTCAAATCCTCTTGAACTTTTTAAGCTCACTTTAAACTGGCTGATTCAAGAAATTTTTTCATATTTTTGAATTCTTTTTTATTCGCTTTGAATTGTATGAATTTCATCGCATTCTTCTAATTTTCTTTCAATTCCTCTGAATTCTCTAGAAATTTAATGAAGTTAATGACATTTGTTAATTTCTTGCAATTTATTTGAATTCCTTTGAATTTAACTTGAATTATTTTGTAATCTTACGAATCGAATTCTTTTGAATCCCCTTGATTTTTTCTAAACTTATGTCAAACGTGCTGAATTCAAAGAATTTTTTTAACATTTTTTAATCCTCTTCAATTTGCTTGAATTCTTCTCATTTCTCGTAAATTCTTCTGAATTCACTAGAATTTTACTGAAATAATTGGGATTCAAAATTTTTTCCAATTCATTAGAATTCTTTTGAATATCCTTGAATTTATCAAAGCACATTTCAAACTCACTGAATTTAAGAATTTTCCTTTATTTTTCTTTAATTCGCTTTAATTTTTATGAATTTCATTGAATTCTCCTCATTAACCTTAAATTGCTCTAAACTCGCTCAAAATTTACTGAAATCAAGGGGATTGAAAATTTTTTTCGAACTTATTTGAATTCTTTCAAATTTAACTTGAATTGTTTTGACATCTTATGAATCAATTATTTTTTGTTCCCTTACATTTTTTTAAAGTCATTTCAAACTTACTGAATTCAAGAAATTCCTTTATATTTTTTAATTTTCTTTCATTTTTATAGACTTTATCGTATTTTCTACATTCATTTTAAATTCTTCTAAATTGGTTATAAAATTACTAAAATCAATGGGATCTAAAAAAAATTATTCCAATTCATTTGAATTAATTTGAAATTAGCTTAAATTATATTGTAATCTTATGAATCGAATTCTTTTGAATTCCCTTGAATTTTTCCAAGCTAATTTCGAACTTACTGAATTTAAGGATTTTTTTTATTTTTCTTTAATTCGCTTGAATTTTTATGAATTTCATTGAATTCTCCTTAATTACCTTAAATTGCTCTAAACTCACTCTAAATTTACTGAAATCAAAGGGATTCAAAATTAATTTCCAACTTATTTCAATTCTTTCAAATTTAACTTGAATTGTTTTGTAGTTTCATGAATCAAATTTTTTTGAATTCCCTTAAATTTTTTATGGTTATTTTAAAATTACTGAATTCAAGAAATTCCTTTATATTTTTCAATTCTCTTTAATTTTTATGAATTTCATCAAATTCTCCTTATTTCCCTTAAATTCGTCTAAATTCATTCTAAATTCACTGAAATCGATGAGATCTAAAAAAAAATTATTCCAATTCATTTGAATTCATTTGAAATTAGCTTGAATCATTTTGTAATCTTATGAATCGAATTCTTTTGGATTCCCTTGAATTTTTCTAAGCTCATTTTAATCTTACTGAATTTAAGGATTTTTTTTATTTGAAAATTTTTCACATTTTTGATTCTTTTTTAATTCGCTTTTATTTTTATGAATTCCATCGAATTCTTCTCATTTCCCTCAAAGTCCTCTGAATTCACTCGAATTATACTGAAATCATTCGGATATAAAAAATATTTTTTAAGTAATTTGAGTTATTTTGAATTTAAGTTGAATTGTTTTTAAGTCTTATGAATCGAATTCTTCCGAATTTTCTTAAATTTAAAATAAAATTAGTCGTATTATTAATGCACATTAGTCAGGAAAATGAAAAATTAGTTAGAAAAAAGTAAAGGAATTTTGAAAAATGAAGTTTTGCCGTCACCCTGTCAGCAGATTGTGAAAAAAATTTGATACAAAGTTGAGTTAACACTTTGCACACAATTTATTAGCAAATATTAATCTCAAGACTTCAAGTTAATATCCTTCTAATTGGATAAACTTTTATATTCAAATGCCCGGGAAAAATGGTAGCTAATCGGGAAAAATCGTGGACCCTTTTTCTTAGAGTTTACTGGCTATCCTGCGCAATTTGATGATAAAAAAGTTTATAAAACGCATCTCAAAAGCGAGAAGGATGCAGTCAAGATCTGCAAAGATTTATTACGCGTCATCAGAATCAAGACCGACAATTCGTCCTCACTATCCTCTGGTTTTTACCTCACGACAGATTCAGTCGCGAAAAAGAATAATTGCAATCAGCACGTGAAAGTCGAGCTGAAAATCAGAGCCGACGGCGCTTCTTTGTCTTTCATCTTCCCATGAATTCATACACGTAAAAAGAAAAAAAAATAATTTCAAGCAGGGCTTGAAAGGCCCTGCATAAAATCGACATCCGTGGTGGAAGATAAAAAGCGCAATAGCACTTTGGTATTGAAAGGAGCCATTATGGTTCACGCATTGCACCGCCGTAGTTACGACAAAGAAAAATGACCATTACTATTATCGTCTTACTGTCGGGGGTGGTGCCCCATATTTGTCCAATTTCAAAAATCTGGCCCTTGTTGAAAAATATTTCTCGTTACTTGTCATGATTAGTGATGCATTTGAGACGATTTCGAGAAAATTCGAGATTTTCTTGAAACATGTTCAGGTGAACTCAAAACTTCATGGAGATCGAGAATCTCAAATAAAAAATTTCGAGATCTCGAGTCGAGAATCTCGAAACTTTTTATTCGAGATTCTCGATCTCCATGATGTTTTGAGTTCACCTGAACATGTTTCAAGAAAATCTCGAAATCGTCTCGAATGCGTTACTGGTCATGAAACAGGGTCAGGGAGACCGCAGGTCAAGGAAAACCTAAAAATCAGTAAAGGTCAGGGGATTTTGTTGGCCAGGAAAAAGTCAGTTATTGAAAAAAATTGCGAAAATCAGGTAATATATCTAGGAAGCACATTGAGTCACTCAAGAATAATCAGGGCTACCACACAGTTACTTTTAGTCACTTTCTAGCAAGGGAAGTAAGGTAAGCAGAAGTAGGGGAAGTAAGGGTTGGGGTAGTAGGGGGAGAGACGTGAGGGGTAGTTACAGAAATGAGGAGAGGAAAAGTAGTGGGAATGAGGTGAAATGAGGTAAAATGAGGGGAGGAAAATTAGGGGAAGTGAGGAAATTGGGGGGGGGGGTAAAAATTAGGGGAAATTAAGGATGGGAAAGTAGAAGAAGTGAGTGTCAGTGAGAGGATGTAAACTGTAAAAGAAGGGGGTGTTATCTGTTGAGTGAGGAGAGGGAGTAGTAGAGGAGGAAGTTGAGGAAGGGAGGGCGAGGGTATTTTTTTAAATTCCATGGAAGTTTCAAGAACTTTCAAAAAGTTTCAAAGGATTTAAAATATTCTTGGATATTTTAAATGATTATGAAGAATTTCCAATAAATTTTACAGTTAGTTATATGTTAGTTATATTTCAATAATTTTAGCGTATTTTTTAAAATACCCTAAACGGGAGGGGTAGTTAGAAAAATGAGGAGAGGGAAAGTAGTGGGAATGAGGTGAAATGAGGTAAAATGAGGAGAGGAAAATTAGGGGAAGTGAGGAAATTGGGAGGGGGGGGGGTGAAAATGAGGAGAAATTAAGGATGGGAAAGTAGAGGAAGTGAGTGTTAGTGAAAGGATGTAAACTGTAAAGAAAGGGGATGTTGTCTGTTGAGTGAGGAGAGAGGGAAGTAGAGGAGGAAGTTGGGGAAGAGAGGGCGAGGGTTTTTTTTTTTAATTCCATGGAAGTTTCAAGGAATTTCAAAAAGTTTCAAGGGATTTAAAATATTTTTCGATATTTTAAAAGATTATGAAGAATTTCCAATAAATGTTATTGTTTGGTAGGGATTTTAAAGGATTTAAAAGATTCTAGGATATTTAAAAAAATTCCAAAGAAGATTCAAGGGATTTCAAAAGATTTTGAAGGATTTGAAATCTTTCAGGTTATTTGAAAAGATTCCAATGAATTTTGAACAGATTTAAATAATTTATAGGTATTTTAAAGGATTTAAAAGAGTTTGGGGCATTTTTAAAAATTCTAAGGAAGATTCAGGGCATTTCAAAGGATTTCAATAATTTTAGGGTATTTTTTAAAATACCCTAAACGGGAGGGGTAGTTACATAAATGAGGAGAGGGAAAGTAGTTGGAATGAGGTAAAATGAGGGGAGGGAAATTGGGGGAAGTGAGATGAAATGGGTGGGGGGGGGTAAAAATGAGGGGAAATTAAGGATGGAAAGTAGGGGAAGTGAGTGTTAGTGAGAGGATGTAAAGGAAGGGGGTGTTATCTAGTGAAGTGAGGAGAAGGTGCAGTGAAGGAGGAAGAAGTTGGGGAAGGGAGGGCGAATGATGAATTTATGGGAGGGGAAGTAGTCGAACAAGGGGGAGTAGGAGAGGGGGAAGTTTAACGACTTAATTAACTCCTTAATAGGCTACACTATCATCAATTTTCAAAATAAAAAGAGTTCTTTGGAAATATTTTAGGCTACTTTGAAAGATTTCTACGTTTTTAAACAGTTTTAATTAATTTGAAAGGATTTTGAAGGATTTGTGGTATTTTAGGGTAAAGGTTTCAAAGGATTTATAAATATTTTAAAAGATTTGAGATCTTCCAGGTTATTTGAAAAGATTCCAGTGAAGTTTAAACAAATTTCAATAATTTTTAGGGGTTTTAAAAGATTTAAAATAGTTTAGGGCATTTTTTAAAATTCTAAGGAAGATTCAAGGTATTCCAAAAGATTTAAATAATTTTAGGACATTTTAAAATATTTCAAGGAAGTTTCAAGGGATTTCAAAAGATGTCAAAGGATTTGAAATATTTTTTGATATTTTAAAATATTAAGAAGAATTTTCAATAGATTTCAATCATTTGAAAGGGATTCAGATGATTTCAGGATATTTTTAAAACATCTAAGGTATTTCCAAGAGCTTTAACAAGTTTCAAGAGATTTCAAAAGATTTCAAAAGATTTCTAAGGATAATATTCCGAAGCATTTCCAAGAGATTTAAAAATTACAATTCGTTTTCAAGAGCTTTAACATATTTCAAGGGATTTGAAAAGATTTTGAAATGATTTGAAAATAATTTAGGGTATTCTAAAAAATTCCAAGGAATTTTCAATTGATTTCAGATATTTACAGGAATTTAAAGATTTTTAAAGATTTTAAGGTATCTTTAGAGCTTCCAAGTAATTTTTATGAGTTTTAACAAATTTGCAGGGATTTCAAAAGATTTTAAAGGATTTAAGAAACACGACTGGATGGATATCTTAGGGTTTTCAAAGATTTGAAGAAAGTTTCAAATATTTTTTGCAATTCATTTGAATTTATCAAAAATTTACCATGATTATAAAAGATTTTAGGATATTTTTAAAATTTTTAAGGGATTTTCAATAGATTCGTATAATTTGAAGGAATTTCCAAGAATCGTCAAGATTTCAGGGCATTTTAAACAATTCCAAGGAATTTTTGAGTATTTTTAAAAATTTGAGGGGATTTCAAAACATTCTAAAAGATTAGAAATTATCTTAGACTATTTTTAATAGATTTTTAAATGCTTTTGAAGGATATTTTTAGGGCATTTTTAAAATTTCCAAATAATTTTCGAAAGATTTTAAAAGGTTAAAAGTTTTAAGGAATCTCGAAAGTATCAAAAGGATTTGAAATATTTTAAGGTATTTTAAATTTAAAAGATTCTAAGGATTTTCGAACACTTGAAAATGAAATTGTTTCCATTTGAAGTTATAAATTCCAAAATATGTCATTTTAAGCAATTTTAAGCTAGAAACATTAATTTATACTTTAAAATTGGTTTTGAAATCTTTTTAAATATTTGCTCAAAAATATAATGAAAAACAATAATTGTAAAATTTTCCAGGAATGTATTGATAATTTTATTATCTTGGAAGACGAAATTTCCCAAAAAATTTTTGGAAAATCTTGCAAAAGTAAAAAAATTACCTTAAAATCATCCAGATTCTTAATTTCAAAATTTTGGAAATCTTATTAAATATTCTTTATGAATTACTTTTTTCATAAAAAAATTATTGTTAGTTTTTCTAGAGATTTTGATACAAATTTTGTATTCATTTAAAACCTTTCAAAATGCTTAAAAAGCTCATCAATTTTGTGTTCGACATCTTCAAAAATCTACATTGTGTTTTGAAATATGTTCACATTTCAAATTATTTTGGAATCTTTTCACGTTGCAAATTATTTTGGAATCTTTTCATAACTTTTAAATATATTTTAAACTTACTCGATTATTTCCAAATCAATAATTGTTTAATCGTTATTTATTATTCAAAATTTTTGGAAACTCTCTTCAAATATTCTACTAAAATTAATTTTTTAAAATAAAAAATCATTTAAAATTTTCCCAGGAATGTTAAGAAATTTTATTATTTTCTGAAAACCTTTAAAGATCAATAAAAAGCTTATTTTTCGAAATCTTTTTCAGTTTTAAATTAAGTTTGGATCTTCTCAAAACCGAGCTCAAAACTGGTAAATTAACTGAAATTTTTTCCAAATTGATAATTGTTCAATTGTTATTTATTCTTCAAAAAAATTTTAAAACCCTTTCTAAATATTGTCTTAAAATTAATTTTTCAAAATAAAAAATCATTTTTAATTTTCCCAGCAAAGTTAAGAAATTTTATTATTTTTTCAAAACCTTTAAAGATCAATAAAAAGCTGATCTGTTGAAATATTTTTCAGTTTTAAATTAAGTTTAAATCATCTCAATACCGAGCTCAAAACTGGTAAATATCTCTTAAATTAACTGAAATTTTTTCCAAATTTCATAATTGTTTAATTGTTATTTATGCATAAAAATTCAATTATTTCACCTACATATTAAAAATTTGTTAAATAGAACAATTAAAATTGTAACGAGCAAAGTTTTAATTGAACATTCTGAAATGTTAACGATTCAAGGTTTTCTATCTCAATAATTCAGTTTAAAATTATTTAATTTTTAATGTTTGATTTATAATTGCTTATTTTGAATGAAAAGTAAAATATTGCTAGAAATTAAAAAAAAGTCTTACTTAATTAAAAAATTTAAAACTAAATGGGTTAAAAATAGAATATTTCCTGTAAAGTCAATTATTGTTTAATTTTCAATAATCAAACTAAAGTTCAGAGTGATTGATTATAATTATAATAGCAAAAGTTGTTGGTAGAAATATACAACAATTTTAAATACAGTTTCCCAATTTTTCAATTTTTTTGAAATCTTGTATTCTTTTTTGTAAAATTAAGAGTGTTTTTGTAACATCAAACACCCAAATTTAAAAAAAAGTGCAATTCTGTAGTTTTCTATAACACCTTGTCAATTTTTACAACAAAGTAGAAAAAATATTGATAAAAATGTATACAAATTTTTCAATTCTAGAAACTTATACTTTATTGTTAATTCTTTTACTTTTCTACAAGAAAATACAAGAAAAAAATATTTATTTGTATTTAACTGTATTTTTTAAAAATTTTGTACATTTTTCACAAAAAAGTACAAATATTTTAACAAAAAATTACAGTTGTAGAAATGATGTACTCTCTTGTACACATTTTTTCCATGGGATGGTACTGCAATTTTATCAGTTGGGACAAAGAGTTTCTTAGTTGCCGGTACTAAATGAATAGTCATTGCAACTAATGGAATTGTTGTTCCAATTAATGACAAAGCAGTATCAACTGATAAAATAGCAGTGCCATGTCTTACTAACTAAATAATTGGTCCAACCAGCAATTTTTTTTCAGTGTACAAAGGGCGAACGAGAGGGACATTTACGAGCGTGAATATCGATATCGCGTGAATGCTGGTAGTTTATGGTTTATGTAAGATAGCGTGCATGCAACTGAGTAATTCGCACAACAAACGGTGTATGGTGTATGAAATGCACAGCAAGTGCAAGGACACCCTGTAACCGGCACGTGAGCAGTTGAGCACTCACGTGGGTGTGAGATATTGTATGCTTCAGGAAGAAAACTTTATTATGTGTAATGACCGCTAAAGACGTGCCACTGATACTGTTAATACAACTATAGTCATAAATCATTTGATACATTCAAATCAAGATTATATAGATTTTATACTGTCCGTCCAAAAAGTTTAGGCACCGCGATTTTTGTACAGATTTTCGTGAAAATCTCAGCAGAAAAAAATTCTAAAAATATGAGACAAGATGCATGTTGTAGGTGAAGATTTTGCCAACACTGATACGCAGTTTCAAAATTTTCAGATGATTAGCGATTATTTCCGGGCGAGTGAAAGGTGAAAAAGCATAATAATCATATGACTATTTCAGAATACTCAACTTTGAATGGCTGTAAGTCACTGAAAAAAATTATGAAACATCTGAAAAAAATATATGGGTTCCGTTGGTCCTTTCTGTGCCCAGTGGTGATATTTATAGTCAGAAATAATTATTTGTTAATAAGTTATTGACAAAAAAGTGGGGTGGTATCATCTCCGGAACTAAGGAACGCACAGAGATGATTCTTGAAGCAAATTACACGGTTTTGGCTTCTGATAATGTTTTTCGTATTACCGAATTCTCAACCCAATAGTGGAATTTCCAACCTTCAAAGAATAACTTTCGACCAAATTGTCAAATTTTCAAACAAAAAAGAAATAAATTTAACGAAAAACAGCTACATTTTAAACCAAAAAAGATGAATTTTCAATCAAAACTGAAGAATTTTCTATCCAACATGAGAAATATTTAACAAAATAGTTGAATTTTCGATAAAAAAAATATGACTTTTTAACAAAATAATGTACCCAAATGTTCAAATTCCAAAAAAAAAAAATTTTAATTGTATTTTCAACAAAGTAGTTAAACTTTCAACTCAATAGGTGTATCCTTGAAGAAAACAGATCAATTTTGAAACAAACAGTCTTATTTTCAACCAAAAAAAAAACGAAATTTCAATCAAGAAGATTAATTTTCTCTCAGAAGACGAATTTTCAACAAAATGCATCTATTTTCACCCAAATAATTAAAATTTTTAACTAAAAAAGATCAATGTTCAACAAAAAATGAAAAAGTTCAATTTTCCGTTAAAAAAGTTAATTTTCAATAAAAAAAACCGATTTTTCAACAAAATAATAAAATTTTCAACCAAGTAGATTAATCTTGAACTGAAAAAAAATGAATTTTTACCAAAGTAGTTCTACTTTCAACCAAATATTAAAATTTTCAACCAAAAAAGGAGAATTATTTTCAACCAAAAAAGACGAATTTTTAACAGAATAGTTGAATCCTGAAACAACTAAGAGATAAATTTTCAACTAAACTTACATATCCTCAACCAAATAATCGAATTAAAAAAAAAGATGCAACTTCAAGCAAAAATGGTTGAATTTTTCACCACATGATTTAATTTCAAAGCCAAAAAAGAGGAATTTTTTAAAAGATGGTTTAATTTTTTTTTAAAGTTCATTTTCTACAAAGAATGATATATTTTTAACCAAGAAAGATGATTTTGCCATCCAAAATGACGAATGTTCAAGAAAAAAGTTTAATTTTCAACCACAAAAAAGATTACGTTTCAGAAAAAAAAATTTTTTTTTTAAATAATTATATTTTCAACCAAATAGTTGAAGTCGCAACCAATAAAGATTCATTTTCCTTAAAAAAGATTCATTTTCTACCAAAAAACGAATTTTCAACAAAGTACATGAACTTGTAACCAAATAGTTGAATTTTGAACTAAATAAAATACATTTTCAATCAAGAAAATTAACTTTCTACCAAAAAGTTAAATTTTCCGTTAAAAAATTTAATTTTCAAACAAAAGAAGACAATTTTTCAAAAAAATCATTAAGTTTTCAACCAAGTAGATGAATTTTCTATACAAAAAGACGATTTTTCAACAATTCAGTTGAATTTTCGATCTACAAAGCTGAAATTTTTCAACCAAATATTTAGATTTTTAACAACAAAATTAATCATTAAAAAAATAATTGCATTAATAACCAACTAGTTTGACTTCCAACTAAAAAGGACGAAGTTTCAACAAAGCAGTTGAATTTTCGAAAAAAAATATAATTTTTTAACAAAATGGTTTAATTTTAAACAAAAAAATTAAATCTTCAACAAAAATTTCAAATTTTTGAATGAATAGGACACATGTTTTTTCAAATAGTTATATTCTCAACCAAAACATAATAATTTTCAACCTAACAGTTGCATTTTTAACCAAAAAAGATCAAATTTCTACTAAAACAGATGACTTTTCAACAAAATAGTTGAATTGTCAATCAGAAAAGATTTTTCAGTCAGAGTAGAAAAAAATGTCAACTAAGTTGTTGAATTTCAAAATCAAACAGACGAAATCTCTAGAAAACAGTTGAATCTTCAATCCAAAAATATGAATTTTGAACCAAAAAGTTAATTCTTAATCAAATTGATAAATTTTCTACAAAAATAATAGAACTTTCAACCCAAAAGGACGAATTTTCAACCAAATACTTGATTTCTGAAGCCAAATAGTTGAATAGTTAAAATAGTTGAATTTTCATTCAGGAAAGATATTTTAGTCAGAGAGAATTTTTTTTTCAACTAAATTCTTGAATTTTTAAATCGAAAAGGCGAATTCTTTAGTAAAAAGTTTAATTTTCAATTAAAAAATATGGATTTTTAACCAAAAAGATAATACTCAACTATCAATTTTTGACCAAAAATTGAATACTCAAATGAAAAATTTTTTAAATTTATTTTCGACCCAAAAAATACTAATTTTGAACCGAAGAGATGAACCTTGAACGAATTGAATGAATTGTGAACAAAACAGTTCAACTTCAAACCAAGCAGTTAAATTTTCAATCCAGAAGATTAATTTTCTATAAAAAAATGAATTCACAACATGATACATAATTTTTTTACCAAATTGTTGAATTTTCCTTAAAAAGACTATCAAGTTTTAACCAATAATGGAATGTTCGAATTATCAGTTGAAACAATTAATTTTTGAACAAAGAAAAGAAATGTTCAACAAAATAGTTCAATCTCAAGCCATGAAATGAATTTCTAGCAAAATTTCCACTTCCAACTAAGGAGTCTAGCTTTCAACTCAATAGTTGAATTTTCTACCAAAAAAAGATGAATTTTCAATGAAGAATTTGATAGTTTAATTTTCATCTGAAAACGATCAATTTTCAGCCAAAAATTTATAAGCCGAATTTTCAGTTACGATTCTGATCCTTCACTTCTAAAATAATTCCCCTTATGTCACAGATGATTAAAAATCTAACAAAAAAATAATTGCTTAATCGAAACAAATCTTTTGTAGAAGTAACGAACCCAATCAACCGGAAGCTTTGGTTGATTGAAGAAACCGAGTTTGATTCACTGAACCCTTCGGTAACTCAACCTAACTGCCACTTGATTGACTAACCTTTCATCTATCCGAAAATTGTAGACACTTCTTAGAACATTTTTCGAAAATTTATCAAAAATAGACCCCCCCC
>CAKNXH010000638.1:91178-117318 GCA_932178445.1 Andricus quercusramuli | reverse complement strand
AATTGTTTTCTTTTTTTTGAAAATTAAATTTTTTGTTGAACATTCAGGCTATTTGATTGACAGTTAAACTACTTTGCTAAAAATTTATTGTTGTTCTTGAAGAAGCTTCATTTTAGTTCAAAATTAATCTCTTTTTTAGTTGAAAATTTCACTATTTTCTTCAATGTTCGTTTTTTTGTTTTAAAATTAATTTTTTAATTGAAAATTTATCTACTTAACAGTTCAGTTGAAAATTGATTTTTATTAGTTAAAAATTCCACTACATGGTAGAAAATTCATGTATTTTATTGAAAATTCGTATTTTTCGGTTGAAAATTCGAATTTTTGGTTGAAAATTCAACTATTTGGTTGAAAGTTGAATTACACTATGTTAGAAAATTAATTTTTTGTTTGGAGATGCATTAACTTAGTGAAAATTCACCTCTTTGGTTAAAAATTGACCTATTTTGTTAAAAAATTATTTTTTTGGAAAAAATTAATTTTCCATTTAAAATTGTAACTATTCCATTTTTGTTTAGAAGTGTATCGTTTTCCATTCAAAATTCAACTTTGTTGAAAAGTCATTTATTTTTTTTTTTTTTTTTAAATACTTTTTTTTTGTAGAAAATGGATCTTCTGAGTTGAAGTTTTAAATATGGATCTTTTTTAGTTGAAAATTCGACTATTTGGTCAAAAAATCAACTATTTGGTTAAAAATTCTACTCATTGGTTAAAAATCTATTTTTAAACTGAAAATTCATCTATCCCAGTTAAAGATTCATCAGTTTAGTTGAAAATTCCTATATCTTTAGTTGAAAATTGCACTATTTTCTTGAGAGTTCGTTTTTTTTGGTTGAGAAATAATTTCTCAACTGAAAATTCAACAATTCAACAGTTTGGTTGAAAATTTATTTTTTTAGTTACAAAGTTATTTTTTCTTGAAAATGCATGGATTTAATTGAAAATTCGTCTTTTTTGGCAGAAAATTAATAGTCTTATTTGAAAATCCATTTTTTGTTGGTAGAAAATTCGATTGCTCGGTTGAAAGTTCAATTATTTTATTGAAAATTAATTTTTTGGTAAATTGACTAATTTCATGATATTTTTTCTATAAGAATGTTCAATTAAATATGTAAGCTTTATTCATAAGCGAGAATCCTTTTTTA
The DNA here is from genome assembly GCA_932178445.1 of Andricus quercusramuli. Taxonomy (NCBI): domain Eukaryota; kingdom Metazoa; phylum Arthropoda; class Insecta; order Hymenoptera; family Cynipidae; genus Andricus; species Andricus quercusramuli. The sequence continues at coordinate 116,173 of CAKNXH010000638.1, read as the reverse complement.
TTTTTGGAAACTGATGCAGTTAAGTGCTGTTTAATTTTTTCCTATATCTGCTGTAGGGTAATTTCCCCTACTCTCTATTCCTAAATAAATAATTTTATTATTTCAGTCCTTCAGCGTCTAATGCTGCTTTTTTCTTCATCTCTATAAATCTCATTTATCTATACAAATCTGATGCTACTTTTTGTGGCCCTGAATCGGAAGAATGCTTCTTTGAATGTTTTCTTAAGAGATTAAGCTAATCTTTTTTTAAGTGGCCCTCCTATTATTTCTAGAAAACCATAAACATTTTGGTTCTAATTCCATAAAAAAACGATTGTCATAATATTTGGTATTCATCACGTAGGCATTGAATCATATGGTGGTCAGGGTTCGTAGGTCAGGGCTTAAGTACTCGAGTCGCGTTTCTGTTGGACGCTACAGGCGATGGTGCAAGTGATGCAACCGATGCAACTTCGTATGGAGGAAGTGGATTTTTTTTCCTAAAGTCTCTAGTGCCTACTGTAATAGATACTGCGCGGAACAGTAGCTAACACAGTGGAAGATAAATGATATTACCGAGGCGACCAGATAAACTTTACTATATCAAAACCCAACCATCGTTGTTGCTATGTTTTCTTTTATTATTTTTTTTTATATTTGTTTCGTTGTAGTCACGGTTTCATATCTGATGGTAATTGAAATTATTACCCATGCACTATACAATAATCGTGTCTATAATTTCAATACAATAAATTCAGGTCCTCTATAAGTCTATACCATCGATTATCATTCCAATCTGCCGAAGATGCAGTATCTAGATTCTTGGGAGCGTTCACATAGTAGGGACCGTACTTAAATTGTTATGAATTTATTGTTTATTGCTTTTTTAAAATTAATATTGTTAAATTGTTATGTACTTAAATGTTACGATTTGTTACGGTAGGCGGGAGAGGGTCTTTCACTCATGTACGTAATTTTTGCAAATTCGCAGAAACTTTCTCCTGAAGATTATTTTTTTAGTTATAAATTTTATTATTTGGTGGAAAATTCAACAATTTTCTTAAAGACATTATTTTTTCATCAATCTTTAAGTATAATATTACCCTTTTGTTAAAAATACATTTTTTGTTGCTGATAAGTCAATTGAAATATTTTTTGGATGAAAAATATTTTTTTCTGAAAATTTGTGTTTTTAATTTAAAAGTTAATCTTTTTTAATAGAAATATTGCATCTTTCTTGGACAAAACTGCAACTGTTTTGTTGGAAGTTCAACTGTATCCTAGAAAATTTACTTTTTGTTTCAAATTTGTATTTTTCTGTAGAAAAGTCTATTGATATCCTTTTTTGTTGAAAATCCAACTCTTTTTTTGTTGTTGAAAATTTGTCTTTTTGGTTTCAAAATTCAGCTGCTTTTGTTGAGAAGACATACTTTTCGGTTAAAAATTGTGCTGCTTTTTTGAAAAAGTAACTATTTTTTAGAACATTCATTTTTTTGGTTAAATTTAAAATTTTGGTGTTGAAAACTTTTTAGATGAAAATTCAACTATTTTGTTGATTTTTTTTTTAAATTAAAAATTCATCTGTTTTAAGAGAAAATTCATCTTCCTTGGATAAAAATGCAACTTTTCGGTTGAAAATAAAACTATTTTGTGAAAAAGTCTGACTTTTGGTTGAAAATTCTACTGTTTTGTTGAAAATTCAACTATTTCGTAGAAAATTTATTTTTTGTTTAAAATTCTTATTTTTGTGTGAAAACATGAACCGAAAGCCTTTCTGGATGAAAGGTCAACTTTTTAAAAAAATTTCAACTATTCAGTAGAGAATTCAACCATTTCTTTAATATTTTTTCTCCTTTTTGAATGAAAATTTATCTGTTTTAAGAGAAATTTCATCTTTCTTAGATAAAAATGCAACTGTTTGGTTGAAAATAAAACTATTTTATTAAAAAGTCTGACTTTTGGTTGAAAATTCTACTGTTATATTGAAAATTTAACTATTTCGTGGAAAATTTACTTTTTGTTTAAAATTCATATTTTGGTGTAAAGAAATGAACCGAAAGCCTTTATGGATGAAAGCTCAACTTAAAAAAAAATTTGTCCTTCTTTCTTATTGAAGATTCATCTATTTAAGTACCATCTTTCTTGAATAAAAATTCAACTATTTAGTGGAAAATTCAACTATTTCGTGAAAAATGAATCCCTTTTGGTTGAAAGAATTCGTCTTTTTGAATGAAAAATTTAATTTCGTTCGTAGAAACTTATTTTTTTTTTAAGTTCGTATTTTGATCTTGAAAAGTCAACTGGAATTTTTTCTGGATGAAAATTGAACTATTTTTTTCAAATTTGTTTTCTTTTTAAATAAAAATGAATCCGTTTTAAGATAAATTTTATATTTTTTGGATAAAAATGCAACTATTGGGTAGAGAATTCTTTTTGGGTAAAAATTCTTCCTTAACAGAAAATTCAACTATTTTCTTATTTACCTTTTTGATTTATAAATTCATCCGCTTTGGTATAGAAATTACTTTTTTTATGAAAATGCAACTTTTTGGATAAAAATTATTTGTCTTCACTTGAGTATTCAACTATTTTATTTGAAAGATTTAGTTGAATCATTTTGTTAAGAAATCATTTTTTCACGAGTTATATTTTTAACTGAAAATTCATTTTTTTTACTGAAAGATGAATTATTTTGTTGAAAATTAATCTGTTTGAATTGAAAATTCAACTACTTGGGTAAAAGATAAACTACATTGTTAAAAATTTATTTTTTTGATTGAAAGCTTATGTCTTCGATTCAAATTTACTGGAAAAGTCTTTTTTTCGTGGAAAAATAATTTGTTGCTGAAGTCATATTTTTTAACTGTAAATTACATTTTTGTAGAGAAAATTCGTCTTTTTGGTTTCAAAAAACTTTTTTTTATGGTATAAATTTCATCTTTTTTGATAATTTTACTTCATCATAAAATTTATTTCTAAATATTTCCAAACATTATTGATAGGAGAAGACATTTAAATGTAAATGATTTTTTAATATTGGGGAATAATTATGTTCTTAACATTTCACTAAAACACTATAATTTCAAAACTTTTTCAAATTGTTAAATAGATATAAAAAATTAAATTGTGGCAAAAACTTATTTTGAAGATTTCGAAAAAAAAATTTATAAGCTTTTCAATAATTTCGAAATATTTTGAGATTCATTTTTTTTAAGATTTCTGGGAAAATTTTTAATGGTTCAGGTTTAATTTTGGAAAAATAATTTTTAGTTTTGAAGATTTAAAAATGTGTGGAAAAAATATGGAAGACTTTAGGACAATTGTTTTAATTTTTCAGGATTTTCAAAAATTGTCGGTATACTCAATTTTGCAGTAAAATAATTTATTTTTTTTTTAATCTTATAGATTCTTTTTTGGCATGTCTGAAATATTTCCAAATTTTTTCCAATTTTCTCAAAATTGTTTGGGAAATTTGTAAGATTTTAAGACAATTTTCTTATTTTTTGAAAGATTTTTCAAAATTTCAAGAAAAGTTCGAGTCAGCTCGAAATATTTTTGAGAATTTAAGAGGTCTTGAACAGATTAAAAATATTTAACAACTTGGAACCATTTCCGAAAATATATCAAATATTATAACAATTTTAAAATCTTTTTGAAATAGGTCTATATTAATCATAAACTTATAATAAATCAATAGAGTTGATAATAAAAATTGCAGCTTTTTTTATTCTCAAACTTGAAACTTGTATAATTTTCAATTGGAAATTTCCAATGATAAAAGCTCTGCAATTTTAAGGATGTTTAAATAAAAATACTTGCATTTTTATTATTTTGGTATTCAAAAGTTAACTTTTTAATTTAAAATCTTCCAAATTGAAGAAATTTTGAATGTAAATCATAAGAATTACAAAAATTTTGAATTGTGAATTGTTAAGATTAACAATTCTTTAATTTTAAAGATATACAATTTGAAGCTCTGCAATTTTGAAGAATTAGAATTAAAAATTATTCAATTCCAAATATTTAATATTCAAAGTTCGACAATTTTGAAGATTTAAAACTGAAAACTCCTCAATTTTAAAGAAGTATAAATGAAAATTCTTAAATGTTGTCATTTTGACGTTTTTGGAAATCAAAAGTCACGTTTTTAATCCGAAACTTTCTAAATTAAAGAAATTTCGAATGTAAAGCATCAAAATTACAGAATGTTCAATCGTAAAACTTAAAACTTGTGAGAACTTGAATTGTTAATATTGTCAAAATTGAAAACTTTTCAATTTTCATATTTTACAATTAAAAGTTTTACAATATTGTAAAGAATCACAATTAAAAACTCGTCAATTTTAAAGATTTATGAATAACAATTTTTAAATTTTGATTATTTTGGAAATCAAAAGTCAAGTTTTCTATTCCAAATCTTCCAAGTTGAAGAATTATTAAGTTTTAAATTTTTAAACTCAAAATTTAAAATATTGAGGAAATTTTGAGGATCATAAGTCAAGACTTCTCAATTTTGAATCTTTTAAATTGGTAAAATTTCAAATGTGAATCATTGAAATTATTGAATTTTCCATTGTAAAATTTAAAACTTGTATATTTTTTAATTGAAATTTTTCAAAATTAAAAATCGTTCAATTTAAAGATCTACAATTTTGAAAATTTTTAATAGAAAAATCTTTGATTTCAACGATTTGCAGTTTAAAATCCTTCAATTTTAAAGATTTAGGAATGAAAATTCTTAAATTATAATGATTTTCATGATGTTCAGGATTTTCAAGATCAAAAGTCAAGAATTTTTAATTTTAAGTTTTTCAAGTTGATAAAATTTCAAATTTTAATCATCAAAATTACATAATTTTTCATTGTTAAACTTGAAACTTACATAATTCTTAATATTACATTTTCAGAATTAAAACTCTTCAATTACAATGATTTATAATCCAAAGTTAGACAATTCGGAAGATTTACAATTGAAAATTCTTGAATTTTGAAAATATAGAATTGCAGATTCTTCAATTTTTGAAATTTATAGTTCAAAGATTTTTTAAAAATATTTTAGTTTTGAAGGTTTGTAATTTTAAATTCGTCAATTTTGAATATTTGCAGTTGCATACTTTTTAATATACAATGCGTATAATATAAATTATCAAATAATGCAATTTAAAATGCTTTTTTGGATAGTTCAATTCTGAAGATTTGAAATGAAAATTTATTCAATTTCATCAATTTTCAAGTGCAAATTCTTCAAGTAACAGTGAGAATGACAGAATTGATTGATTTTTTAGAAATTCTCCGCAGATAAATATTATTGTTAAATCGATCTAACATTATGAGAATTTGATATTACAATTCAAACTAAAGAATTTCCATTCAATCGAAAATACTTGAAGTGGAAACATAATTTCATAAAATGCCTAATTGACCTATGCTAATAAACTGTCATATTAGGCCGTACGAAAAGATTCAATATTATACCACTAAGCCATTTCCCTTTCGGGGTAGGCATCATCTGTTCGAAAAGGGATAAATATTTTCAGTTTCTTAAAATAATTTTTTTTTGTTAAAGCAGTAACATAAAAATGACGTGCAACCACAATTTGTTGTAGTAATACCGTAAATCCAGTTATCGGTAACACCAAACAAAGAAATCTTGACATGTCCTTTCACTCAGAAGAAGTGGAAAAGGCAGTGAGTGCGAGGCAGTGAGTGCGAAGTGGAGAGTGCGAGGCTGTGAGTGCGAGGCAGTAGATTGGAAAGGAAATGAAAAATTGAGAATGATGATATAGATTATAGACGAATTTTTTCGTAGCAGATCTACAGTCCACGCAACAAATGAAGGGTGGCAATAAAGAACTAGATAATTACCAAAATCGGAATTTTTCAGAAGAGGAAAAATCTTCTGTAAAATCTAAATCACCATCCAAAGATAAAACAAAAATCCTGTCCTGAGCGGAAGTGTTGCTAAATTGACGCCACAAAAGTATGATTAGAAAAAGTTATCAGTATCGAAGATAAACACAAATAGGAGTAGGCTCGGCTGCGGATTGCGATAAAAAATGTAATCTTCAGTTTAAATAAAAATAACATACACCCGAGGTATATGACTTTCTGAATGAGGGTAAAAGAGTTTTGATTTAAAAAAGTTAGTCAGTTTCTAGTAAATCGTCAAAGAATGTTAGAAAATATTCAATAATTTTGAAAAAAATGTAGGGAATTTCTGTAGGAAGCGCTATAAGTCACTTCCGAGAATAATCAGGGCAGCCAAACAGTCATTTTTAGTCACTTTTTTTCTCAAATCGCTTTTAGTCACATTTTTTAAAATAAAGTCACCATAGTCCTTAAAAAAATGTCACTTGTCATCTGATAAATTAACCCATGGATTAACCACTATTAAATTTAAGTCTGTGCCTATTTCTGAATTTTCTTGAATTGTTTTGTAATATTTTGAGAGATTCCTTACATTTTCATCAGATTTAAATTGTTTGAATAGATATCAAAGGATATAAACAATGTTGAGGTATTTTTAAAAATTCCAAGACATTCTCAAGAGCTTTAAAAAGTTTCAAGGGATTTCAAACGGTTTCAAAAGGTTTCTGAGGATTTGAACGATTTTATGGGATTCAAATCAATTTTTATGTTGTTTTGAAGGATTTTCTAATTTTATAAGATCTATAAGGTTTTAGGATATTTCAAAAAGTCCCAAGGGATTTCAAAAGCTCTCAAGGTATCTTAAATTTTCCATGATTTTAGGAGAAAACATCAGATTTCATGTAATTTCAAGGGATTTTATAATATTTAAGAATTACAAATATTTTCAAATACTTCAAGGTATTTTCAAAGATCTTAAGGAATTTTGAATTTAGTCTATTTTAACATATTCCAAGGAATTTTGAATGCATTCCAATAATTTGAAAGTATTTTGAAGAATTAAAAAAAAATTAGGATATTTTAAAAATTCCAAGTAATTTTCAATAGTTTTAAAGAATTTATGGTACTATTGAAAATTCCAGGGAATTTTCCAGAGCTTTGAAGAATTTTTAAAGATTTTACAGGATTTGAAATTTCTCAGGGTATTTTTAATAGATTTAAACAATTTTAAGTTATTTCAAAGGTTTTTCAATATTCAGGGTATTTTAAATATTTAGGGTATTTTGACAAATTTCAAGGAATTTTTAAGAGATTTAAAAAGTTGCAAAGGATTTCAGAAGATTCAACAATTTTTAAATATTGTTTAGTATTTTCAAAGATTCCAAGAATTTTTTAATTGGTCTCAGTTTTTTAATGGAATTTCAAATGATGTGAAATATTCTAGGGTATTTAAATAGATGCCAAAGCCTTTTCAAGAGCTTAAAAAGTTCCAAGATATTTAAAAAGAGAAAAAATGTTGCGGAATTTTGAAAGATGGCAAGGAATTAAAAATTTATTTCTATAATTTGAAGGGATTTCAAAGAATTAAAAATATTTTAGGGTATTCTTAAAAATTCAATCGAATTTTCCAGTGCTTTAAAGAATTTAAAAATATTTTACAATATTTAAAATAACTTTAGGCATTTTTAATAGATTCTAATAATTATTTAAAGTGATTCTAAACGATTTTCAAGATTTTAGGGTATTTTTTGAAATTTTAAGGCATTTTCAAGAGCTTTAAAAATTTTGAATTTCAGAAAATATCAAATTTCATACAATTTCACGGCATTTTATAATATTTTAATGGATTTCAAAAAATGTATTCACAAAAAGTTTACCCTGAATGTTTTTTAATTATTTTGAATTCTCTAGAATTCTTTGGAATTTTTTTGAATGTTCTTGAATTCTTCTAAATTCACTCAGTTCTACTCAATCCATTGAGGATTTAAAAAAAAATTGTGTTTCGTTCATCCTGAAGTCCTTTAAAGTCACATTGAGCTTTTAGGCATTTCATCAAAATCTTTTGAATTTCCTTAAAATTTTCTGAACTTATTTCAAACTTTACTGAATTCAATCAATTTGATCATATTTTTGAATTTTTTCAATTCACTTGCATTTTTTTAATTTCATCATGAATTTGTGTAATTTCTTAGAATTCTTCACATTCCCCTTAAATTTGATCGAATTCTTTTGAAATCGCTCAAATTAGAAAGAACATTAATTACATTCCTAATGCACATTAGTCATTTTTAGTGACTTTTAGGTTTCAAATAAATCGCTTTTTCACTGTTTTAAAGTAAATTAAGCTGTGGCAACGCTCCTAATAATAAAAATAAATTTAAATCTAAAATATATTATTAAAATTGTATTAAAAATTTAAATAAGTTATAATTTTGGTCTTTAAATAATTATGCTGAGGGAAAATGAATAATTAGTCAGGAAAAAATCAAGGAAAAGTCAGGGAATTTTGAAAATTAAGTTTTACGGTCTGAAATAATAATTTTGCATCTGGTGTTTTATCCCTTATCTGAAAATTTATTTTGGGTTGAAAATTCACGTTTCTGTTGAAAATTCAATTGTTGAAATTTGAACTACTTTGTTATAAAAATTCATATTTTTGTTGAAGATCCATCATTTCAGTTGAAAATTTATCTCTTAGTTGAAAATTTGAATTTTTAGTTGAAAATTTGCTTTTTGGGTTGAAAATTCAACTAGTTTGTTGAAAATTAAATTGTTGAAATTTTAAATACTTTGTTATAAAAAGTCATATTTTTGTTGAAGATCCCTCATTTCAGATTAAAATTTACTTCTTTAGTTGAAAATTAAAGTTTTTTGTTGAAAATTCTCTTTTTGGGTTAAAAATTCGACTATTTTGTTGAAACTTCAATTGTTGAGAGCATAACTACTCAAACGTAAAGATTCCGGTTTTTTGTTTATAGATCCATTATTTCAGTTGAAAATTTATCTCTTAGTTGAAAATTCGCTTTTTGGGTTTAAAATTCAACCACTTTTGGTTAAAAATGCACTTTTTTTGTTGAAAATTCAATCGTTGAGATTTTAAATACTTTTTTATAAAGATTCATATTTTTTTTGTTGATGATCCATAATTTTAGTTGAAAATTTGAATTTTTAGTTGAAAATTCGCTTTTTGGGTTGAAAATTCACTTTTCTGTTGAAAATTCAATTGTTGAGAGTTTAACTACCTTTTTAAAAAGATTCATATTTTTGTTAAAAATCCCTCACTTTAGTTTAAAATTCACTTCTTTAGTTAAAAATTTTAATTTTTTGTTTAAAATTCGCTTTTTGGGTTTAAAATTCAACTCTTTTGATTAAAAATTCACTTTTTTGTTAAAAATTTATTTGTTAACATTTTAAGTACCTTTTTTTATAAAGATTCATATTTTTTTGTTAATGATCCATAATTTTAGTTAAAAATTCATCGCTTTAGTTGAAAATTTGAATTTTTGGTTGAAAATTCACTTTTTATGTTGAAAATTCACTTTTTTGTTGAAAATACACTTTTCTGTTGAAAATTCTATTGTTGAGAGTTTAACTGTTTTTTAAAAAGATTCACATTTTTTGTTAACGATGCATCATTTTAGTTAAAAATTCACTTCTTGAGTAAACAATTTTAATTTCTTGTCAAAATTCACTTTTTGGGTTAAAAAATTTAACTATTTTGTTAAAACTTCAATTGTTGAGAGTTTATTTTATTATATTATTATATATTCACTCAGATGTAAATATTCGTGTTTTTCAGTTAAAGATCCATCATTTCATTTGAAAATTCATCTCTTAATTTCAAAATTCGCTTTTTCGGTTTAAAATTGAACTCTTTTGGTTAAAAATTCACTTTTTTGTTGAAAATTCAATTGTTGGCATTTTAAATACATTGTCATAAAGATTTATATTTTTTTGTTAATGATTCATAATTTTAGTTGAATATTAATTGCTTTAGGTAAAAATTCATATTTTTGGTTAAAAATTCGCTTTTTGGGTTGAAAATTCAACTATTTTGTTGAAAATTCAATTGTTAGAGTTTAACTACTTTTTTCATAAAGATTCATATTTTTTGTTGAAGATGCATCACTTTAGTTGAAAATCATCTCATCTTGAAGATCATCTCAGTTGCAAATTTTAATTTTTGGTTGAAAATTCGCGTTTTTGGTGGAAAATTCAACTGTTTGTTTGAAAATTAATGTTTGGACACAATGTGTGTAAAATGCGTTTTTACACACCGATATGAGTGCGCAAAACGGCTTTTTACGCACTCATATGCACTTTTTACGCACTTATATGGGTGTGTAAAAACGAATTTTTACGCACACTGTGTCAAAATAGTTATTTGTGATACTAGAGCGCAAAATAGGTGATTGTGTGCGAGTGTGAATTTTGCAGCATAAGCCGTAGGCACGAAGCATGTCGCACATGTTGCATAATATACTATTTTTGTTAAAACTTTAATTGTTGAAACTTCAACTAGTTTCTTATAAAGTTTCATGTTTTTTTTTTGTTGAAGATCCATAATTTTAGTTGAAAATTCATCTCTTTGTTTGAAAATTTTAATTTTTAAGCGAAAATTCGTTTTTTGGTTGAAAATTCGTTTTTTTGGGATTTAAGGAATTGTAATTCCGCGGTCGAGGAAGATTAAATGCGTCCCTGGATCGTGAATCGATGAGCTGTCGTGAGCATTAAACTTCTGCAAGTAAATCCATTGGCTTACTTGACTTTGACACGAGAACAGCTGCAGAAGACTCGTGCATATGTCATGTGCACGCACGTACGTGCAACTGCAACTATAAGTCGAATGAAATGAATACTCATCCCTGAAAAACACTCTTTTGGCTCATGGAAATTTTATGGCTATGCAACGTGAACCCCATGAAGAAAAATGGAAAAGTATTTTAAAACGCAAGACTTCTGTCCAACATTTTTAGACCTAACAATATAAATCTATGCTTTAAAATAAAAAATATGTAGAATTTAATACAGTTACATTTACCTATACGGTAAGATGGTTCAAAAGCGTATTGGAATTGTTTTTTAATATTCATGATGTCACCCTCTAAATATGACAGAATGATTCTCTTTGATGTTTATTTATTGTTTTTTCGTAACTAAAAAGACAAATAATAGTTGATGATTTCTGAAAAAAATGCAACTTTCTAACATTATTCTCAGAAATGATAGTTATAAAGAATATAAAATTGTTTAAACAAATTCTTGCAATAATTATAACATCACTTCAAGTGAAAAGTTAACAAAAAGTTCGAAATTGGAGAAAAAACCGCAATTTTCTGGCATGTTTTTAAGAGAATATTGTTATAAATAATAATAAATGTTTAAACAAATACTTGCAATAATTGCAACATCACCTCAACTGAAAATTTAACAAAATGTTGGAAATTTCAGAAAAAATCGCATCTTTCTAGCATTACTCTAAGCTCTTAGAGAAGATTGTTATGAAACCATTGTTAATTGTTTAAACAAATAATTGATTTTTTTTCATTAATTATTACTTCATTCTGAGTGAAAATTGAAGAAAGGTTGGAAATTTAAAAAAACGGAACTTTCTAGCATTACTCTTAAAGAAGATAGTTATAAACAATAATAAATTGTTATAACAAATCGTTGCAAAAATCATAATATTCTTTCAACGAAGAAGTTGATCAAAAGTTGGAAATTTCAGAAAAACCGCATTTTTCTAGCAATATTTTAAGAGAATATTGTTAGAAATAATAATAAATTGTTTGAACAAATACTTGCAATAATTATAACATCATTTCAACTGAACTTTTGACGAAAAAATTTCTGAAAAAACTGCAACTTTCTACCATTGCTGTAAGAAAAGATAGCTATAAACCATTGTTAATTGTTTGGATAATTAATTGATTATTTTGCATTAATTAATACTTTATTCTATGAAAAAATTCAAAAAAGGTTGAAAATTTCAGAAAAACACTGCTTTCTAGCATTACTCTTACTAAAAAAAAAAGATAGTTATAGACAATAATGAATTGTTTAAACAACTCCTTGCAGTAATTATAACATTCTTTTAACTAAGTTTTGAAAAAGTTGGAAATTTCAGAAAAAAATGCTATTTTCTAGCATTCTTCTAAGAGAATATTGTTAGAAATAATACTAAATTGTTTAAACAATTACTCACAACAATTATAACATCACTTCAACTGAAAAGTTAACAAAAAGCAGGAAATTTCAGAAAAAACGCAACTTTCTAGCATTACTCTTAGAGAAGATAATTTTAAACGATAATAAATTGTTTAAACAAATCCTTGAAATAATTATAACATTTCTTTTTTCTCAAAAGTTTACGAAAAGTTAGAAATTTCAGAAAAAACCGCTATTTTCTAGCATTATTCTAAGAGAATATTGTTATAAATAATAATAAATTGTTTAAACAATTACTTGCAACAATTATAACATCACTTCAACTGACAAGTTAACAAAAAGTTGAAAAAATCAGAAAAAACTCAATTTTCTAGCACTACTCTTAGAGAAGATAGTTATAAACAATAATAAATTGTTTAAACAAATGCTTGCAATAATTATAACATTCTTTCAATTGAAAAGTTGATAAAAAATTTTTAAATTTTAGAAAAAACCGCAATTTTCTAGCATGATTCTAAGAGACTATTGTTAGAAATAATAATAAATTGTTTAAACAAATACTTGCAATAATAATAACATCATTTGAACTGAAATTTTGACAAAAAATTAAAAATTTCTGAAAAAATGCAACTTTCTAGCATTACTTTTGAAGAAAATGGTTATAAACAATATTAACTTGTTCAAACAAATAATTGATTATTTTGCATTAATTAATACTCCATTCCGTGAGAAAATTGGAAAAAGGTGGAAAATTTCAGAAAAAACACAACGTTCTAGCATTACTCTTATAGAGAAGACAGTCATAAACAATAATAAATTGTTTAAACAAATCCTTGCAATAATTATAACATTCTTTCAACTGAAAGGTTGACAAAAAGTTGGAAATTTTAGAAAAAACTTCATTTTTCTAGCATTATTCTAAGAGAATATTGTTAGAAATAGTAATAAATTGTTTAAACAAATACTTGCAATAATGGAATAATCGCAAAAATTAATCATTTCAAATGAAAAGTTGACAACAAATTGAAAATGGCTGAAAAACCGCAACTTTCTACTATTACTTTAAGAGAAGCTAGTTATAAACAATATTAAATTATTCAAACAAAAAATTGATTTTTTTGCATTTTTTAATACTTCATTCTGTGTGAAATTTGAAAAATGGTTGAAAATTTCAGAAAAACATATCTTTCTAGCATGAGTCTCAGAGAAGGTAGTTATAAACAATAATAAATTGTTTAAACAAATCTTTGCAATAATTATAACATTCTTCTAACCAAGAAATTAACAAAAAGTTGGAAATTTCAGAAAAAAATGCTATTCTCTAGCATTATTCTAAGAGAATATTGTTATAAATAATAATAAATTGTTTAAACAAATCCTTGCCATAATTATTATATCACTTTAACTAAAAACTTGACAAAAAGTTGGTAATTGCAGAAAAAACCGCAACTTGCTAGCATAGAATGAAAAGTTGAAAAAATATAGGAAAGTTTAGAAAAACCCTCAACAGTTAACATATATTGTTATAAATAATAAAAAATTGTTCAAAAATGTTTTTGTTAAATTCAATAATTAATTTTGTTCTTGTTAAAACTGAAAATTTGAAAACAAGTTGGAAAGTACTGAAAAAACCACGAGATTCTACCTCTATTCTAAGAAAAAAATGCTATAAACAATAATGAATTGTTTAAACAATTTTTTTTGAAATATCTGATTACCAGTAGAATATAATATTTCATGTTATTGGACACAATTTGTATTAAAACAAACCGAAAAAAATATGAATTAGCGCCAGAAACTGGCAAAACCCAATTTTCCACTTATGGGGTTTTTTTGTGGGAGCCTATAAAGAAGCTTATGGGACTGAAATTCAAAAAATAATTTTTTATATTCAGTCTTCGCTTAATTTTTGAAAGAAATGTTTAATTATTCAACTCGATACGCCTAATATTGACGATTCTGTCTGAAATGTAAAAAAATTTCTTTTTTCTTATGGGGAAGACGTGTTACTTCATGGGGGTTTGCGAATCCTCTAAATATAATTATTTTCAAAACAAAAAATACGCTTTTTTTATTCGAAAAAATATTCGCGTACTTTTTACTTTTTAGTTTTTTTTTTTAATATCTGCTTACAAGTCGCATTCACTTGTTCGCACCAGCACTCATCTTCTTCAGAAGAGACGTTGAACAGCTCTCCTTGAAAAAGTGAAGAGGAACGCGTCCCTACTCTCAGAACAAATCTTAAGCTTCAGTGTGCTGCAAATTACTTAAAAAGAATGTAATTTCTTATGCGAACAGATGCAACACCTGCTTTTTTTGAAAGCCTCGTTTGTCTGACTATTTTTGGATTTCCCTAATACAGGGATTACAGTATTTCCCCTATTCTCCTGCGTTTCCTCTTTTTTTTTTACCAAAGAAGGAGAATTTTGAACTAAATGAATCTTAAAAAAATGGGGAAGTTGCATTTTTAGTTGAAAAATTAATTTTAAACAAAAAAAAATACTTTTATAATAAACAGTTAAATTTGTAACCAAAGACATAAGCCTTCAATAAACAAAATATAAATTTTTAACAATGTAGTTTAACTTTTAACCAATTAGTTGAATTTTCAATTTACAAAGATTAATTTTCAACAAAACAGTTAAAATTTCAACCGAAGAGATGAATTTTCAACTAAAAATATAATTCACAAAAATAATTCATGAAGAAAAAAAATTATTTCCTAACAAAGTGATTCAACCAAATCTTTTAAATAAAATAGGTGTATACTCAAGGAAAGAAGAAGAATTTTAACCAAATGTTGCATTCTCATAAAAAAAAATTCCACCAAAGCGGATGAATTTATAAATCAAAAAGATAAGTTTAAACAAAATAGTTAAATTTTCTCTTTAAAAAAATGTCAGTGACTTTTCACGATCAAAATATGAATTTTTAACCAACAAATAAGTGGCTACGAAAAAAATTGAATTTTCTATCCAAAACGACGAATTTTCTCAACCAAAAGGGATGCATTTTTTCACGTAATAGTTAAATTTTCTACCGAATACTTGAATTTTTATCCAAAAAAGATGGAATTTCTTTTAAAATAGATGAATTTTTATTTGAAAAGAAAACAAAATTTTAAAAGTAGTTGAATTTTCATCCAGAAAAGATTCCAGGTGACTTTTCAAGATCAAAATATGAATTTTTAACAAAAAATAAGTTTCTACAAACAAAATTGAATTTTTTATCCAAAAAGATGAATTTTCTCTTAAAACAGATAAATTTTTATTTAGAAAGAAAAAAAATTTGAAAAAAATAGTTGAATTTTCATCCAGAAAAGATTCCAGTTGGCTTTTCAAGATCAAAATATGAATTTAAAAAAAAAAATAAGTTTCTACAAACAAAATTGAATTTTTTATCCAAAAAGACGAATTTTCTCTTAAAACAGATACATTTTTATTTCGAAAGAAAACAAATTTGAAAAAAATAGTTAAATTTCCATCTAGAAAAGATTCCAGTTGACTTTTCAAGATCAAAATATGATTTAAAAAAAAATAAGTTTCCACGAACAAAATTGAATTTTTCATTCAAAAAGACGAATTTTTTCAACCAAAAAGGATTTGAAAATTAATTTTTTTTCTGAAAATTCCAATTTTCCGTTTAAAAATTGAATTTTCAACCAAAAAATTGGAATTTTCAGCAAAAAAATTGTTGAATTTTCAACTCAAGAGAAAAAAAAAAATTTCAACAGAATAGTTCAACTTTTACCCACGCAGTTAAAATTTCAATTAAACAAGATCCTTTTTCAACTGAATTTTCAAACTTCAATCAAAGAGATGAATTTTCAACTAAAAATATGAATCTTCAACAAAAAAATTATTTATTAACAAAGTGGTTGAAACAAAATTTTCAAACAAAATAGTTTAAATAAGAAGTAAATTTTCTATTAAAACATATGATTTTTTAAATCAGAAAGACAAATATTAAAAAATATAGTTGAATTTTCATTAAAAAAAAAGAAAGTAAATTGATTTTTCAACACAAAATGCGCATTTTTCTGAATAGATAAATTTTCTACGAAATAGTTGAATTTTCGACAAAAAAGTGGATTTGTGGACCAAAAAGGATGACTTTTTAACAAATTTATTGAATTTTCAACCAAGTTGCATTCTTACATCAAAGAAAGATGAATTTTATATTCAGACAGATGAATTTTTTGATAAAAAAGATACATTTTCAACAAAAAAATAGTCGAATTTTTATCCAGAAATGCTTTCAGTTCATTTTTTAACACCAAAATGTGAATTTTTAACAAAAAGTAAATTTTCTACGAAATAGTTAAATTTTCAACAAAATAGTAGAATTTTCATCCAAAAGTATGACTTTTTAACAAAATAATTCTATTTTCAACCAAACAGTTGCATTTTCATTCAAGAAAGATGAAATATTTCTTTAAAAACAGATGAAATAAAAAAAACTTAAAAAAAAAATTTTAATTTTCAATCAGAGAAGATTCCAGTGCACTTTCCAACACCAAAATCAGAATCGAAAACTGTAAGTAAATTTTCTGCTAAATAGTCGAATTTTTAACCAAAAAGTATGAATTTTCAATAAGATTGTTAAATTTTCAACCAAACAGTTGCATTTTTGTCCAAGAAAAATGAAAATTCTACTAAAACAAATGAATTTTCAAATCAAAAAGACAAATTTTCAAAAAAGAGTAGAATTTTCATCCAAAAAGATTTCAATAGACTTTTCAATAGAAAAATACAAATTAAAAAAAAAGTAAATTTTCAAGGAAAGTAATTGAATTTTTAACAAAACAGTTGCATTTTTGTCGAAGAAAAATGCAATATTTCTACTCAATAAAGATAAACTTTCAAATTAAAAAGACAAATTTTCAGAAAAAATATTTTTCATCCAAAAAATATCTCAGTTGACTAATCAGGAACAAAATATGAATTTTAAACAAAAGGTTAGTATTATACGAAAAGAGTTGAAATTTTAACCCAAAAAGACGAATTTTTATAAAAACAGTTGAATTTGCAAAAAAAAAGTAATGTCTTTTCAAGAAAATTGTTAAATTTTCAACCAAATAAAATTTATAACTAAAAAGATAATTTTCATCAGAAAGTTTTCGCGAATTTGCAAAAATTACGTACATGAGTGAAGGACCCTCTCCCCCATAACGTAACAAATCGTAAAGAAATGCCTTGGCCCCGCCCCCCTTGAGATCTTACGTAATTTCAGTACGGTCCCTTTTCTACGAGATCTGTCAGGTAAATATCCAACCTTGTGGTGTACCAGGCGTAAGAGTTAATTGTGGTCAATGGCAATGATATCCCCTTCAAAGTACTCCCCTTTAGAAGCCACAATTTTCTTCCAGCGATCCTCCCACTTTCGGAAGCACCCCTTAATTCACCTTTCGGAATAGCTAACAGCTGCTTCCTCTCAGTCTGTTTTATTTCCTCTACGTCTTAAAATCGTTTTCCTTTTAAAAGAGGATATTTCAGTGTGGGAAAAAGCCAGTCACACGGAGCCAGGTCAGGACTGTATGAGGCCTGCCGAAGTTGCCCAGATAGCAATATGCGCGCATAGTGCGACGCACATGCGTCGCACGCGTGCGGGTTTTGTCGCACGGCGTGCACGCAAGCGATGACGCAGATGCGTCCTCATATGCGTGACAGGTGCGTCGCACGTCGTGCGGATATCACGTCGTGCTGGTATAGTGCGAGTACACGTTGCAGGTTCTTGCGAACGGTATATATATGTATAATATTTAAATGTAGATTATTAAATAAAAGGCAGGTAACAGGATGAACAAAAAAAGTTTCGTGCGAAAGCGTTTTGAAACAGAAATTTTGTTGCGGGAGGAATGGGAAAAAACAAAATATTCTTTATCTACCTTGTCTTGAATCTCTTCATAATTGCGAAAACTGCGCGTTCTCTACTATAATCGGGAGAATGCATAGTAGGGAAATTTTTCAGTATGTTCAATGTATATTTTCTACTTATTTTGATTTTGAAAAGTGCAATCTACGGCGGTGTTTTGTTTACCGCACCAGAAATTGAGGTTATGTGTCACTATTTAATCAATATTTTCAGAATTTCACGTAACTCTGACTGGATTTATGTCAATTATGAAATAAAGTGTAGTCAAAATGATCCAATCGATACATTACAAAATATGAGTATCAAAATATCAAATGAAATATAAAATAAACTGAACAGGAAAACCGTTTGAACTCCGAAATAAATTGTACGTACATATAAATTATGAAATATATATAAGTGCCCACGAACAAGAAGACTGCAAATTGTCAACATTCAATAACGAATCGATAAACGACCTAGCCTAACCACCGCAACCGAAAGGAACACCATGTTGTATGGATGTTTCTTGCCACGTGATCAGGCGGTAATTTGGAACTGCTTTTATTTAAACCCTGATCCGTAAATATAGAATGAGCAGGGTAAAATAAATTTAAGATAATCTGTTTAAATAATGAAAATAACAAACACATAGTTGTTTAATATCGAACTTGCAAAGATTTGTTTCTTTTTAGTAATTTATAAATTGTCGGTCCAATAAAAATACAAATATGTTTCTAAAATTAAAATTTATATTTTACATCTTTTTAATATTAGGAAAATGTTTGAAATTCGTGGTAGTTTTACAGTATTAATAATTCATATTATTTTTGTTCAATAATTCACCTATCACGATATGCGACTCATATGCCTCGCACATATGTGCCTGCACGAAGTGCGAGCGATAACGCTGCGTTTCGGCACGCATGGCGTGCCTCGCATGCAGTGCGAGTAACGTGCGTTGCACGCTTGCTATCTGGGTGCGTGAGACCTTGTTTCACCAGAAATTGCTGAAAAAGCTGCGATTAATGGAAAGATGCGTTGTGATGACCTCCTCATCACTTTTCCACAAATCAGATCCTTTCCTTCTTCCAGCGATCCTCCTAATTTCGGAAGCACTTCTTAAAGTCTTCTTTCGGAATAGCTAACAACTGCTTCATCGCATTGTTTTATTTCATCTACACCTTGAAATTATTTTCCTTTAAAAGGATACTTCAATGTGGGAAATAGCCAGAAATTACAGGGCGCCAGCTCAGGACTGCGTGGGGGCTTCCGTGGCTGAGCAAGACCACGTTTCACCAGAAGTTGCTGAATAAGCTGCGGTGAATGCGTTGTCGGTGTGAAGGACCCAGTCGCTCCTTTCCCACAAATTAGGCCGTTTCCTTCTTTGCAATGCGGCTCATCCCCAAATCCTGGTTCAAAATTTCGCAAATAATATTTTTTGGCATCCCGAGGCACTTTTGAACGACTATTTCCAATAATTAAGACCCGCAATAAAAAATATATTTATTGCAAGCCCGGAAAATAGGTGTACGTGCAATAATGGACCATACTGAGTACTAAAAGTGGAAATTATGCGCTTTACGATCTGCACGCGCGTGCGCCTTTAGCGCTTCATTAAAGGGTGCAAGATGGCAGAATTTAAATGCACCTAATAGTATGGTTCTTCTCAAGTCGGCATTTCAACGCCTAAAGGCATCCGATGTGCGAAAATTTGCTGCACATTCGACAGACTCTCTACCAATCATATTCGTTGAAGTTTGGCACTTATTAGGCTTTATGACCATGTGCCTCCAGCCTACCATCAATTTTAAATGCTGTGAAGGAATTGTTGTATTTTAATGGAAGGGGGAGGCAAATTATGACAATTTTATTTGGCTCTGGAGAGTTTGCCCCCAATTTTAGTGTTGATCTGACATTAGCAGGAAAATTAATCAGAGCCGAACAAATTAGTCGATTTGTTAAAATGTTTCAATGTTTTTTAAATGATTAAATGATTTTTGAAATGATACAATTTTATGGATATTAATAAAACAGAAATTTAGGCATGTAAATCTGTCTCCTCTCACAAGAGAAAGAAGAGTTGAAGAAGTGGGAATTTTATTGGTCAGGGAAACATCAGGGGTTTTTTCAAAAATCTTGAAAAAATCAGGGAATTTATATAAGGAATTTATATAACTTCTGAAGATAATTAATTTGCAATTTTAAAATTTTCTTGTTCCGTTTATAAACAAATTCGATGTTAAGAATGTTATAGTACAAGAATAAAATATTTTTTTAGTTCAAAATTGTATTATTTGGTTGCAAATTCAACAATTTTGTTAGAAATTTATGACTTTTGGTTGGAAACTCCTCTTTTTGAGTTGAAAATTCAACTATTTTGGTAGAAAATATACTTTTTTGTTGAAAACTCATATTTTGGTGTTGAAAATTGAACTGAAATCTTTTTTAATAATTGATGTTATGGTTTTTGACCAGCGAAATATAGTAAATAATTTGTTAATGTTTTTTGTCTACATGGTCGAAAATCAAAATTTTTTGAATATTGATTATTAATTTTATAAGTTGTGAAAAAATCTCTCTAGCTCCGCTGGGATTCGAACTCCAGGTCTTTCAGTGAGAGATTTTTTTTCACAACTTATAAAATTAATAATCAATATTTAAAAAAAATTGATTTCAGACCATGTATACGAAAACCATTAACATCTTATTAAAATTTTTTTTTTGTTAAAAATTCAGTTTTTTTTAATTTGTCTTTTCTGTTTAAAAATTAATCTCTTTTGGTAGAAAGATCATCTTTTTTGGTTAAAAATACAACTGTCTGGTTGAAAATTAATATTCTTGGGTTAAATCAGACCGTTTTTTATTTTTAATGGAAATCTTTTTTGGTTAAAAATTTATTGAAGTGTTAGGTTGAACGATTTTGTTAAAAATAATTTTTTGTTGAAGATTCGTAAACTTAGTGGAAACTTTATCTCTGATTGAAATTTCTTTTTTTTTTAATTAATTTTTTAACTGAAATTTCCATTTTTAGCTGAAAAGTGATTTTTTTTATTGAAAATTCAACTAGTTGGTTAAAACGTTTTTTGATTGAAAATTCAACTAGTTGGTTAAAACCTTTTTTTTTATTTGAAAATTCTTTTTTTGTACCTGCTTTTCTTGGTTACAATTTCCTCTTTTTTGTATAGTAATGCAACTGTTTGGTTAAAAAATACCTTTTTTGATGGAAAATCATATTTTTCAGGTTGAAAATTCAACTTATTTATGGGTAATTCATGTTTTGGCTTAAAAGTTCACAAATTTTGATGAAATAATTTTTTTTTTTTATGAAGATTCGGTTGAAGATTCGTCATTTCAGTGGAAAATTTATCTCTATTATTTAAATTTCTTCTTTTCTGTTGGAAATTAATTCTTTAACTGAAAATTTCCATTTTCGGTTGAAAACTGATTTTTTTAAATTGAAAATTCAACTAGTTGGTTGAAACATATTTTTCTTATTTGAAAATTCTTTTTTTTTATACCTAATTTTCTTGGTTGGAATTTTTCTTTTTTGGTTAATGATACAACTGCTTGGTTAAAAATTACCTTTTTTGTTAAAAATTCATTTTTTTCGGTTCGAAAATTCAACTGATTGATGGGAAATTCATTTTTGGGCTTAAAAGTTGAATATTTGGAGGAAATTATTTTTTTTTCTTGACTGAAAAAAGTTGATTTTCGAAAATTTGTCTTTTTCATTGGAAAATTCAACTTCTGGCTTTGAAGTTAAACTACTTTGTTTGAAATACATTTTTTGTTGTTGAAGATTCATCATTTTAGTGGAAAATTTATCTCTTTGATTTAAATTTCTTTTTTTTTGTTGTAAATTATTTCTTTAACTGAAAATTTCCATTTTTTGTTGAAAACTGATTTTTTTAAATTGAAAATTCAACTAGTTGGTTGAAACATATTTTTTTTATTTGAAAATTCTTTTTTTTTATACCTAATTTTCTTGGTTGGAATTTTTCTTTTTTGGTTAATGATACAACTGCTTGGTTAAAAATTACCTTTTTTGTTAAAAATTCATTTTTTTCGGTTCGAAAATTCAACTGATTGATGGGAAATTCATTTTTGGGCTTAAAAGTTGAATATTTGGAGGAAATTATTTTTTTTTCTTGACTGAAAAAAGTTGATTTTCGAAAATTTGTCTTTTTGATTGGAAAATTCATCTCCTGGCCTTAAAGTTAAACTACTTTGTTGGAAATTCATTTTTTTGTTGTTGTTGAAGATTCGTCAGTTTAGTGGAAAATTTATCTCTTTGATTGAAATTTCGTTTTTTTTTTGTTGGAAATAATTTCTTTAACTAAAATTTTCCATTTTTGGTTGGAAACTGATTTTTTAAAATTTTAAATTCAACTAGCTGGTTGAATCTTTTTTTTCCTATTTGAAAATTCATATTTTTTATACCTAATTTTCTTGGTTAAAATTTTTCTTTTTTGATTAATAATGCAACTGTTTAGTTAAAAATGACCTTTTTTGTTAAAAAGTAATTTTTTCGGTTCGAAAATTTAACTGATTTATGGGAAATTCATTTTTTGGCTTAAAAGTTGACAAATTTGGATGAAATAAAAATTTTTATTGACTAAAAAAAGTTTATGGTCGAAAATTTGTCTGTTTGATTAGAAAATTCAACTTCTGGCTTCAAAGTTGAACTACAATGTTAAAAATTCATTTTGTTGTTGTTGAAAATTCATCATTTTAGTTTAAAATCATCTCTTTGGTTGAAAATTAAACCATTTTGTTACAAATTCACCTTTTTGATAGATAATTAATTTTTCGAGTTGAAAATTCAACTGTTTTGTTGAAAATTTTTGTTTTTTGTTTAAAAATTGAACTACCTTGCTAAAAGTTCTTTTTTTTTTGGTTGAAGATTCATCATTTTTTGGTTGAAAATTCAACTGTTTCACAGAAAATTTGTCTTTTTGGATAAAAGTTCAAAAATTTGGATAAACTTTTTTTCTCATTCTTTACTGAAAAAGCTTCAATTATTTATTTTAGTTGAAAATCCATAGCTTTGGTTGAAAATTTAAGAAATTTGTTTAAGATTGGTTGTTTGATAGAAAACTAATATTTGCGGTTTGAAAATTCAACTGTTTTGTAGAAAATTTGTCTTTTTGGTTGAAATTTTTTTTAGTTGAAAGTTGAACTACTTTTGTTGAAAATTCCTTTTTTCGTTTGCAGATTCATCATTTCAGTTGAAAATTCAACTATTTGTTTGAAAATTCAACTATTTTGTTGAAAACGCTTTTTTCTGTTTGAAATATCAACTATTATATTTTTCGTGGAGATTTCATTTTTTTGTTGAAAATTTAACGGTTTTTGGTTGAACATTCATTTTTGTAGGTAGAAAATTCTAGTATTTGGTTAAAAATGCAACTATTGCTTTGGAAATTTAATTATTTTTTTGAAAATTCAAGTATTCATTTAAAAATTCATCTTTTTATACGAAAATTTAACTGCTTTGTTAAAAATTGGTCATTTTGGATTAAAGAATCAGATTTGAAGAATTTCAGTTGAAAATTTTTATTTAAAAACTCTATTTAAAACTCTCTATTTAAAAACTTTATGAACTCAAATAAACAAAAATTCAGAAGTAAAAATTAAAAAGATGTAAGTATAGGGCTATAGGCTGTTACTACAGTCTTTTGCGTTCCGAGATGGACGTAGAAAAGTTGATCGTTGCCCGATTGAGCTAAACTAGCGCAATGGATAAATTGCTGCACTTCAACTTATCTGTTTTTTTTTGACGTCCCTCACTCTTATTACATCTCTTCCTCGAGGATACTTCAAGTGAGATGGAGACAAGCTGTTGTTACATTCAATTTACTTTCCCCTTTTCGAATTATAGCTTCTCTATCCACCAATCCCTCAAGGATTTCTTACAACTTCATTACTTTCAATTGACCTTAGACTAAATGAATTTTTTTTTAAATTTGTTTGAAAAAATTATAATCTATAATAACAGGGTCGCGGCAAAACTTTATTTTCAAAATTCCCTGATTTTTTCCTGACCAATTTTTCATTTTCCCTGACCATTAATATGGAAAGACCAGAATTTTATTCTGGCAACATTTTTAACATAGAATATTTCTAGTGATGCATTCGAGACGATTTCGAGAAAATTCGAGATTTTCTTGAAACATGCTCAGGTCAACCCAAAACTTCATGGAGATCGAGAATCTCGAATAAAAAGTTTGAAGATTCTCGACTCGATATCTCGAATTTTTTTTCCCGAGATTCTCGATCGCCATGAAGTTTTGAGTTCACCTGAAGATGTTTAAAAAAAATCTTGAATTTTCTCGAAATCTTCTCGAATGCAGCACTAAATATTTCATCAAGGGAATAAAGCAATTTTAAAATAAACATGGAAAGTTTAAAAATTTGTTTATTTTAATCAAAAAACCTTTCTACCATAAAAGATTAATTTTTTATTCAAAAAGACGAATTTTCTACAAAACAGTGGAATTTTTGAACCGGAAAGGTGATTTTTTAACAAAATAATTAAATTTTCCATAAATGAATTGAATTCGAACCAAAAAGATGAATTTTCAACGAAATGGTTGGATTTTCAAAAAAGAAGATAAAACTTCAACCAAAGACAGTTGAATTCTCGACCCGAAAAATTTAATTTTCAACAACAAAAAATTATAATCAAAGAGATGAACCTTCAATCCAAAGTTTCGACCAGAAAATATTTCAATTTGAAATAAAAAAAGTTGAATTCAACTAAAAATTTCGCATTATTTACCAAAAGAGATTGCAGCTGTATTTTGAAAACCAAAATATGAATTTTCAACCCAAAAAGAGTAGTGTTCAACAAAATAATAAATTATAATAAATTCAAAATTTTGAATTTAAAATTTAAGGATTTTTCGGGTTTCAATCGTGTGCGAAACTATGAATGTTGCTAAATGAAGGTTGTTAAATCTATTATTAAAATAATAAATTGTTTAACTAAAAATATAATCGCTAGGAGGAAGCAATTAAAGAAAAAGAAATAGAAATACAGGGCAGATAAATTACATACTAACAAATATATTAATTAATATAAAATATAAAATATAAAATATAAAATATAAAATATAAAATAT
>CAKNXH010000638.1:77495-91168 GCA_932178445.1 Andricus quercusramuli | reverse complement strand
TATAAAATATAAAATATAAAATATAAAATATAAAATATAAAATATAATATATAATATAATATAAATATAATATAAAAATAAAAAATATATTAAATTTAAAATAGCTTAATTTGGAACAAAATAATTAAAAGTGATTAAAATATTTAAAATTTTTGCATAGTAAAAATTAAAATTGCTATAATTAAAATTAAAATAATTTGTAAAATAATTTTTTTTTCATTAATAGTTCAATTAATAATTAATAGTTCAAACAATTTAAAAAAAGATTATTTTACAAAACAGTTGAATTTTCAAACCGCAATTAATTTTCTGCAAAAAAAAACAAATTTTGAAGAAAAATAGTTTAATTTTCAACCAGGAAGATGAATTTTTAACTAAAATGATTCATTTAAAAAAAGGAATTGTGAACAAAGTATTTCGAATTTCAACCGAAAAAAGCCCAATTTTTAACAAAATAGTTTAATTTCAAACCAAAGAGATTAATTTAAAAAAAAATCAGTTAGGGAAGAAAGGTTCATACAATATTTAAACTCTCATACCAAAAAAAAAAGTTTATGTAAAAAATTCAAGTTTTCAACCAGAAAATATTAATTCTCAACAAAAAGGCTGATTTTCAACCAAATAGTTTAATCATCAACCAAAAAAGAGGAAATTTCAACCAAAAAAATTAGATTTGCATCAAAAAGACGGCTTTTCAACAAAATAGTTTAATTTTGTACCAAAGAGATAAATTTTCAAGGAATGAAAATTTTTTGTAAAGAAAGAAAAGTTTATACAAATGTTTGAACTTTCAGGCCAAAAGACGAATTTTTGGAAAAAAACAGTTGAATTATTAACCGAAAAATATTAATTTTCAAAAAAAAAAAGATAACTTTCAATCAAACAATTGCATTATTAACCAAAAAAGGAGAAAAAGTTGAACTTTCTACAAAAAGAAACAATTTTTTAACCAAAAAGATGAATTTTTTATAAAACAGTTGAATTTTCAAACCCCGAATATTAATTTTCTACAAAAAAGAAAGAATTATGGAGAAAATAGTTTAATTTTCAAGCAAAGAGATAAATTTTTAACTAAAACTAAGGCAACAAAGGACATAACAATATAAAAAAACAATAACAATATAAATAACAAAAAGGACGATTTTCAATTGAAAAAAAATCAATTTTCAACCAAAAATGGAAA
This sequence comes from Andricus quercusramuli, assembly GCA_932178445.1. Lineage (NCBI taxonomy): Eukaryota > Metazoa > Arthropoda > Insecta > Hymenoptera > Cynipidae > Andricus > Andricus quercusramuli. Next base: position 89,985 of record CAKNXH010000638.1, on the reverse strand, counting down.
AATTATATTTTCAGTTAAAACAACTAATTTCAACCCACAAAACAGGTGTTTTTAACAAAAAAGATAAAATTTCGGTGAAAGGTTGAACAAAAAAGACGAATTTTTAAACCACAAATATTTATTTCTTATCAAAAACACAAATTTTCAACAAAACAATTCAATTTTGAACCAAAAAGGCGAACATTCGACAATTAAAAGTTTTTTTCAGACAAGAATGAAAGAAACAAAAAATTGTATTATTAACCAAAAAAAAGGCAACCAAGAAAATTAGCTTTCCAACAAAAAGGACGATTTTCAATTAAAAGATTTTTCAACAAAACAGTTGAAATTTCGGCCAGAAAAGATGACTTTTCAACAAAATTAGTGAATTTCAACCCAACAGTTGCATTTTTATCCAAGAAAGATGCAATTTCTACTGAAGGTGATGAATTTTTGAAGCAAAAAGATGAATTTTCAAAAACTAGTTGGATTTTTAACCAATAAACATTTCAATTGATTTTTCAACACCAAAATATGAATTTTTCTCAAAAGGTAAATTTTTTACGGAATAGTGGAATTTTCGAGCAAAAAGATTGACTTTTTAACAAAACTGATGAATTTTCAAACAAATGATAAAATTTACAACTAAAAAGGTAATTTTCAGGAGGAAGCAACTGCAAAAAAAACAAATATAAATACAAAGCAAATAAATTACTAACAAGAATGTTATATCAGCGTTACCGCAAAACTTTACTTTAAAAATTCTCTAATTTTTCCCTGAATTTAAATTTAAATGTGAGAAAAAACTATTTCAACTAAAAAAAAGTGACATTATTCAAAAATACTTTGATAAATTTCATTAATGTTTAGAATTTGAGTATGTAAGTTGACAGAAATATTGCGAAGTTTGTTTATAAAAATTGACTCAATAATACGTCGTTGATAAGTATTTTTTTCAGCAGCTAATATTTTAATATTTTTCCAACAAAAATCAAAATCATGACTAAATTTCCATGAATGTTGTGACAAACCTGTGTTAAAATTCCCAACTTCATAATCTATTTTGTGTTCAGAAATTGATGTTTTTTAATCTCCGGCCAGTTTGCTACTATATAGACTTTATTGCAACATTTACATTTAATCAGAGAAATAACGCCAGATAAATTTTCAATTGAGCCACTGTCTTTCTTCTTTAATAAATAATTATCTAGAGTATTTGTGTTTTCAAAATAAACATTAATATTACATTTTTTAAGTGAACTTCTTAACCGTTCAGATAAACCCTGCATGTAAGGCGAAGTAACATTTAATTTGAATTTATTGTGTCACTCCATTTATTATTTTTCTTTATTTCACTACTGGTGTTGTAAATCTCATGAATACCTTCTGTAATAATGTCATTAACAAAATCAAGCGAATAGTTATTGTGTATGAAGGTTGTTTTTAATTCATTGAAATTTTCTTTTCTAAATTGGATAACACTCAATTTAATACATATGTCTACAAAACCTTCAGTTAAACCATTTTCATGGCCAAATAAATTATGACAATTATAGTTTAAATATCTGCCAGACCAAGAAGTTTTTTTATACCAGTTGGTTAGTAAATCACGATTTTGAGATTTAATGGTTTGTAGATCAAGATAGTTAATAACGTTATTAATCTAGCGTTCATCAATAAAATTTATACACTCTTCAATGCTATTAAACACATTTAAGAAAGCTTCAATCTTGTCAGTAGGAACAATAGCCAAAATTTCGTCTACATACCTTTCGTATAAAATAGGTGTGAAATTTAATAATTTTAGAGCTCTTTTATCAACATCTTGTAAAACTAAATCAGAAACAACTGGGGATAAAGTTATATATTATTATTATTATATTGCCATAGGGAAACCCAAAATTTGTTTATAAAATTTATTATTAATGGAGAAAACAATACCATTCAAATCCGTTCTGGTACCAATTAATAATTCTTATTTTGTTATTTTTGTTAGTTTATGATTTAAAATAAGTTTTTCTTCAATGCAATCTAAAGCAAGATCTAGTGGGATGCTATCAAACATGGACACTACATCTAAACAGTGATAATATTCTTAAGAATGATATTTTATACAAGAATATTAAAACCAGTATGGTTCCAACTATTGAAAATAAATGTAATGGCATTGCTATCAAATGGGAACGTAAAATATTAATTAATGATCAATGTGCATATCGTTTGAAAACTCACAATAGTGTCATAGCAAAAGCTTATTGCTCGCCCTAAAGCCCATAAACCTAATTTAAGGTGGAGACTGTTTCTGCTGTTGGTTCTCCCACTTACAATCTATCTAAATATATTTTAAATATTCTCTAACCTGTTTTTATAAACAATAGTTCGTTTGTTAAAAATATTTGGGAACTTAGAGATATATTCAAAAACATTAATGTACCAAAAAGTCATTCAATAGTTTCTTTAGATGTAGTGTCCATGTTTGATAACATCCCAGTAGATCTTGCTCTAGATTGCATTGAAGAAAAAGTTATTATAAATCATAATCTAATAAAACTAACAAACAATGGATTATTAATTGCTACCAGAATAGTTTTTAATGGTACTGTTTTCTCCTCCAATAACAAAACTTTAAACAAATTTCGGGTTGCTCTATGGGTTCACCTTAATCCCCAGTTGTTTCTAATTTAGTTTTACAAGATGTTGAAAAATTTTAATGTTTTCTAAATTTTTGACTCAAATTTTGACTTGAATTCTTCAAAATTGACATTGGTTTTCCATGTTCCTTTTCGATGTTTGTCTTACTCTTCTGAATTATTCTTATCTCAGGTACAAATTTACATTAATTTATGAAATTATTCTTTTTATTTTTAAGTTTTCTGTTTAATATTGATAATATGAAATATTATTGTATTTAGGTTTTACCGAAACGTACGTACAGGGTGAAGAAAAGCGCGTAAAGTTAAATTCTTATTGAATTTCTGTACAATCAGTAGTAGTATATTATCTTGGCAATAAAAAACAATCTAAATATACACTAATCGCAAATAAATTGACCAATTCAGATACAGTCCTCTTTTAATACTTTTATAGTTTTATACTCTTTTAAGGCTACATTTATCTGAACTAATTAAGATTAGGCCCTCTGTCGGAACTACTAGCCGGCACCATCTGGGCTATATTCTCCAATTAAATTTTACACTGCCACTAATGATAGTGGAATGATTTTATAAGCTATACAGAAATATGCACTGTCTTCGTCTCGTAAAGCGAAAGAATTTTTTTCAGAAAAAGTATATATATGACTTTCTTTTAGATATTGTATAGTAGAAGTTCTTCAACGTTTTAGAGGGTGATTGTAGCACAGTGGAAAAAATTACTTTTTTGGTTCCGAATTAGAAAAAAACGAATTTTTCCGTCAACATATGTCCGAATATTGCATTTGTTTATTAAATTCGTTTACAAAAATATAAAATTCATGAACTACCCTGGTGAAACAAATTTTTACAGGAAAGTACAACATTTCTACAACTGTAATTTTTGGTTAAAACATGTACTTTTTTGTAAAAAATGTACAAAATTTAATGAACAAATACAGGTAAATACAAATAGCTAATTTTTTCTTGTATTTTCCTGTAGAAAATTACATAAATTAACAATAGAGTATAAGTTTCTACAATTCCAAAATTCGTATAACTTTTTATTAATATTTTTTTTTACTTTGTTGTAAAAATCGACATTTTTTGAATTTGGGTGTTTGACGTTATGAAAACACTTTTTATTTTACGTAAATCATTATAGAAAATTACAAATCTTCAAAAAATACAAGATTTCACAAAAGTTGAAATATCGAGAAACTGTACCTACTTAAAATTATGTTGCAGATTTTTACCAAGAACTTTTACTAAAAAAAAAAACGATTACTTTTAAAATTTTTCACTTTAATTTTTTTATAATCAATTATACTAAACTGTAGCTCGATTATTTGAAAATTGAACAATAATTGACTTTACAGGACGATTTAATTTTTCAATTTGAAAGCCTCAGTAGTTAAACAAATGTAAACGTTCGATTGAAAATTTATAAACTATTCTTAATTTGAAAATAATTATTCCATTCTTAACCCATTTGATTTGAAATTTTTTTATTACGACTTTTTTTTGAATTTTTAGCAATATTTTACTTGTCATTTAAACTGAGCAATCATAAATCAAATATTAAAAAATAACCAATTTTAAACTTTGTATGTTACAATTTTAATTTTTCTATTTAATAAATTTTTATATGTAAGCGAAATTATTGAATCTTGATGCATAAATAAAAATTGAACAATTATCAATTTGGAAAACATTTTAGATAGTTTAAGAGATATTTACCAGTTTCGTGCACGGGTTTGAGCTCGGGTTTGAGAAGATCCAAACTTAATTTAAAACTGAAAAAGATTTCGAAAAATAGAAAACTAAATTCGGATTTTTAAAGATTTCGAAATAAAATTTTGATGCCTTTCTTTATCTTTAAAGGTTTTGAGAAAATAAAAAAAAAATCTGAACTTTGCTGGAAAGATTTAAAATGATTTCTTATTTTGAAAAATTTATCTTAGGAGAATATTTTTAAAAAAAATGTTTAAATTGTGAATTATAAATAACAATTCAAGAATTATTAATTTGGAAAACAATCGAGTACGTTTAAAATATATTTGGAAGTTTTTAAAGGATTTACAAATAATTTAAAACGTGAAAGGATTTAAAAACATTTAAAACACCGTGTAGATTTTTGAAGATTTCAAACAAAACATTTATAAGCTTTGTAAGCATTTTAAGAGGTTTTAAATTAATAAAAAAATGTTGTATTAAGATTTCTAGGAAAACTATCAATATTCTTTTGTCTGAAAAAATAATTTTAAAAGAATATTTAATAAGATTTCTAGAATTAAAAAAAAATATGGATGATTTTAAGGTAATTTCTTACTTTTGCAAGATTTTCCAAAAATGTTTAGGAAAATTATCATGAAGTTCCCAATCAAACGAACCGACATCGAAAAATCGAATCTTTCCATAAACAGATACCCGAGGAATGTATTTGTTTATTAAATTTGTTTGAAAAAAAAATTATCAACTAATTATGAATGTGGCTGAAATTATCATGAAGTTCCCAATCAAAAAGACTGGCATTAAAGAAAAAACAAATTTTTCCGTCGAAAAAAGTCCGAATAATGCAGTTGTTTATTAAATTTGTTTTGAAAAATCATGAAATTTATCAACTTATTATAATCTTTCCTGAAATTTCATGAAGAGTTCCTAATTAAAAGGATTGACATCGAAAGAAAAAACGAAATTTTTCGTCGACAAATACCCGAATAATGCATTTATTTATTGAATTTTTTTTTAATCATAAAATTCATCCACTGATTATAAATATTGCTGAAATTATCTTGAAGTTCCTTATTCAAAGTTCTGGCATTTTTCCTGACGATTATATTTTTGGTTAAAAATTTTATTATTTGGTTGCAAATTTAACAATTTTGTGAAAATGTCATCCTTCTTGGTTGAAAATTCAACTTTTGTGTTAAAAATTCCTCTTTTTGTGTTGAAAAGTCAACTATTTGGATACAAGTTTAACCACTTTGTGAAAAAATTGATAGTTCTGCTTGAAGGTTCATCTCTTTTTGGTTGAAAATTTAACTATTTTGAAAATTCGTATTTTTTTGGTTATAAATTATTTTTTCAAATTAAAAATCTAATTTTTCTATTTCCGGTTGAAAATTCGTCTTTTTGGTAGAAAACTAATCTTATCACCAAAAATTTCGTCTTTTTTGGTTGAAAATGCAACTATTTGATTGAAATTACGTCTTTTTGGTAGAAGATTAATTTGCGGGTTGAAAATTCAACTTTTTTGTAGAAAATTCATTTTGTGGTTGAAAATTTGTGGTTTTTGCTTGAAAGTTCAACTACTTTGTTAAAAATACATTTTTTTGGTTGCAGATTTATCATTTTAGTTGAAAATTCATCTCTTTGTTTGAAAACACGTTTTTTCTTGTTCAAAATTATTTTTTTAACTGAAAATTTAACTTCTTCATTTTTGGTTGAAAATTTGTTTGTTTTTTAGTTAAAGATTCAACTATTTATTTGGAAACTCGTCTTTCTGGTTGGTAATTCATATTTTGTAGATGGAAAATTAAACTATTTAGTAAAAATTGAACTATTTTATTGAAAATTTAATTATTTTGATCAAAATTAAACTCTTTAGTTGTAAAGTTAACTTTTTTATTGAAAATTCAATTATATTGTTGAAAAGTCATCTTTTTGGTCTAAATAAAAAGTGTAGGTTGAAAATTCAACAATTCGATTAAAAGTTCAACTATTTTATTGAAAAATTAATTATTTCATGGGAAATTTCACTATTTTGTTAAAAAGTAATCTTTTTGGTATAGGAATCGTCCTTTTGGTTTGAAAAATCATATTTTATTTTAGAAAAAGCATATTTTTTGGTTTAAATAAATAAAAAAAAAATCATTTAAAACTATTTTATTCCATTTATTAAAGATTTGATGTTAAAAATATTGCGAGATTAAAATTTTGTTTGAATGTTGATGGTCAGGCAAAATGTAAAATTGATAACTGAACAATCAGAAAAAAATCAGGGAATTTTGAAAATGAAGTTTTGTGTCTGTCCTATTTTAGCTTTTCGATTAATAGCCCAACTTTTGTTGAGTGCAAATAAAGTTCAAATGATTCAAAAAAATAATTTTTTTCAATATGAACATTTTTTTACCACCATAATTAATTGTTTTAAAAAATTGGTTTCCAAGAAATGGTCATTTTTTGCCCTATTTTAATTACATTCTTTCTCCGATATGATCAGGGAGAATCGTAAGTGACATTTTATTCCTCTAGCGAAATTCTAATTCTTTTCAAGTTATCTAAATAACAATGCAAATTATCAAAGTGTTTAAAGGATGTGATAAGAACCACTGTCGAGGTCATTGCAGATAGCTCTCTTCATATCAAATTTTAATATTTTGTTCTCCTTTCACACATTTTCAAAATTTATTGCAATTCATCTTCTTTAAAAAAAAGATAAGACAAATTTATTTATTTTTTTATCAAAAAATATGCTATTTAAAAAAGTGGTGTAATGATAACACGCGGTTCAATCAAAACTGTCAAATGATCTAATAAATTTTTTTTTCAACAGAATTTTAATATAAAATCGTAAACTTTTGAAGAATCCTTGAAATTTCTGAAAATTTTAGGTTGTGTTAGTTTTTTTCACCGGAAATTAGCATTTTTAAACAAAAATCGTCATCAAGATTCCCAATTTTCAACAATTTTTGGTTAACCCGAAATCGGTATTTTTAATGAAAAAATTGTTGATTCTTGAAAATTAAAATTTTTTAAACAATCTACGTTTCTCGACTTTATTATCCTTTTTCTCGTCGGAAATGCTTATAATAACGCTTTTTACAGAAAATAGGTTTTTTAAAAGAAACAAAAATTAGATATAAATCCAATGATTTTTCCATAAAATAATAAATTTTGCAAGCTGGTTAAAATTCAAATTGTGCTATTTTTTTCGTCTTAAATTGAAATTTTTATTCAAAATTCAATAGATTTTAAAGGAGAATCATAATTTTTCAACCATTTGAGGTTATGTTGGCGTATTATTAGTCAAAAATCATTATATTTCAAAAAAATATTAAAATATTTAATACAGTTGTAGGTCAAGCTAATAGTTTTCACTGTTTTCACATAGTTATGTTTACGCTATTCACCGGAAATCAGCTTTTTAAAACAAAAATGATTCAATTTCAAAAAAAATCATGAAATTCAAAATTTATTACCATTTTCGGTTTTGTTGGTTTTTTTACTGGAAATCTGTACTAATAATTAAAAATCATTAGATTTCAAAAAAGATTAACAATTTTTTAACATTTTTTATTAGGTTTAAAAGAACATTTACAATCTAAAACAATTTTTTGTTATGTTGTGTTAGTTGTATCATCTAACATTGCTATTGTTAATAAAAAATCATCAGATTCCAAAGAATATTATTTAAAAACAAAAACCGTTTCACGTTGAAAATTATACTCAAAATTTTGAACAACTTTAGAATATGTTACTGTTTTTGATAAAAAATTGGTATTTTTGAACAAAAACGCAACGGTTTGTTTGTCTATACATGGTACAAAAATGATATAACAATTCTAAAATTAAGAAATCAGTTTTGATCAATTATAAAAAATATTTTTCTTGCGTTTCTTTTAGATTATTTTGGGTAATAGATACCATGAAATAAAAAAAAATTATATATATACAAAATATATATATATATATATATATATATATATATATACAAAATTAATATATATATTAATTTTATATTTTATTTAAAAAATTACTTGAGATAAAAATAATAATAGCGCGCGTAGCACGTGTGTTTATTTCCTAGTGTTTTATAGATTTCAAATATGATTTATATTTAAAAATTTCATAGCAAACCATAATTTTCAACGAAGCTAAGAAGCAGTATGGGAGTAATTGTAGTGCACGTGGTTAGTCCGTATTTCAATATAATTGATCAGGAATTAATATCACATAAGTGTATTCTACGCTTTGAGCAAATTCCTTTTAATTTTTCTTGATTTTGCTCACCTTCATGCAAATTCTTTTCCCGCTTGAGTCACTTACAACATTTTATGTGAGAGAGCCTTGAAAGGTAATTAAAATGTTATTGGGATCGCTTCCGTCACCTTGTCTTCTTCCCCTTTGAAATTCTGAACTTGCTTCTTTTTTAGATCTTTTTATCGAATCTAGGATCTGCAAAAGATGAGATACATTTTTTTTATTTCATTGTATTTTATTATCAGACGCAACAGTTTTTTCAGGAATTGGATAATAATAACAACAATAATAATAACAATCTTGTTTTGACTTATTTTAAAATCTCGGACTTTTCTAAATCATTTCTGTTGGATTTGGACGCATGACGCAACCTGATGCAACTAACGCGCTGAGAGCGCGGCCCTCGAGCTTTTGTCACGCTTGACTGAGCATGTCCTCCCTTTCGGCCCGCGGCTGCTCTCATCGTGAAACTGCGGGGGCTATCAGTTCTAGGAATATCGTAAACCGGGGTTTCTTATATCAGGAGCTGAGTGTATCGTATACGAATAATCGCAAATCTAAATGATGTTATCAAGGATCACCGTCAGGCCCCTATGCCCATTTTCCCATTTAATAAATATCTTAAATCGGAAATTTTGAAAATTAAACCTAAGAAAAACCATACATAACCACATGTTAATATTATATTTGATTTATATATATTATAATAATTATAATTTTTCTGTAATTGTAATTTGTAATTTTCAACAAAGTACGTGAAATTTCAACCAAATAGTTGAATTTTTAAGTAAATAGTTGAGATTTAAACAAAACGATGAATTTTCAAGCAGCAATATTAATTTTCTATCAAAAAGGTGAAATTTTCACCAAAAATAAAATAGTTACATTCACAGTTGAAAAAATTAAATTTTAACAAACAAAAAAAGGAATTGTCAACAAAATATTTAAATTTCAAACAAAATATTTAAATTTTGAACAATACCATCTTCAACTAAAACTAAGAATCTTCAACCAGAAAATTGAAATTTCAACCAAGTATTTGAATTTTAGTAGTATAGCTGTAACAATATGGCGACACTTACCGATCGAGGAAGGTTCTGTTCCATGCTGAGTTACTGACATCAAATACTCACCATCGGTCGGTGAGTGCAGCCGTACAGCGCTATACTACTAATTTTCAAGTAAAGAAAAAAAAATTTCATTTAAAAGTGGAATAGTTAAATTTTCAGTTAAAAAAATGAATTTTCAACCAAACAAAAAAAAAACATATTTCGAACAACTTGGTTCAATTTCGAACCAAAGAAACAATTGCCTACCAAAATAGTTGAAGTTTTTCAATGCTAAAAGTACAATTTTCGAGAAAAAAGTTGTATTTTCAACGCAAAAATAAATTTTAACCAAACTGATGATTAGTTGGATTATCTAATTTACTTCGAATTATCTGGATTAAAAGTGGATGACTGTGGATTATAGCGGATTACAACTGGATTTTCTGAATCACTCCGATAAAACTGGATCACAAGTGTATTATGGCGGATTACAAGTGTATTATACGGATTACAACTGGATTACTTCAGATCGGAACTGGATTAGTTCAGATCAGAAATGGATTACCCTGGATTACAAGCGGATTACTTCGAAATACTGGGATTATTGGAATTACTCCGGATTACAAACTGATTATCAGAATTGATTGCCCTCGGATTATACTCAGGGTACAAGTGGATTACCTGAATTACTCCGCATGATCTGGATCATAAATGTATTATAGCGGATTACAAATACATTATTGCGGATTACAAGTATATTATCGCAGATTAGAACTGGATTACTTCTGATCAGAACTGGATTATTTCAGATTAGAACTGGATTACCCTGGATTACAAGCGGATTACTTCGGAAAACTGGGATTATTGAGATTACTCCGGATTACAAACGGATTACCAGAGTTGTTTCCCCTTGGGATTTGATTCATTCATAGTCCTTGACCTCAGATGAGCATTAATTTGGAGAATATTTCCACATGACTGTGGATTACACTCAGATTAAAAGTGGATTACCTGAATTACTCCAAATAATCTGGATTACAAATGTATGATTGCGGATGGCAAGTGTATTATCACGAATTAGAACTGGATTACTTTAGATTAGAACTAGATTACTTCAGATTAGAACTGCATTACTTTAGATTAGAACTGAATTACCCTGGATTACAAGTATATTACTTCGGAATACTGGGATTTTTTAATCACTCTGGATTACAAACGGATTATCAGAATTGATTCCGCTCGGGAATGGATTTATTCATAGATTACAAGCGGATTACCTGAATTACTCCGAATGATCTGGATTACAAGTGTATTATTGCGGATTACAAGTGTATGGTCGCGGATTAGAACTGGATTACTTCAGATTAGAACTGGATTACTTTAGATTATAACTGGATTACTTCAGACTAGATCTTGATCACAATAGATTAGAACTGGATTACTTCGGAGAACTGGGATTTTTCTAATTACTCCGGATTGCAAGCGGATTATCAGAATTGATTACCCTCGGATTACACTCCGAATTATCTAGATTACAAGCGTATTATCGCGGATTACAAATGGATTATGGCGGATCACAAATGGATTATTGCGGACTACAAGTGTATTATTTCGGATTAGAACTGGATTACTTTAGATTAGAACATGAGTGCTTCAGATGAGAACTGGATTACTTTAGATTAGAACTGAATCACCCTGGATTACAAGCGGATTACTTCGGAATACTGGGATTATTGAGATTACTCCGGATTACAAACGGATTACCAGAGTTGGGATTTGATTCATTCATAGTCCTTGACCTCAGATGAGCATTAATTTGGAGAATATTTCCACATGACTGTGGATTATACTCAGATTACAAGTGGATTACTTGAATTACTGCAAATAATCTGGATTACAAATGTATGATTGCGCATGGCAAGTGTATTATCACGAATTAGAACTGGATTACTTCAGATTGGAACTGGATTACTTCAGATTACAACTGCATTACTTTAGATTAAAACTGGATTACCCTGGATTACAAGTATATTACTTCGGAATACTGGGATTTTTTTAATTACTCTGGATTACCAACGGATTAACAGAATTGATTCCGCTCGGGAATGTATTTATTCATAGATTACAACTGGATTACCTGAATTACTCCGAATGATCTGGATTACAAGTGTATTATTGCGGATTACAAGTGTATGGTCGCGGATTAGAACTGGATTACTTCAGATTAGAACTGGATTACTTTAGATTATAACTGGATTACTTCAGACTAGATCTTGATCACTATAGATTAGAACTGGATTACAAGCGTATTACTTCGGAATACTAGGATTTTTTTAATTACTTCGGATTGCGAGCGGATTATCAGAATTGATTACCCTCGGATTATACTCCGAATGATCTAGATTACAAGCGTATTATGGCGGATTACAAATGGATTATGGCGGAGTACAAGTGTATTATTGCGGATTAGAACTGGATTACTTTAGATTAGAACTGAATTACCCTGGATTACAAGTGTATTACTTCGGAATACTGGAGTTTTATAATAACTCCAGATTACAATCGGATTATAAGAGTTGTTTCCCCTTCGGGATTTGATTTATTCATAGTCCTTGACATCAGATGAAAATTAATTTCGAGAATTGTTCTACGTGAATGTTAATTATACTCAGAATACAATTGGATTACCTCAATTACTCTGAATGAACTGGATTACAAGTGTATGATCGCAGATAACAACTGGATTACTTCAGATTAGACCTGGATTACTTCAGATTAGAACTGGATTACTTTAGACTAGAACTGGATTACTTTAGATTAGAACTGGTTTACTCTGGATCACAAGTG